>BQKN01062944.1:41810-64904 GCA_022839385.1 Asparagus kiusianus
CACTATTATATATCCATATATGTACTTAATCGGTCTCAAATCGATTATACACATACTCATTCATCCATAATTAGTATTAATTATAATAAAACTCATTTAATATTATTTTCCATAATATTTTCAAAATTACGGGGTTTTACAATTTGGGTGTGTGTTATGCAATTTTTCAAGCGTTTAGTGTGTTTTTTGCAAAAACCAGAACTTCCAAAGGGGTTTTTGTCATTTACAAATTATAAATTTTTACTGTTCTTAAGTTTTAATTTTTCAACTTTTTAAAATTTTGATTTATTTTGGGTGCTTTTGTAAACTATTAGAATGTTTCTTGCAAATTTTAAAATTTTTATGGTGCTATTAATAAGTTATAGATTGTATAGTTATTTATAAATTTTTCTTTTTAGTGGTGTGTTTTGTAAAATTTAACTTATTTAGGGTGTTTATTACAACTTTTGAAACTATCAGGGTGTTTTCTATCAATTTCAAAAATTTTATGGTGTTATTTAAAAGTTTTATATTTTGTACTATTAGTAGTTGTTGATATTTCTAGCCTTAGTTTTCATATATTTCACTTTTTGAATGTGTATTTCATAATTTTTGAAACTTTTAGGATGTTTTTCGAGCTCCTAAGCGTGTGTTCTGCAAATTGTAAACTTTTCGTAGTGTTGTATGTAATTTATGAATTTTGTAGTTTTTGTAACTATTGATATATTATGGGTGTGTGTTTACAAATTTTGAATGTTAAGGGTTGAATGATAAATGTGTTAAAGTTAAATGGGTCAACGGGTTGGCCCGTTTACATCCCGATTAATAAATTGGTTCTTTGGGTCGACCCGTATATCACCCGATCCATATAAAGTGACCCATACTCATTTGTAACAGGTCAGGTCGGGTCAGCGGGTCGAATCATAAATTGCCACCCGTAAACTTTATAAACCAAAAGGGGTTGTTTCATAAGCAATCAATAGACTTGAACTTTTGAGAATGGAGTCAATGGACTATAAGGGCCTTGAATAGCTGAAGCCTTTCCCTTGAAGTTCGGTGGCATCTAATTAAGCTAGCATTTCTAATTTATTACTTATAATGATCTCTCTAACATATTACATTATTGCAGGAAAGCAAACAAGTTCAAGCACTGCAGAGGTATGGCCTCATGGGACATTGGAGACATCAAACTTTTTTTTTTTGTGCCGCAAGTTTAATTGTTTTTGAGTTTTTATGGGAATTGCTCTAATTTCGGTGCATATATGTGTTGCAATAATTTGTGAAGGACAATGCTAGCTTAGGTCAAGTACAAATGAGAGGGATTTTTGAGAGAGGGCGCGGAAAAGTTAATTGTACTTTGATAGATAGTGCGTCTTCATCACTGCGTACGGGATTGATTGTTATCAAATATTTTTCTGTTCTTTAAGTCGTGCACTACTGGGACTGCACGGTAATAACTAGAGTAACGCTAAAAAAAACCATGTGAAGTCTTCTGGTTATTTCTGGGGGCAGTATGGGAGTGTTTTTTGCAAGTTGAGAATGAATTAAAATGTGAGTTACTTTTTTTTTCTTCCTTTTTACTAATGATTTTCACATCCATGTCAGCGTGTAAATGACGCACAATGTTTGAGTTTATAGACAAGATTCATGTCTTGTAAATTTTTGGGTTTTTTTTTTCCTTTCATATAGAGTTGTGCTCTCTGGTGCATTATGGTTTTCTTAAGTTGTTCACTTGCATCATGCTCATTTTTTACCGTGACAATGAGTTTTGACTAAGCCAATCAAATATCAAGAATTAAATTCAGAGTGCTATTTGTCTTGCAAAGAATCAGGTATTTCATGCAAGGACAAAACACATTAAAGTACGCTATCATCGGATTTGTGATTGGCTCATGACAGGAGAGGTCGATGTGAAAAACGTTCATACAGACGAGAATGCAGTAGATTTTCTCACTAAATCAATTACGGCTGAGATGTTCAAGCATTTCTTGAGTCTGCTAAATCTGACGACATGTTAGCTCATGAGTACACCTAGTCACCAGAGGTGCGGGGAGATGAGTTGATGCTCATCAACGTGAAGCAGCTGAAGCCAAAGCAGGACTTGCTCTAAAGTTCCGGAGTCTTAACTTCTTAGATTCCAAAGATCCATGTTCCAAAGACAAGTGTTCGTGATTCAGATGAAGATTGACATTCCGGAAACTCGTACTTTGAAGACTAATGCTCTGAAGATGCAGGTGACAATTTTGAGTTGCGTCGGATATCTCTCCAAAGTGGAGATTGTTAGAGTTGGCTCGATTTCTAACTCAATTATTGCTATAGTTTTTTGCATGCAGATTCAATTTTGTATGGTCTTTACGAGCATGATGTAGTCATCATTTAGCTCGAAACTCTACATGAAAGTTGTAGAGGTGCACGCATAGTTTTCTCTAAGTTTTGAATCACAGAAATCGGAGCAGTATTGATGGAGTTATGGTTAGTCAAAGCACCCTATCCGAATCACAAGAATTTGACCAGATTTGTGTATTCCCAAAAAGTCCTATGCATTCATGGATCTTGGAAGATGAAAATGTGGACTAGAAGGTTCATCAAGACCTATAAATAGGCATGCTCTCATTGTGGAGTGGCATCTAAGTTTTCCACTTGTTCTCTTGAAAGTATAGAGAGTTAGAGTGAATTGAAGGAGAGTCTCTTGTGTTGTAGAGATCTCTAATGTTGAATTAATATAGGAGGAGCATGTATGAGGGTTTTGTGGAAGTCGGCATTGTCGGGTGTGTCGTGTGTGCCTTCTACCCATCTGTTGATTCCATTATAATGAAGTATCCTCCGAGCTCCGAGCTCAACCCATGGTTTTTCCTCATTTGGGTTTTCCACGTAAATTCTTGTGTTCATTCTTTGTGTGATTATCTTTTATCTTTTTTTTTATTAAGAACAAGACCCTGAAGTGATGTTAAGAAGTTTCGTGATTCGTCAACACCAACAAGGTATATATATACTAAAAAATTTTGTTAAAAAAGTAAAAGGTATATATGGTATATATAATTAAAAAAGCATAATCTATTTTTAGAAGCATCCTCATGTTGCTTTTAAACCACTATTTAGAAGGAGAACCAACTTTAATTATTACACACAAAAAAAATTTCACCAAATCTCATTGTTGATTGCTTATTGAAAAAATAACCAAAAACATCCCAAAAAGAGCAACACCAAATTGCCCCTTAGTTCAAAGCTTGAACACCCAACCATTCACAGGGAGAGGGTGTTATCATTTGCTCATTTGGCTAATGAATAAGCATTATTTTTCATTGAAAAAAAAATACAATGCTTGTTTGAGGAAAAATTGTTGTTAAAAGTATAAAGGTGAAAATGACATGACAAAATAGAATTTAATTATCAATTTTCTCGGGAAAGTCAAAATTATATTAAATTTTGTATGATTTTTTCTTCATTTCACTTTCACGTACACTTTCTTGCAAAAAAAAACATCAATTAAGAGTGAGTTGTATTCCTAATTTCTAGACCAAGAAAATACCGAAAAGATCCAATATCCTTTATGTGGAACTGTTGTTGCAACTGAGATTTTGCATACTGTATACCAGCCACATCATCATCTGTAATGATCATATCATCTACATAGATGAGTAATAAAACTCTGCAACGCGATGTAGTGCGAACAAACAGAGAAGTATATTGATGACTTTCCATAAAGCTCGTCTTGATCACGACATCGTGAAAACACTCAAACCAAGCGCATGGTACCTGCTTAAGACCATAAAAAGCACGGCGAATGAGACATACATGTCCCGGAGGAATAGTGGACCCTGGAGGTGGTTACATATATACTGTTTTAGATAAAGAGCCATGGAGAAAAATATTTTTGACATCCATCTGGTATAAGGGCCAACGATGAGCAGCATCGACCGCAAGAAGAGTACGAATGGTGGACATCTAAGCAATAAGATCAAACGTCTTCTCATAATCAATACCTTGTTGCTGAGAAAAATCTCGAGCCACTAAACGAGCTTTCCGACATTCAATGGTGTCATCAGGATAATACTTGACTTTTAAACCCATTTACTGCCAACTAAAGAGATGCCAGGGGAACAGGGAACAACATTTTAGGTATGTGTTTGCTGAAAGTCCTAAAATTCCTCAGTCATAGCCTGTCACCACTCTGGAAATTGAACGGCCTCTTGAAAGGATTTTGGCTCAACTGTAATATGAATGGCAGCAAGAAAATTATGAAAGATAGATAAATAGGAAGTAACCGAAACATACTGTGCAGGTATGACATGTGGGCGTCTGCCTCGACGAAGAGCAAGAGGAACCTCAGGCGGGGGAGATGCCAACGCAGGTGCATGGAGGTCAATAGTATTTTCTGGAGTTGGTGTCATGTCTACGGGATAGGGATCAGATGGTGGAAGAGAAGGCTCGGGTGAGGGAGAGTCAACAGAAGGAGATGGAGAGATTTTAGGAAGATCTCGAAAGGAGAACTGAGGTAAGAAAGTGGGTGATGTAGCTAGCGGAGAAACACGATCAATAGTGTGGAGGAAATTGATATCATCGGAAGTAGAATAAAATGGAGAATCCTCTTCGAGCTGAACGTGTCGAGATATATCTCGACGAGATGCGGGATCATAACAACGATAACCTTGATGTTCCGAACAAATTCCTAAATAGACACAGAGAACAACTCTGGGAGACAATTTATCACGTTTGTGAGATGGCAGAAGAACGAAACAGCGACAACCAAAAATGCGGATCAGATCATAATGGGGAGGATGAGTGTAAACACGACTATGAGGAGTAGCACTGGAAAGAGAGCTAGATCGAGTGATATTAATGGCATGAGTAGTAGTGAAAATGACCTCAGCCCAGAAACAATGAGGAATAGAGTAAGAAATGAGCATGAATCGAGCGGTGTCAATAATATGACGATGTTTACGTTCAGTAATACCATTTTTCTCATGAGTGTAGGGACATGACTATTGAAAGATAGTCCCATGAGTGTACATGATAGAGTGCATGGTAGAGGATATGTACTCTTTGGCACAGTGAGAATGAAAACTTTAATACGAGCTTGCCATTGAGTGAAGATCATCGCAGTGAATGCTTGATAAGCAGCAAGTACGTCAGAGCGATTTTTAAGTAGGTAGACCCATGTATAACGAGAGAAATCATCAATAAAACTAACATAATATAAGTAGCCAGATGAAGAAGGCAGAGGAGCTGGCTCCCAGATATCAGAATGGACCAAATCAAATAAGAAAGTGGAAACAGATGTACTGGTTGGAAATGGTAGAGCGGTGAATTTAGCCAATTTACAACCAGTACATGACTCAATATGAGAACGAAAGGATACGAGACCAAGTACTCCGGACTAGATAAGATTTTTTAGCCTTTTATGAGACACATGACCAAGTCGTCTATGCCACAAATCTGCGGAAAGCAATGTAGAGGATTTTGGACTTATAGAAGCAGCAAGAGAACGTGGATGTATGGACTCTGGAAGGTGAAGATATTCTAAAAAATACAGTTTGTGTCTCCTCCGACCAACCCTAACAGTCTTGCCCGTCTATTGATCCTGCATAATACAAGTATCAGAAGAAAATGAGACAAGTAGGCCATCCATACATAAGGATCTAACAGAATTTAATTTTAAACACAACTGAGGAGCTACATAGACGGGGCCAAGAGTTAGACGATCATATAGGTCAATTTGTGGGGTGATAGAGCCATACTAAGTGATAGATAAATATTATCCAGCAGCCGTGTAGATAGAGGGAAGAGAAGAGGAAGTGAAGACAGAAGATAAGAGGGAGGCATTACGAGTCATATGAAAGGAGCAGCCAGAGTTAAAAATCCAGAGATCATTCATACCAGAGACCAAAGGGTTGGCTGAAGAACCAGCAAGACGCATACCAAAGATTTGTGTAGTAGATGTAGAGGCTCTATGCTGAAGAGCAACAATTTGATGACGAATATCAGAGAGTTGTACAACAGATGGAGAGGTGGTATGCTAAAGAGCCGCAATTTAACGGCTAATATTTACAATAGCTTGAAGAGCCTCAATTTGACGGCGAATATTAGAGAGTTTTGCAGCAGATGGAGAGGTGGTATACTGAAGAGTCGCAATTTGACGCCTAATATCTACAATAGCTTGAATGGTAGGGTCTGAAGTGGTAGATGACATAACATTGACCGATAATCCTGGTGCACTAGAGGATCGAGACTGAGGGGATCATTGACTACGGCTAGTTCCTAAGGAACGTAACTCAGGATAAAACTGGAAACATGTCTCAAATCGGTATCCCTTCTTCTTGCAATAGGTGCAAAAGAGCTTAGACCGAGCCTAAGAAGCATATGCCAATGAAGAGGCCATAATAGCAAAAATTCAAAGTTCAAGATAATAATCCTTGAACGAAACCCGAATATTTAAAGGAGAGCCCGAAGGTTAAAATGTAAGAACCCGAATGTTAAATTTGAACCCGAATGTTATACATGACTGTCAAATCTGAGAAGAAAAAAAGAAGCAACCGGCAACCAATGTGGCCCGAAGATCGACCGGATCTGATGCTCACGCCGGAGACCTACAACGGATTAATGCCAATGTTGAGATGTTGAGACGTTGAGACGTCGAGATGGATTGAAACAATGACGCCGTTACTGACTGTGAAACGACAATGCCATTTGATTGAGGTCGAGAGACGGATTGAAACGATGATGCCATTAATTTGAGATCGAGAAACAATCTTGAATACACAAATGTGAAACGCGTTAAGAGGCAGCAAAGCGGCAATGCCAAAAAATCTGGCAAAGGAACGCAAAAAAGGCGTTAAACGGCTGTAAAGCAGCAAGGCCAATATTTGGCAAAAGAATGCAGAAGCGTTAAAAAAATTTTATTGGAAGGGAAATAATAATCCTAGCTCTGATACCATGATAAAGTAAGAGAGAGAGGGTCTTGGGTAAATTTTTCTTGAGTTGAATATTGAGTGTGCACACATATTTATACAAGTAGAGGAGGGTGAGGTGTGTTCTCACAACCAATGTGGGACTAAAAACCCACTACTAACACTATTATCAATAATATTATCAACAATATTAACAGTGCAAGAATCTTTTCCTGGCACCTCACTACCATGCTAATTGTTATGTTATATTGTAATACAGCACACCCTTTTGGCCACTTGTAATAATGAAGCTGAAATTTGTTCCTCAGATAACATAACTCCCTACAAGAGGAATTTGTTGGAGTCTGATATCGAGCACTCAGTTTCTACAGAATTGATTTCTCCACAAATGTCGAGCAACAAAATGCAGAAACAAATCAAAATTGAAGAGGAGAATTAGAACATTTTGGAGAGATAGTTGAAGCTGCTTTTTTTTAAAAAAAATCCCTATCTGATACATGATGTTTGAAACTTATGTTTAGTATTTTGATCTAAAATCCTACTTAGTAAACTTTTGTGTGAACTATATTATTTCGGTGGTTTTTGGTCTAAAAGCCTATTTAGCAAACTATTGTATGTAGTATATTTCTTTTGGTGGATTTGCATTGATAAACCCAACTACTTGATCTGGTTATGAAAGATATTTTCTTTATCAATAGGTAGATAATTATGATTTTCTTTTATGGATGTGTGTACTTGACAGGTACTTGTCATTCTATATGCTTGAAATATTTTTGGTGGAGCAAAAATTGATGTTGCATACTAATTATTTGGTATAGAAAAATATAGCAAAATGTTATAACATTAACCATATAGATCCGAGACATTACCTATTTTGTTATGACAACAGGGGATTCAAAAATTGATTCTACTTTACAATTTAATTAATAAGGGCATGTTTGGCTATTTCCACAAAAAATTAGGAAATGGAAATGTAGCTCTTGAAATGAATTCAATACATTTCAAGACATTTCCTAGTTTTCATTTCTTTTGTTTGTTTCGTAAAGAAAATGTTCCTTTTCACTGCCAAGTAACACAAACAGACAAAAAAAGCCTCCATAGTAACAGTGCTTTGATTTCTATTTATTGTGTTTGTTTGAGAACAAGAAAAAGGAAATGAGAATTGTGGCATTTAAATATTTCGTTTTATTCTTCATGACTATTCAAACAGTGTTTTTACTAATTAACAATTCTGAGATGGGACATTTCCAAGTATTTTCAACCCAATTTGGTGTGAAAACACATTTCTTAAAAAATTAAGGTGGCAACACATGTGGCACTTCATTTCTTAAAAATTAAAGACGAAACAAACACTTGAAATGGAAATCTCTTGAAAACAAAAACCCATGTGGCACATAGGGGTTTTCTTGAAAGGTGAGGTGGCAACACATTTCCCTTTTTGTTGGAGCAAACAAACAGACCCTAATAGTAATTTAAGCATATATGTAGCTTTGGTTATGTCATTTTTGATCAATTCCATGTTATTATTGTTTAAATCTGCATTCCTTTGCTACATCAATTTTCATATATTAAACGAATCTGTGCATCGCACGGGTCTAAAACTAGTATTGTCTTAAATCTTTATCATTATTTTTTTTCGAAAATGTTTCCACCTTTCTATATATTTTCAAATTTAAATTTGACTGGTAAGGATAAAGTTTTTTGTTTTTTTTTTTAATTCCTTACGTTACTATATTTTCAAATTCATGTTCTATTAAAAATGTTCTCTCAGAAAATATAATAGGGCCAGTCCGAAACCAAAACTCGTAGCGGAAATGTTAGCCACGGTGTCCATGATAAGCTTTTGTTCGGGGGCTGTTGACAGTTTTGATTGGGCCCAAGTGGGACTAGAATCCCCATCATCTGGGCCTTAGGATAAGCAAGTGGGCCTTCAAGCTAGAAGACCAATTAAAAAAAAAGGTTTTCTCAAAAATTATTAAGTCGGGGCTTGAACAACATTATTTGGCTATAAATCTTCGAATTATCTTCTTTAGAGGTTAGGGTTGTACAAGTACTGAGCTCCTGTCCATGAATCACCAGGACCCACAACTACCGGCTTCAGCACCGCAGAGGGGCCTACACATACGTACGCATGCTTTCCGTACCATTCATGCTCTGAACCAGGACTGAACACGTAGAACTCATCAAATCCACTCCTTTGTACAACTACAGAGTTCCTCTTTCCCTGTTTCATCACCACAGAAGAACAAAATCCATAGAAGGTTATTAAGTTTGTCATCGGCCGCCACTAGTAGAAAAATGAGCAGATCAGACGGAACAAACTGGACGGGATTATTTCCCGTCTAGCTTGAGGCAAAATAGACGGAGAATTTTTCGTCTAGCTCGTTCTGTCTAGTTTGAAGCAATCTAGATCGAAAATCCCGTCTAGATTGCCAAACTAGACGGAAGAATGTGTTTTTTTAATACTAGCTAGTGTGTGAACAGGGTGTTAACGGTGTATTTCTGTCGCGAAATTTTGTTACCCTGTCCATGATCGTGAACTCTCTAGGCGCATTGGTGTAAACTCTGCACATTTTCTCGGTCATCTGCGCATAGTCGTCGTCTTCTTCTCCCTCGCCCATTCCTCCCTCCTCATGAGCTTTTCCTCTCTTGTCCCAACCTGAAAACAGCGCATCGAAACCTTTGAAAGCCATTACATTGTCTCTTCTCAGGTTCGGAGGAATAATACTGAAATCTGATACAAACGGTTGCTTGTTGTGGTAAGTTGAGCCTTGGAGCCCAAGAGCATAAGTTGCATCTGGGGTGCTCACTGTTAGATGACTAATTACAGAGCCGAAGAGATTAAGGGATGATAATCTTCGGTTAGTGACTGTAATTTCTGAGCCTAAAAGATCCTGTCGGAGAGTAATAAGGCATTTGACGTTGACCATCTCCTTCGGATCGGTGTGTATGAGCTCCACCTGGGTAGTAGAATGATATTGAGGTCTTTAATTAGTACTGATAGAAATAGAAATAGAAATAGAGTTGATGTATATTTCTGAAATGGTACATAAAATGGAGGGTAGTGAACTTCACAAAAACCCTCACGAACTTCGCAGATCGTAGAAAACTTCTCAAAATTTTGAAAAGTATCATTAACAATGGCTACAAGATTGGGGCAGTCATGAGCTTAAGTGAGACAAATTCAGGAATTTTTCTGTGATTTATAAAGTCCAAAGATTTTGTAAAACCTTTCAAAATTCAGGAGGTTGCAAAATTTATTATGTCAAAATGGATCTTGAATCCGAGTTAAACAAATTGACTAGTCTTGAGTCTGGACGCGGGCACTCGTTATCCTCGTTTTACCCATGCTCTTTAGGATTAGTTTGGTAAAAATCATTATAATCAGGTCAACATTAATCCTGACTCGGTTTTAAGGGCTTTTTTCACCTAGTAAAAATTGAGCCTACAATGGTCTAATTCCTCCCAAATATGTTCTTCCCAAAATGGAATCCTCGTCCACTTTTGAGAGATTGCCAAGCACACCCTTACTCTCATTTTACGATTTTATATCAACATGAACTTTAGAAGGTGGAGGACTAATAAAAGAGCATTCAAGCATAGAAGTAGAAGAAATCATGCCTGAATAGATTGCTCAGAGCTCCCCCTAACATCAAGAAGCCCCCATTTCATCTCACCAACACAACTCAAATCCATAGAAACCCCACCTTCGACAAAAACCTCACCGCCTTCTCTCTCCGACACCAGCGTGTGCACCACCTCCATCGTGGTCCCGTGCCACATGAACGGCTTATACGACGTGATCAGTCCACTCGGAAGCACCAAGCTAGCCACACTGCCATTCTCCAACCTCATCTTCACGACGCAGCTGTCACCGATGCCTTCGAAGCTAACCCCGTGGCCGCTGAATTCCTTTTTCAGGTAGTCAATGTTTGTTGGGAGAGATAAGCCTGAGGAAAATGCTTGGAGTGAGGAGGAGCTTCTCTTATTGGTGGATGGGTTTATGGCGGGGAAAGGAGTGAAATTGTGAAAGAATGAAGGTGTGCTGGCCATTGAGGTCTGAGGTTTCAGGAGTGAAATTTGGAGGTTGAGAGCCTTATCTTGGAGTAGTTTCTTGTATCTGTGAATTTTGTTTGAGGATCATGTTTTGTACTCTTCTGCAGTGATGTATGAAAATTTAGATATTTTGGATGGTCCCCTCCCTTCTCTCTCTCTCTCTCTCTCTCTCTCTCTTAAGTTTGAGCATTTCTCAGATGACCCCATTTAACTTTTAAAGTGTCACTTTTAGTTTTGGTTAGTTTTGGGGTTCTCAGAAAACACCTTTAAGACTTTCAACATTTTTCAGAAAGATCTTTAAAAGCGCGAACAACAATTTTCATTGGTGAAAATATCCCACGTTTTCGGGATTTGTAAAGATCTCTTGATATACCACTTCTACTCTATGTTGTAGTGGAAAACCTAATTTACAGTGTCGTCTATTGACATTAATGCTTTTCATACAATAAAATAGAGGCCAGCTGAATATTTTTTTCTGCAAATATCCCATGTAAACGTGTTTATAAAAGCGTACTGATACAGCAATTATTTCTACAAACAGCTCAACATCAGCATGACATCACTCACAAATATGATTAGGAATGAGGATATTGTTGTTAACCAACATCCTTGTATGAGTTTAAAACATTGGCAAATGACATGGGGAAAAAATAGTATAATCATGCAAGTCAGTAAGTACGCTATTGTATTGAGCCCATTTATTCAATTCAACTCATCAAATGCATATAACTTATTCATGAGCATACCCAATCCATTACAAATGAAGAATAATTGAACTAATGCGGATAATTACAAACAAACACCCAACAAAAATCATGCAACTTGCAAGTCATCTCTCCTCTATGAACGAAAAAAGAAACAACAAAAATAAAAATCACAAATCATGCGAGCATTATCAAACAATGAAACACAATGAATGGCCAAGGTCAAGGATGCACAAGCCTCTTGACTACAGAAGCCATGTATTGGCCTTGGTGTTCAGCAAGAGCTAGCTCAAGATCACTGGGCTCTCTAGTTCCATCTCCTGCAAAGACTCCGGCGCCATATGGAGACCCCCCTCGGATGTCATCCATTCTGAACATACCGGCACCAAAGGTGTAGCCTATGGGAACAAAGAGCATTCCGTGGTGAGCTAACTGGGTTATTGCAGTCCACCTGAAAAAGTAGAGGAAAAAAGATAGAGTATTAATTACACTCACATTGAGCTCATTTATGTTGCATAGATTCCATAAAAAAATACACTTTCACGGAGACGCACTCCATGACTGCTAAATGGACGAAAGCAATTCTGCATAAGGGAAAGATTCACTTCAAAACTTTAGTCTCTCTGGGAGAATTTTGGAGAACTTCCTTTTGTTCGGTGAACTCAAACATCTTTACTAGTTTCCATATATAACTACAAAACTTGGAGTGGAGGGGGATTGTGTGTGTAGACAAGGTCATGTCATGAACATATCCCTATCACAATAAAATGGATTTAGCAGGGAAATTGGAGAATAGGATTGATAAAGTACCATATGCAGCAGTATTGAGTACTTGAAAGGTATGAGCCTATTAAAATTTCAATTTAATACTGTAACCGTATGACTGAATATGTGCCTCCTAAGAATACATATAAACAATGAAAAAACTAATTGTAATTGTAGTAGTACCATATGTGCATTATACACTGATCACAAAGAACGTAATGATTACTATGAGTTGAGTACTATTAAGAAAATGACATGCATTTCCATTTCGAGATCTGCCATAGGAGTTTGTGAGCATTAAAAATTAGGTGGAGACTATAAAGAGAGGAAAATATAACTGTATAATGCCATAACTAACCTGGACACCAGTCAATATTAGTGCATCATGCAAGCCAGTGTCCAGGGATACAGATTTCGTCCATTGTCTAGGTTATAACTACACCTCATATCAATGCAATAGCCACTGGTAAATTTATCATATTTCCTTATTATAGACTATTACTCCTATAGTATTTTTGAGGGTTTGTAGCATTGTTGCATGAGTTTAAACTACAGGACCGATACAATAGCTTTTCTGACCAGCCAACAGCATTATTAAATTCTACATTTCTATAATTCCCTAGACTATAGCATCCTTCACAAAAAAAAGTGGAACCTATAACGTATGAGTTTAATGGCAAGTTTAAAGTCCAAAATTCCGTTGAAATCATTCAGAGCCTATTCAGCATGGAGTAGTGATCCATAGCTGAAACTGATATGAAGGAAAACTTAGACAATGATGATGATCAAATTAAACGAGTTTATCTAGTCTTAATTAAAATTGATTAATTTATTGACAACCTAGAATATGCAATTGCAATGCATCCTTTCACAAACTAGTGGAAATAAACAGTAAGTCAGCAGTGTGTCCTAGCGAACATAAAACCGTCTATATAGGGCATTATAATTTCTAAAAGAAAGAAAAGCGGTGAATGCGTCTCACACCAAATAACTAAGGACATAGTTAGAAACATGATACTTGATGATGACGATTAACAAAATGGGTCCAATATCTCTATTGGGATTGCCAATATCATGTAACCTGACATAGGATATCAAATAAGCTAAGGGAAAGAAACAGTTTATCAGCAATATGTCCTAGTGGATGTAAAAAATCTTTACATAGCACCACATTTCTGACTAGAAAGAAGAGTAGTCTACCAATGCTAAAGACACCTCAAATTAAATAAGACACAATTTTAGAAATGTGACTAAAATGGTAGTATGGTACAGGACTACCTAGAAAGAGTAAAGGGCTCTTTCTTGATGTCACCTAAAAGATAAAAAATACACGTAGTCCTTTTCTAGATGTATCTGTTCATTTGAGTCCGAGATTATTTAGTGTAGCTGTGGCTTTATCAAAAAATAATTATTGCAATATGTCCACTTAGACTTCTCTGGGAGATCCCCACAAACTTGGAAGATAGTATGAAGAAGTAACAGATAAGAATATTTCAAACAAACCCTAGATAAATGTGAACTGTCAATGGCTGATTCAATCTTCACCTTATTACACATGAAACCCTCCAGGAGCAAAATCACTGAAGAAAAAAAAAATAGTCATCCATCCATCTTTACAACCATAAAATATGACCTGAACATGATAAAAGTTTTATCCTCCATGCTTCCTTTATGATGATACGTGCATAATCAAATTAATGAAAATTCCATTCCAGAAAGCAGCAGGGATGCAGAACACTTCAACATGATAACAAAATGTAGCATCACAATGTTGTTGAACAATGCTCTCAAAGTATTTAAACCAAGATGGTTGGACATGATTACATCATTTGCACATCCTCACGAGCCATTGACTGTAGCAGCACTTTCCCTTTCCAACCATTGAAGCTATTGGGTAATAGGCTGAGGCTCTAATCTACTGGAATACTAGAACACGAACTAGAGATTTGACAATCCCACAATAATATTGAACAACAGATGGCTGGTTATTATTTCACAAATGCATAAGGTATATATGCTTCCCTGTGATAGAATTCCAGTTGTACGTCAATTTACACTTTCCTAAAGCTAAAAATCGAATCCACATGCCCATTAAGGACAGATAGGTTTCATCACATAAGTGTTTAGACAAGCTCTATACCAAATTCCACACAAGACAGAACATTAGATAATTAAACAAAGTTCCTCTTCTAAATAATTACAAGAGCCTCTCTTACTTATTGAAAATGTTCAATGAAAATTCAACCACAGTTAATGAATATGCATACAAGTTCAAAAAATAACAATAGCTAAAGGATTATATAGATTTCTATCCTTCGTTTAGAAAACACTAGATCCCACATTATGCATCATGGTCTCAGATTATGTGGGTGTTTGGAAAGACTTAAAATTTAAAGCTTATAGGTTATGCTGGCTTTTAGTGATTTTTGGCTTTATGATAGAAATGCTTTAAAAATTATTTTGATAATGCAGTAATTTGTCTGGTCAAATGAAGCTTATTTAGGTGAGCTTATAAATTAGTTTTTCAAAAGCTGGGACATATCAGCTTTTCAAAATGTGACTTATAAGCTAACTTATTTGATACTTCACCAAACATGTAGAAATGAAAAAGCTAGATTAAATGCTAGTTTGACCAAAAAATAAGCCACCCCAGACACCTTCTATATCCGATGCAGTTTCCTTTCTAACTTTTATAAGTGAAATTCATATACTCTGAAGTCTCTAATCCAACAATAGAAAAAGTTTGAACAAGCATTACAAACTAGTGTAGAGAAGAATTGCCTAAAACCTACAGGTTGTGGGTTTTCTTATGTGGCGCTTGGGCACCTGATGAAAATTCACAGCAGTTTATGATACGAACATGCACAAGGCCATCAAACTGTTACAGATATCGCAGCCAGTGTGTTATACCTAAGTTGTCAAGCATGACACGATATCTTTTATAGGTCTTGACGTTCTGAAGTAAACATAGAGCAAGTTTACACATCTAAAATACATGTACCATCACATGCACACCCATTCTTGGAATTCCCTCCATAACTGGTTGAAAAATTCTCCTCCTATCAGCATATAGGAATAACTAATTAAGTTTTCACATGCTAATTAATACAAATACTGTCGGCTGAATGAGAAAAGATTTTAAATACTTTGAAGAAAGCTGGAACCTTTCTAGTAACTCATATGAAACAAACTGTAAAAAGGGTCATCTGGCCCTCCTTATGAAACAAAAAGAACCCTCATGGTGTTGCACTATGCTCGGCCACTTCAATAATCTTTCAGTGTCAAATTATATGGCTCAATCCTTTGACGTGTAACTATCAATTTAATGCATATTAGATTCTCGATCAGAATTTCAAATGGCATATCATAGGTTCAATCAACAATCAAAGTAAACAAAACTTACGCAGTAGTCTCCTGCCCTCCACCCTGTGTCCCCGTGCTAACGAAAAACCCTGCCGGCTTACCCGCAAGCTTCTGCTCCCTCCACAACTGCCCTGTCGAATCAAAGAAACCCTTCATCTGTGCAGACATCGACCCATACCTCGTCGGAAACCCAAACAAGAACCCATCAGCTTTCTCGAGCTCCGCCACATTGGCAATAACCGGAATCCTCTCATCCTTCTCCGGCGCCTTCATCTGTTCCAAAACCTCAGGCGAGAGGGTCTCGGGGACTCGATAGAGAATTCCTTTAACACCTTGGATGGAATCGACTCCTTTCTTGATTGTTTGGGCCAGGAGCTCGACGTGTCCGTACATCGAGTAGAAGATGATGAAGATTTTGAGATTGGGTGCGGATGAAGACGTTAGGTTTTGATAAGGGGTAGAGGATTGGGTAGTGGATTCATCCATAGAGATTGGGGCATGGTCATTGGCGCTGTTTGGGTTGTTTGATTGCTTATGAGATCGCTTCTGCTTGCTCGGAACGCAACCTCCTCCTTTCCCCATTATGAACTTTCAAAGATCTGAAAAAGATCGGATCTTTGGAAAGTTTTTATACAAAAATCAAATCTTTTCGGTCGAAATCCTTCCACGGACGGAACAAGCTCGAAATTTTGCGAGATTGAACGAGAACAAGACGGATTCGAGCCGCCCACTGAACAAATTTGAAGAAAAATCACAAAATTACTAGGGCTTGAGAAATGAAACTAATTAGGGTTTCTTTAAAAAAACAAAAAAGGGTTTTTAGTGTACTTTACTGACCTGAAGTCGTGGCGGATGGAATGGGGAAATAAATTATTCTTTTTTGATCGATTGCTCTCTCTCTGTCTTCGATATTCTTCAGTCCTTGTTGTCGGGTTGTGGGTTTCTAGAAGGTTGACGGGGCTCCTAATTCCAGCTCATCTTTGAATAAGATTCGAATCAGCTGTTTCGTTTAGAGCATGGAGTTTCTGTAGACGCCCGCTCAGAAGACAACACGTCATCAACGTTCTTAGAGCTTGCATGACGTTAATAATTAACTGTAGATTTGGGGGTCATTTGCACTTTTCTACCCAAAGGTTAGGGTACATTTGGCCACTTCACACTAATCTTATTCAGGTCCTAATTAGATTAGGATTAAAATTTAAATCGTGGCTATTTTTTTGAACTAATAATAATAAGTACAATCTTATATAAGTGTTTACCAAGCGCATTTTAAGCTCGTGATCAAGTTAGTGATATTAACCTCGAATAGCATATGAGTTCTATTTTAAAATGTTAAGTGGCGAGCAAACTTATCATTATAAGCACATGGAGGCTCGCAGGAAATTTACGAACTGATGAAAACCCGTGGACGTCCAGAGGAGCCCGGCCCGGCCCATATCTAGGAATGTCCGGCCCTAGCTCGACCCAAGTTCTTGGGTAACGTGCACTCGTTGCCGAAAGAGTTCCTGCGGATCAGCAGAGCGGAGGCTCCCTCTTTCTGGCCCTTTTCCCTCCCTTTTTCTTCTCTAGGGCACCATTTTCCGCCGAAAACTCACCGGAGCGATCAATTTACCGCGACTCCATGACTGCGTTTCCCGCCATTGTCTTCCTTTATCCCGCCGGTGGAGCATCTGGAGAGCGATAGCGGCGGTACGAAACTGAGCCCTCTTACTTCTTCGAGTGGTTTAATCTTAGGGTTTTGAGAATTTTTGAGTTTCTAGTTGCGATTAGGGTTTTTCGGTGCGACGATAGGGATCGTTTTCGGTTTAGGGTTTTATTGTCCGATTTTGATTCAGTTACGTTTTAGGGGTTTAATTCCATTTTCTGATGGTTATATGAGCTGGAAATTTGAGATGTGGTGGATTGGTGCTTGTCCAAATGCTAGATTCTCTTGGCAGGTAATTACTTACAGATTAAACCTTCTTGCGTCATCAAGTTTGCTCCTTTATCGTTATTTTGTTTCGTTTTTTAGGGTTTGAAAAGGGTCTCTCTTTCTTGGGAAAGGGTTTAGGGTTTTTGTAGCGACAGTGGGGCTTGTGTTTGGTGGGACTTTGGTTTTTAGAGTCGGTGATTGTGGGAAGGGGTTTTAATTCGCTAGGGTTTGAGGTGTTAAGTTGGGGTTTAGAAATATGACGTGTTGGTGTTTGTGCAGATGATAGTATCTTTTTCTACTCCCGTTGAACAAATTCTAGTTTTGACAGGTAATTGGCATTGTGGTGAAATCTGATGATTAGGGTTTTGAAACGTTTTGAGTTCCTCTTTCCTTGGCTGTGGATTTGGCCTGTTTGGATGGAGGGTAGAGAGGGGGAAGGGAAGGGAAGGGAAATTTGATTTTAACCTTGTTTGGGAGTTTCATTAGAGGAGGGGAATGGAGTGGAAATTTGGCCCAAATTCTTACACCCCAAATTGGGGTGTAATGGAGGGGAAGGGAAGGAAGGGGAATTTTTCCCCTTCCTTACCTTCCCTAAGTAAACGCCCAAACACACCAGTCTTTGCAGGTATTATTGGTGTGACGGCCTTAGTGTCCATGGTTATGGCAAGGGGATTTTGTTTTTGCCGGGGTTTTGGTGTTTAATGCCATTTTGGCTGTAACATGATATTGGACATTATATGATGAACCTGCGCCTAGGCGGCCTCCTAGCTGGGGCCTAGGATGTTTTTTTTTTTTTTTTGCTTAATTGGAGGCGGATGAGATTTGTATATCATTCTTTGGATATTAAAAAAAGTCGGTTCACTGATAAATAGTTTTAGGGAGGGCATATCATTTTCTAATATTTACAACTTTACTTGAAAATTAACTTTGTCATGTATTTCTTGTCTACTTCAATTGATACTTGTGACTTGTTAAGCATACTTTTTATGTCCCTTTGTTTTTGTTTCTTTCTTTTTTTGCATTTCTTTTCTTTGTTCATGGCTAAACCCTACGACAAAAGGGATCCTATACCAAAATTGTAAGTTCCTTACTTTCCGGCTGAATTTGTGCTATTTCAGTGGATGTCTTTTGTTCAAACGTATTGATAGAAACACCTTCCTTCTTTTACTGGTTTTTTTAAACTCTGAAGCCTAAAAATTCAGAACTCTCGGGGCTATACCTAAATAAAAGTTGGTTGGAGCAGTAATTTAGGCCATTGACACCATTTTAGAGCTTTAAATTTACAATTTATTAGTTTCATTTGGACCCAGAAGCAAATAAATCAAGTTTAAGGAAGTTGGAGATGGGCTAGAAATGCTGGTTGGTTTCATCTTTTTTCTAGATAGTAGATGCCTTGATAAACCTAGCCCATTATTAGCTGAAACATTTTATTGTATGATGTTGTGGAATGTTGCATTGCTTTTTGCAATCCTTTGTGAAATTTTGCTTATATTCCTCCATGCACGCTGTGAAATTCTAAGCAGATCATGATACTGTTGGATTATGATTTCAAACTCATTCCATACTTCTCTTTGGAGTTAAATCTTCTCGCTTATACTCATTATGTTTAATGACCTGAATGAAATCCTTTCTTGCACGCCGCATCTAAGATTAAACCATCAGCCAACTCTGACAACAATTCTAATTGGGAGAAAAAAAAATCCTATTATTGTATAGCAACAAAGTTTTAACACTATTTGAAGTTTGTCATATACCTTCAAATAGTTCCTGTATTTCTTGACATTTTTCAAAGTAATTTATCGTTTCAATTTACAAGACGTAGTTGTTTGATTTATGACGTAGTCTTCAGGATGAGATCTTGAATCACTATAAAATGGTTCGTGATCATATTCTCTTGGTTCTTGGTCATCTGTCCTAGCCCTAATGGCTCTGTTTGGAGTTTGGAGTTTGGAGTTTGGACTAAGAGATTGTTTTCATGTGAGAATTTAGATATGTTGCTTTTGTGTGGAAATGCCAACCTGCCTTGATTGTGACGATGCATGAACAAATGTAATGTATGTAAGTATACATTTAGATATGTATGCATAATGGGAATTTTTGTTGAAAACAAAAGTATCCTTTTTGTTGTAGCATGTAGACTATATTTCCTTCTGAAATTGGCGATCCTTAATTGTCATGATCTCCATGCATAAAACATGCTCTAATCAAAATTCATCTAGTAGTGAAAGTTTAGTACTCCTAGGTACTGTACTAGGTTGGACCTCATACATGTGTGTGTTTCCAGATATCTCGGTCTGTAATGTCTGTTTGGCACTACGCATGGCAATGATCTACATTATCTAGGACATATATGGATAAAAATTGTGACGAAAGGAAAGCTTTTACTGTAAGCTAGTCTCTCTCAAGGCGGTGATAGCAGCATTGGAGGCTGTAGTGGCCAGTGGGGATGCTAGCGGCAGCAGAAGGCAGTTATTGTTAACCTTTTCCTTTAGTAATTTCCTCTGCTCCTCTTCTCACCCCCCTCCATGCTGACACATACAACAGGCACCTACACATAAAACATGCCAGATAACTTTTTTGTTTGGGGATTATCTTTGATTGAGCCAGTTTGTCTTAGCTAATATCCTTCCTAGTTCTCTGATGTATGCAATTTTCTTTCAAGTACCCTCGCTAAGCTCCCTTTACCCAATTCCCGCTGCATTATGGCCTTGTACTGATTAATTTGCGGCATCATTTTGTATTCTGTGAGTTTTATGCAAACTCATTCATTTCCTTTCATACTTCTTTTTCTTTGAAGAAAAGGCCCAAGCTGCGGCATTGTTTTCCTTTTAAGTTCCTATTGCCTGCTAGGCTGCTAGTGATATCTTCGGACAAACTTAGTAGGATTGTTCAAGAGGGAACAGCCAACTTTCTCTAGTTTGTTATTAGGCTACTTAACAATTGGCATGCTTTGCCTTTATCGTATAATGATATTCACACATTATTCTCTTGTGTACTTAGACCATCTGACTAGATGATCTAGTTAACTCCATCTTGTTCTTATGTGTAGTTGGTAGGGCTGGCTGTACGCTATTTCTAGTAACAAATGTCAATTAATTTCACCATATTCTTTTTGTCTTGCCCAATAAAAGGTACATTTTTCTTCAAGGCATACATGAATGGATCTGAATTCTTTGCTTGTTTCAAACACATATTTGTTTCTTGGCATATTTCTTTGAGCTGCTGCCAATAGTCCTTAGGTGGTTGCTTCTCATAGTTTAAATAATTTATGCAGTTTATGTCTTGAGATTTTCCTTGTCGCCAAGCTCTCAACAGCCCACCTCATTGCTAACCCTGTCCTTTGTGTTTTTTGTTTTGTTTTCAAAGTTTGTAAATCAGTTAATCGTGTATATATACTTCCTTTAAGCCTTATTTCTTAATGGGAGTATGCTTGAGTTATTCATAAGCAGGAACTGATGATGATCTACCAAACCAGTGACTTGTTCAGATTTCTAGGGGTATTCTATTTTCTGGAGCTTTGAGGATCATTTCAAAACCGATACATCATAGAAAAGACTCTGACATGGATTTCCAAATTCATTGTATAGAGACAGAAGCGTATGGTGCTGTTTTGAGAGCCTTTATTGCTCAGTCCGAGGTCCTTACATGGGTATTTTATCCACCCTTTTTTCTGCTATGCTTTGAATTTTTTTAATTGAAAATGCTTAGTCTTCTACACTATTATCACTAAACTTGTTTGGATTCTGATAGTTTTTTATTTATGAGGCCAACTCCATACGTGAGTGCTGATAATTTTTGAATTAATTACTGTACTTGACATTCCTTTTATCAGGTGCTAAACTTATCCCCCTTCATTTTCTTTTAGGACAAGGAAGAACTCATAACAGAATTAAGAAAGGAACTTAGAGTTTCCGATGCTGAGCATAGAGAAATTCTTGCGAAAGTAAATCAGGATGAGTCAATCAAGTCAATAAGGTAATAACTGTTCTGTTCAATGGTTCGATATTTGTTTGGGATTTATTTATTTGAACAAGCTTATAGATGCTTTGAATCAGCTGGAGTGCTAAACATGGTTTTCTTTGATAAAATTATGCCAAGCAGGGAACGGCACAAGGTTACAGATGGTCAGCGATTGAGTGTCATGAACCCTTCTGCTTCTGATTCCATGTTTGTGGGTCATCTATCTCGTAAAAGGCTGAAACCTGCACAAACACATGTGACATCCTCCCCCAAATATGCACCTTCTGTTCAACCTTCACCTGTAAATTTCTTTTCTTCACCTATTAGTAAATTGTGTATTTATATGAAAGTGGGCAATCCTCTGTTATTAGTTTTATGCTGAAATTTTCATTACTAGCCTTTACCTCTTCTCAGCTTTCACAGATGTAATACCTCTTTTCAGTTTTTATCTGTAATACAACTATTCCTTCTTCGCCTAGTAGTAAATTATGGATCTATATGAAACAGGAACAGTCTTTTTTTGTTAGTTTCGTGCTGAAATTTCTTTTACTAGCTTTTACCTCTTCAACTTTCTCATACGTGGTTATAACCTTTTCAGCTTTCTCAGATGTGACAGTACCTCTTCTCAGCTTTATCTGTATACATGCTGTATAGAAAAAATGTTCCTTGTTGCTTTATTATGCTGGGAAATCTGAGATTGGTACTAAACCTGTGAGTTGCTAACTAGGAGGAATTAGTTAACTGACCTGTATCTGGAATCGCCATATGGGAGGCAAGGAATTCTATCACTGAAAAGTTCTTGTTAGCTGCTGGTAGATAGTATATCATAAGCAGGGAATGCCTCAACTTGAGGTGGATACAAAATGTTCAGAATGATTTATGTGCTATTGATGTTTGAGAAATTGGCTCTTAATTGGATATAATGTTGGAGAATTTATCAGTAAGGATAAGCTAAAGTCATGTTGGTGGTACTAGCTCGCTGATTATCATTAATGCATGCATTTCAAAAATAGCATGTTTCTTTTCTTTGTGTACAAAGTAGGTGCAGATCTATGTTACTGGGGCACTTCAAATATGGAGCCGTATCAGTACCTGACACATGGACCCATACCCGACACTTTGTGGACCCTCCTTAAATATATGCATGTATTTATTTATGCACACCAGTACTCAATAATAGAATGCATATTTAATTTAAAACACTCATCATATACCTCTTTCATAACACACCAACAAGTTACAAAAATTGAATATGGGTATGAGGTGGCAACTCATTTTGCTAAATTAGCTACCAAGAGATAGAGTGGTGTGGTCCACACCTTGTGATGTGACTAGCAAGGTGGGCCTCACCACATGGCTATCTCTTGATAGCTCATTCAACAAAATGAGCCGTCACCTCATACCCATTATTTCCTATAATTTGTTGGTGTGTTATGAAAGAGGTATA
>BQKN01062944.1:69904-117129 GCA_022839385.1 Asparagus kiusianus
TTTTTTGTACACTTGGTCCAATTAATGTGCACTATATCACCTAATATTACGATCTATATTTTCCTTTCCAGCAATAATATCTAAAGTAAAATAAATGAATAAAAAAAGGAGGAGGAGACTAAGAAAATCCCTCCTTTGATTTCTACGTAGTTATTCTTTTTCCCCCTCTCAAGTACTCTCTCCTCTTTATCTCTAACCTGATGCGGGGAAAGAAAAAAAAATCACAACTTCTACGAGCATTTGGTTAAATTCATAGGAAAAGATTCTTTTTTTCCCCCTTTTTCCCTTCAATGTTTTGAACTAGGAACATAGTTTAAATACTACTTTAGAACTAAAAATCATTGGTAAGGTGGTTCTTTCAAACTTGAAAACTTTGTCTAGGCCTTTCTTTTCAGTTACTCCTTCCTCATGTGAGTTAGATCTTTTTGCAACTCCTAATTCACAGAAAATGACTGATCTCCAAAAGCACACGTGTACTGTTGTAGAACTAGAAAATAGAGAAAGAGAATTTTTTTAAAAAAATATCATATGAAGATATTTTTTATAGAAAATCATATAGAAAGGAAGAAAAATAGTTTGGTACGGTCAAAATATAAGCGTAATCTAAGTATTAAATCAGCCTAATTAATACATTTTTACTTTTCCATAAGATATCCCCAAATCTTATTATGGATGAGACTAATCCCCGCTCGCTCTTCGTCGCTGGAGCTGGCCCGAGAGTTTTTAACCCGCTAGAGGATTCGAACATGGGAGTAGCCTGCTATACATCGTCTCCGAACAGGAGGGTAGCGAGGCCTTACACCGCTATGCCAACCTTGCTGGTTAAATCAGCCTAATTAATATGTAACTCACGTTAAGTCCCCATGTCATTTTTTTTATAGAGGGCCCTCTGGTATTAAATGTGGGCAATAATCTTATACATCTAGAATTCCAAAGAGCTTCACATGGGCGAGGTCAGAACGAGGGATGGAGGGCCAAAACTTTTCTTTAAAACACAACAAAGCTGAGGAGTATCGCCTACAAAAAGGAACCCCTTAACTTTGTCCAATGTGACTTCGCCATGTGGAGCCTCTCTCTACCAAACAAGCAAACAGATCTCACCCCAACACCATCTCTGTTTTTATTCCCATCATAAGGGTGAAAGGAAAAGGAAGGGGGGAAATCCTATGAAGAATCCTCTTCACAAAGCTTAAGAGAGTGAAGGGCATGTTGCCGTGTGTCGTTAGTATCAGTTCATTTTTCATGACTGCATTAATAAACATTAATGATTGCAATGATAGACGATAACAGCATACATCAAAATCTCTGTAATAATTAGACATCACTCCATCATTCCGTCGAAGCACCTTATTACTGTGATAAAACTCTAAATTCTGATAAGATTTAAGAGTTATATTTTTCTATTCTAACGTGTCCCCGCATGTTGAGGTTCTAGTGGGATCATATTTTTTTTTTTTATTAAAAGAGCCCTCTTTAGCAACATGAGAGCACCTAACCAACATGTACACCATCCTGATAACTGCCGCTCTCCTACAACTGTAAATTCTGTGTTTCGTTCTGAAAAACTAATCCTCGTCCGATCCTCTTCATACCGCCACCGATGGGCATCAAAGAGCTCATGATCACATTCATCCTCACCTCCCTCCTCCTCTCCCTCCTCCTCATCCCATCCCTCCTCCTCACCAAACCAACACCCTCCCCTTCCTCCTCCCTCCCTCCTCGCCTCCGCGTCGGACCCCCCGTCTCCTTCGCCTACCTCATCTCCGCGTCGAAAGGCGACGCCGACAGGCTCCTCCGAACCCTCTCGGCCCTCTACCACCCTGCAAACCACTACCTCCTCCATCTGGACCTCGAGGCTTCGCCTCGGGAGCACGCCCGGCTCCGTGGGCTCGTCTCCGGCCACCCGGTCTTCTCCCGGTTCGGCAACGTTCGCGTCGTCCGGAAGCCCAACTTGGTTACCTACAGAGGACCAACAATGCTTGCGACCACTCTTCACGCCATGGCGATCCTGTTGAGGAGCTCGAAGTGGGATTGGTTCATTAACTTGAGCGCCTCTGACTATCCTTTGATCACCCAAGATGGTAAGTTAGTTTATGAGCATTTTTTTTTAATTATAATTGATTGATTCTCAATCAAGTTTTAATTTGTCAAGTGTTTACAGATCTGATTGCTGCCTTCTCTCGTTTGCCTAGAAATCTCAACTTCATACAGCATACCAGCAACTTGGGGTGGAAATTGTAAGATCTTTAACTTTCACAATTCTTTTTTTTCTTGTTATGATCATTTATGGGATTATCCTAATTGAGATTTCCATAATAATTGTCGGTGGTTTAGTAATAAGAGGGCAAAGCCAATCATGATAGACCCTGCTCTGTACAGTCTCAACAAATCAGACCTCATTTGGTCTACCAACCAGAGGAGCCTGCCCACTGCTTTTAAGCTTTTCACAGGTTAGTTACATTTTCATCAAAAAATAAATAAATAAATAAATAAAATCCTCTTTGTATTAGAATGCCAGGTCATAACAACACGAATATACAGATTTAATGTTTGGTAATTAGTCATCATTATGTTTTATTAGGTTAGTTACCAGCACTTGATTAGTCTCAACCGATGAGTTTGCAGGTATTGACATTGCCAAAACACAATGACTCTCAAAAGCTAGATCTGGGGAGCTTACTGTGTTTTTATGCACATGAGCATATGACTCAAAAACTATGTCAGTATTTCAAATTCAAAAAAAAAAAAAAAAAAAAAAATCTGTTCCCTTATCTTTAATCTAAGTTTAATCAGTAAAATGGACTACGCACCGAATGCACGTGCATACGGGCATCTATTAATACCTAAAACAAAGTTCCCTCTGCTATCCTATCTTGGTAAAATTGATGTGTGGGAGTGGAGTACACCGAGGAATTTAAGGTAGTATTATATGCTCTGCACTTTGTACGGTACATAATATATACAAGATCATCAACTCAGAAAGATAAAAATACTTGGAGAAATTTAATGGTACGAGAAAGAAAATAAGGGGAAAAAAAACTAATGACTGATCATGTGATTGGTGTCGATAATCCAAACAATAATCTATAGACTGAAATATTTCTTTCTTTCTTTTTTTTTTGTGCAAAGCAATACTTAACGTTTCTTTGCTGAAATCGGTGCTATCTTAAATAATGAAGCTTGATTTTAAATCAAGTAAATTATTTAAATTACCCCCCGTGAAGTTTTGCGGGCACGTGCAAAAGCTTTGGGGTCTTGGGAACTCACATGAGGTCCTGTGGTCAAGCAAATAACAATTTTATTCCAGTTTAATTTAATATATGTGTAGCTAATTAAAAGGACAGCCCATACCCACAGAGCCTCCCAGAATTGTTGTTTAAATCTATATCATTAACTTAATTTATATTTTTATATGAGGCCAAACAAGTAGCCACCTTTCAATACCTTGATTTTTAAATTTTAAAAAGACGGAGAATGACTTGCTACTGATGCCTACTTTTGTTTTAAGGGTAGGTTCTACAAAATCCCGTGGTTTTTGTGGTGTTTTGCACAAAACCTAGATAAACTTTTTATATTGGAGAAAACATGTAACGCCCCGGACCGGAATCCCGGAGTCGGTACGCTATTAGATCTGATGGACTGACCTCACAAACCACCACATGTCTTTTCAGCACGTTTTGTCCTCACTCACGTGCTCCCTGGAAAACTTCCCAGGGGGTCACCCATCCTAGAATTTCTCCAGGCCAAGCACGCTTAACTTTGGAGTTTCTAAGAGTTGGGTTCCCGAAAAGAAGATGCATCTTGGTGGTATGAGTATTCCAATCAAATCTATCAATACTAATCACATCACTCTCTCAAGGGTTGGGGTATTACAATCTCCCCCACTTAAACTCGCAACGTCCTCGTTGCGCCAAATCATATCATCCAAGACCGTACCATCCGTGTGAGATTCTAGAGGTGGCTCCTACGGCCTCAAGAGGTAGCTCCCGCCCTCTCGACGTAGCACTTTGCGCCGCATAGCACTTAGCTCTCACAATTCTGGTTGGCTTGGCTCTGATACCATTTGTAACGCCCCGGACCGGAATCCCGGAGTTCGGTGCGCTATTAGATCTGATAGACTGACCTCACAAACCACCACATGTCTTTTCAGCACGTTTTGTCCTCACTCACGCGCTCCCTAGAAAACTTCCCAGGGGGTCACCCATCTTAGAATTTCTCCAGGCCAAGCACGCTTAACTTTGGAGTTTCTAAGAATTGGGTTTCCGAAAAGAAGATGCATCTTGGTGGTATGAGTATTCCAATCAAATCTATCAATACTAATCACATCACCCTCTCAAGGGTTGGGGTATTACAGTACCGACTCCGGGATTCCGGGGCTGGACGTTACAAAACCCCCCGAACTTGTTTCACTAGAGTAAGATTATTGACCAAAGTTCAGGTTCTGGTGGAGGGAAGGCTGCACTTAAACTAGCAACGTCTTTAGTATATAAACCTATTCAGAGGTGCAACAGTGTCTAATTAAGTATTATCAGTTGTTTCATATGTGGTTTGTATATAATAACTCTTTTGTAGTATGCTGGTTTGATTCAATTAGTCTATAGAAAGTTTAATTTCTCCTTACTATATGTATGGCCGACTTTGGTTCTTTCTTATATCCATGTCAACGGTGAATGACGGTAAGGCCATCTCTTCACCTTCATGGATGTTTGAAAGAAGAATGTCGTACATCCCTAGTTAGAGAAATTACTTTTTATATCTACTAATTTCAACGGATACAATTCGCATCCTACTTTTGTAAAAATACTTTTGTTTTAATGAACAGGGTATACCCCTTGTTTTTCTCTCAAAAAAAAAAGATTATTGACCAAAGTTAGTTTAAGATGTTAATGATTTGCTAGTGATGGTGAACACCACTTTTGTGCTTGGGTAGGTCAAATTAAGGTAGTTTTAGATCTTAAACCCTTCATGTATGAAGATTTCAAACAGTTAAAGAGAGACTTTGTGCAATCTTGGAAGTTCGGAAGGTCTCATCTAATTTATATTGTTCTTGGGGTCTTGTGAAACTTGGTCTCTTTCCCATAAAAAAAAGTTTCAAATAGTCTTGATTTACGAAAAGGGTTACTTGTGGATAAACCCCTTATACTGTCCGCTCAACAGCGGACATGCCCCTATAGTTTATAGTTGCCTGTAGACCCCCGAAATGAACTTTTCTGACTCTTTTACACCTCGACAGGTCTCTAATTGTCTTTAAAAACAAAAAAGTACACATCCGGGGGTAAAAGAGTCGACAAATTTTCTTCAAGAGGCCTATCTGCAACGGTAGAACTATACCGGGTGTATCCGCAATTGGGCGATAACACAAGGGATCTACTTGCTGCAATTAACCCTCGGAAAACATTGTCAAATGTCTTCCGTCGGACCTTCCATTGCCATAGCTTTTTGTGTTTATATTATATATGCCATAAATAAATCACGCAAACACAATCCACGTAAACTGGACAAATTTTTAAAACCAACCCATTTGTGAACTTAATCCCAAAAAACAACCCCATTCAAATAAAATTGTAAAAACCGACCTAGTTTCAGCCTCAACGTTGAAACCATGTCGGTTTTTGAAAAAAAAATTTCAAAACTTTAAAATTTTTGAACTATGAAACTTCACGGGAGTTGAACTCCCGTGAAGTTTAGCAGATCTACTAAACTTCACGGGAGTTGAACTCCCGTGAAATTTTGGAAAAAAAATTTCAAAAACCGACCTGGTTTCAGCGCTGAGGCTGAAACCAGGTCGGTTTTTACAATTTTGTTTGAATGAGGCCGTTTTTTGGGAATAAAAGTCTAAACGGGTCGGTTTTGAAAATTTGTCCCATGTAAACTACTAACAAGCATTCGTACGCTCCTCACTCTGCCAGGCTCAGCATGGACCGTACTCTCCAGATCCTTTGCAGAGTACTGCATCATTGGCTACGACAATCTCCCAAGAACCCTCCTCCTCTACTACACAAACTTCGTCTCGTCCCCTGAGGGCTACTTCCAGACCCTCATCTGCAACTCCAAGGAGTTCAAGAACTCGACGGTCAACCACGACCTCCATTACATCGCATGGGATAACCCCCCGAAGCAGCACCCCAAGCCCCTAACCGTCAAGGACTACAGGAGGCTGGTCCTCAGCAGCCTGCCGTTCGCGAGGAAGTTCAAGAAGAACGACGCGGTGCTCGATAAAATCGACAAGGAGATGCTGAGGAGGAGGAAGGATCAGTTCAGTTATGGAGGGTGGTGTGCTGATGGGAGAATTTGTAATGGCGGGAAGAGGAAAGAGAAGAAAATGGGAGGTCTGAGGCCTGGACCGGGTTCTAGGAGATTGAAGTCCTTATTGACAAAGTTGTTGTCAAGTAGAAATTTTGGGAGAAGGCAGTGTAAATGAAGTTTGTTTGAGAAAAAAAAAATTCTTTTTTTTGAAGCTCGGATTTTGAGTTTCTATTGATAAAATGATCTAAATAAGCGAAAGTCATTGTGCGCCAAAGGTCTCACACAAGAGAGGAACAGAAAAGAGAAGAGAGAGTTATGTGATATTTGAAATAAACCGTATGGCTAATATGGAAATATAAAATCAGTATACATATTTACTGACATAAAACACTCATCACAATGTACTGAGTAAATAACAAATAGTTTTTGCTATTTTTCCAGCATAAATTGTAATTAACCCCTTGAAATAATCTCTTACAGGAAACACTTACATGATGAAATATAAAGGTAGTGCAGAAAATGAAATTTTGGATAATTTATATTTAAATAGAAAAAAACTGTGCATCTCGTGCATTCATAGAACTCTTGATATCGACATCAGAGACATCTAAAATTTCCAGCACTCCATATCATGACAGAATATCCAACATTCAATCGATAATCGATACCAAAACAAAAGAGGTACAAACAAGCCAAACTTGTAATCAAAGAATAATTAGATGAAGAACATATACCTTTACATCCCAACAACAAATTATCAGAATTATTAACAGTTTGCACCGAATCAAGCAGCCAGCAATGTAGGTTGGCGCTTCGTCTTGGTATAATCAAAGCAATCAGCAACATATTCTCGCGTCGTTACCTCAACGAATATACGCACACGTCTCTGTGATCAGTAATGCACAAATAGGGCTAAGTTCATCATCTCTCATGAAAGTAAGCAGCTACAATCAGACCTACAACACAGTTTATGCCATCACAATATTATGTATCCATAAATATGGTGAGACATACTACAAAGCAAATGTCTTCTTCCTCATTTGTTACAAATTAGTAATCAGAGGTACGATATTTCTTGCGAAGTTGCGATCAAGTCCTCAACCTTACCCCCTGCGATCAAGTCCTCAACCTTACCCTCCGCCCACTTGAATCCCCACCATCGGAGAGCTGGCCCCACACGCTACGGTTTTTGCCAGCACTGCTGCACTCCTCTTCACACCCTGCAACAGCCTTCAGGAGTTCTGACTGCAGTGAAGGGCAATGCTCTTTGAGGTATTCAAACCCAGTTGATCGCATTACAGCTGCAAATAATGATGGCCAGTTCAAGATCCATAAACATAAAGCAAATGTGACAGCCAAAAACACTAAGTCAATTATGAAAAAAGAAACTAAAAGATTTCACGTAAATAGAAGACATTTTGATAAGAATGCATGGTTCGATTATTCATTCACTAAAACAGAAATTTTGCCGAGAACGTGATGCAAGAGCCATCTACTCTTTGTCAAACGTGCTACAAATATTATATAAAAAACCTAAAAGATATATTCATCCTTATTAGACAATTGATTGTTGTGTATGGACTTTCGCATGTTGTATGTGATAAAATTTTAACAAGAGAATTACTTAAGCTCATCGAATCAAATCAGGATGGTTAAAGTGGAGGAGTGCTTATGGAATCCTTAGTGACCGTAGAATACCCATCAAGCTTAAAGAAATTTTGTATAAGATAGCTATAAGACCAACAATGTGGATAAGAATATTGGGCAATAAGAACAACTTTAAAAAAAGAAAATTGAGTGTACTTAGAAGGAGAATATTACAATGAACTTGTAGATGTACACTAAGAGATAAGATAAGAAATGAATACATTCAGGAGACCAGATATTGCTCGCTCCTATTGAGGATAAGATGAGAGAGAATCAATTGGAATTGTTTGGTCATGTGCAATGGAGGCTGCTAAATGCCCAGGTTAGGTTAAGTCATAAGATAGATAATGGGAGGATTAGAATTAGGCCTAAGAGAACTTGGTTGGAAGCAACTTCAATGTTAAAGGTTGACTTAATGAAGGAGACGGTCCTTAACAGAACTGAACAGAAGAATAAAGATTCACGCAGCTGGCCCAAAACATTTGGTATAAACGCCTTGTTGTTGCTGTTTGTTGTTGTTGACAGTACAGTCTCCAAGCATGAGTTTGTTGCTTTCTCTGAAAATCTAGATGGCCATAAGACAATAAGAACTATAGTTTTCATGAAGAGGAATAGATGCAAGCACAAATCGATGAGAACTATGAAGATCAAGCAGTCAAATTGTTTTAAAGTAGTTTATAGATGATGAGTTAAACTGCAAAAGCAGGAGGTTCTTTTGATTTCAATTTGAACAGACTTCATGGCCCTTTCTGAATGAAACAATTGAAATTCCCAAAGACATCACTTAGTCATCGTTCTGGAATACAAGAACAACTACTATCTCTAGTCAAAACCATGAAAATAAACCTATATATTGTCCTAACGTAGGCTATTATTTTTTACTTCATTCAGAAAGAAAGAAACTAGCCTCAAGAAACATTAAAACTAGCTAGAAACGTGGTAGTGATATATGCACCAAAAGGATGCCCATGAGGAAATCTGAGAAAAGAAGCAAAGATAAGCATGCAGGATGATTTAAAAGAGAATACCTGACAGGTTTTCAGCAGCAAATTTGAGACAAGCAGCTTTAAGTTCCATGGCATGATACTGATCAGCCAACGCAAGAATGTTAGCTACAGTATTAACAGATATATTTTTGCATAGATAAGATTCGCACATCATTCGAAGCCTTTCCAACCCGTACTTGTCTGCTGCGGCTAATAATTTGGCAGCTACTGTGTCAGATAAAGAAATTAGAGAACCTGATGCAACCAAAACCTCATCTTTGACAAGGGAATCCATGTAGATAAAGTGGAGCATTGCCTGACCAGGACATCAAGCAAAGTTAGTATTAAATAAAGGGAAAATCAATAGTTTTGTGTGTGCACAAAAATAATGAATGGATGTCCTCACCTTAAAAACCTTAGGCTCCAAATCTGTGATAGCAATTTCATTTTGTTCACTATTTACTCCATCATAAAATGATGTTCTAAATACAGGGGATCTTGCAGCCAATACCAACTTATGTGCATGAAACTTAACTCCGGCTACATCGAAAACTATGTCAGAGCCTTCCTGATTTTCCAGAAGTGCCCCAAAATGCATTCCCATATCTGAATCAGGAACATGTATTGAGTGTAACCTGGGACAGTCCATAACTGACACAACAACGCCAACAGTGCAATTGATTTTCAGGCAATCATCCTTGAGATAGTCCGATGTCTCCAGCGCTGCTCGTCTGAAAAATCGCTTATAGCCCCTGAAAGGTATAAAACAAATATTGTCAGTGGCGGTGTAGCCTAAGAAATATACATGCATTCAAAAGTTGCAATGTAATTAACATTATAAAAGATTGGGCATGTTCCCATGCATGTCCATCCTGCCATGTTGAGAAACTGCCAATACCATATCAAAGCATCTCATAGATTAAAATTTCGAAGACACTTCATAGGTTAAAATTTCGAAGACACTTCACCAGTAGTGAAGAGGAGTTCTTTCATAGATTAAAATTTCGAAGACACTTAACCTGTAGTGAAGAGGAGTGCTTACAATTTACCTCTGGAATGAGTCTTTAAAAAAAAAAAAAGGTTTCTGAGATATAACTTAAAATTAATCGGAAATGTTCATTAACACATATACCTGTAGACATTGGGTTCAACAATTAGGATTGAGTATTGGATTTAATATTAGCTAGTTTCTCTAAGAGATCAAATCAGGTTTAGTTTGAATATATTATGACCAACTAAAAAGATAACTTCCAACAAAGAGAACTGACCCAGAAATGTTCATTAACAAATATACTTGTAGACATCAGGTTCAACAATTAGGATTAAGTACTGAATTTAATATTAGCTAGTTTTCCAAGAGATCAAATCAGGTTTTAGTTTGAATATATTGTGACCCAACTGAAAAAACAAATCTCAACAAAGAGAATTGATTGTAGATTATCATATATGTACTTCAAAAGACTGAGTCTACATTGGGCTCATAACATACCGATTTGAGGATTAAGAAGCATTTTCTTATCAGATGCAAATGAAAATGCACAAAAATCATGGGTTATACCCAGAAAAATTGCAAATTTTGAAGCATATGGCTAATAAATAGTCATTAGGTCGCATCAGACCCCAAAAAAAGATAAAATCTATGAACTAAAAGCCCGTAGAAAATCGTGAATTTTAAGGTACTGGTACTTATTTGCCATTGGATCAAAGAACGAAATTAACAAAAACTATTGGTTATAGCCTATGACAATCACAATTTTTTCAAAAAGAAAACTAAATTGTAATTGGGTCAAAATGAATGAAAATTGACAAAAATCATGGGTTACATAACCCATGAAATTCGTTGAATTTTGAAAATTACGTAGGAATGTAACTAAGCATATTTCAAAATTCGCAATTTCATAGGCTATAGCCCATAATATTCGCTCATTTTCAATCGATTCGACCCAATGCTAATTAATCACGCACACAAAAAAGTTCGTATTTTTCATGGGTTATATACCCACGATTTTAGTCCATTTCGTCAGTTTTGACACAATGACAGTTAATTTTTTTTAATATAAATATCGCAATTTCCCTTAACCCAACTTTGGTTCTCAAACCTAATGACAAAATTATGCGCACCTTAAAGAAAATGACCAACCAACAAGCACATTTTTCACAAATTGCACACAAATCATCTCGTAATCAACCAGAACCCTAGTGACACACTCAAAAGGAAAGAAACTTACCACATGCTCCCCCGATACTTGAGCATATATGGCTCGCTCTCCAGCGACTGATCGAAATGGCTAGGCACCTTAGAAAATCATGAATTTTAAGGTACTTGTACTTATTTTCCATTGAATCAAAGAACAAAATTGACAAAAAACGTTGGTTATAGCCTATGAAAATCACAATTTTTGAAGAAAGAAAACTAAATTGTCATTAGGTCGAAATGAATAAAAATTGACAAAAATCATAGGCTATATAACCCATGAAATTCATTGAATTTTGAAAATCACGCAAGAACGTAAATAGGCATATTTCAAAATTCACGATTTCATGGTCTATAGCCCATGATATTCGCTCATTTTTAATCGATTCGATCCAATGCCATGCACCCAAAAAAGCTCACGATTTTAGTCCGTTTTCGTTAGTTTTGACACAATGACGATTAAATTTTTTATAAAAAAATGGCAATTTTCATTAACCCAATTTTGGTTCTCCAACCCAATGACAGAAGTATGCGCACCTTCAAGAAAACGACCGACCAACAAGCACATTTTTTTCACAAATTGCACACAGATCACCTCGCAATCAACCAGAACCCTAGTGAGGGGCCCCAAAAAAAAGAAAAGAAATCTTACCACATGCTCCCTCGATACTTGAGCGCGTACGGCCCGCTCTCCAGCGACCGATCGAAATGGCTATGCACCTTATGCTTCTCCCTCCCACTCTGATCGACGAGCGTCAGCTCAAACAAAGCCCTAACATCCGCCCCCTCGCTCGCCAGCGCGATGAAAACCGAGACATAGGCCGAATTTTCCTCGGGATTCTTGCCATCGGGATAGAAGTAGATCGCCCACTGGAACCCTCCAACGGTGAAAGCGTCGCTGGCCACGTGCTTGCCGACGCCCATCCCCTTCGCCAGCGAGTAGCCCTCGATCACGAACTTGTGGGACCCGTTGACGGTCTCGGTGGCGGATCGGGAGGCCGTGGGCGATGAGACCGAGAGGTCTTTCTCGGGGACGATGATTTCGGGGATCATTGACGCCGCCGGCTGGACTTGTAATTTATCGTAGAAATTTGAAGGAAATTTTAGGGTTTTCGAAGGAGAAATCGAGTTGATTAGGGTGTGAAGAAGGGGGGGATTTTTCTCTCGTTGGGATTATTTGGTTTTCGAGGGAAAGTCAGAAAGAAGAGAGCGAGAGAGAGAGAGAGAGAGAGAGAGATGTTTTGTGTTTATTTTCCAAATAAGACCTTATACTTTTTTTGCAAATAGAAGTTTTCTTCTCTCTTTTTTTCCTTCCTTTTTTGTTTAAAATGATTTTTATAGAGGGAAGTTGCGCTCGTCTAAATTAAGAAAAATTCTTGAACTATATTTCATCAATGCTTTGGAAGACTTACAATTAGGTCTCACAATCATAACAATCAATTTCAGATCCACTAATTTAAAGCTAAAATAACTTTAGCATTTCGGCCAACACAAATACCCATGTATATATCGATCCGAATCTTTTATATGTATCAATATTTTGCATCTTTACCATATAAAATATTTAAGTGATATCTGTGTATTTGTTCATACATTGATATTTAATATCCAGAAAACAAATAGTTCAACTAATATTCATACCCTCTTGCATCCCTAGTTATAATTAAAAAAAACCCGGGACATAGATACTCCGTGAACAGAAATATATGCGTGCATTTCGCACAAAACTAACGTGTGATCATGAAATACACACATATTTATTATAAAATTTGGGTTTAATTTCACTAAACCCGTAATTGTGGACGCTTTGCACTTAAAACCCTTATAAATTTTGAAACTCTCACTAAATCCCCAATTAATAAGTTCGGAATCCCCAAAAACCTCCCAAAACATTTCCATCTTTTTACTTAACCTAATAAATTTAGGGTGACGACATTCACCGGAGGAGAGTGGCATTAGGATAGAGGGAAAGTGAGCAACCCAAATTTGGAGATTTTCTGATAAAACCAATTGAGATGCGGTGAGAATTTCAGACATTTTGGAGACTAATCGCCAAAGTCCCAAACCTACAGGGGATTTAGTGAAATTTACCCATTTTGTAACATATGTCTAAATTTGCTAGTTGTCAGATTACCTCAATAAGCAGGACAAGAGTTCTATGAAAGGTGAATTCATATCTAAAGGAGCATGGGACTAAAAATAGTAGGATCCCAAAGAGCATTGTAGATTTGTAGATGGGGATTACAAATATCTTCTTCTATTTTAACTCATAAAAAGATTTAAAATAAGGTCCACATGCAACAAGGAGGAACATTTCAAAAACATCAAAACATCTCGTGTGAGGATAAAATGAAGCAGAATCCATGTTTCAGGCCGATCTACAGTACAAAAGCTCATAAGAGTAACGCAAATTGAACTACTAAGTTCATCCTACTTTGGTCTGTAAGACTCGCGCATTTCCAAAAATAGGGACACATGGACACGTTGCATGCAATTGAGGAAGAAATTCACGTGTCAGTATCTTGTAGTACAAAAGTAATATGATATTTGCAGTACATTCAACATTACTCGTGCCTGATAATGATGAGAAAGGCAAAGGGTCTATATTCGTAAATCAATTAAACAGATTCAAATAACTTCAAATGGTGGTGGTGTTGTTTTTACTTTCTGCAAAGATATAACTGTGATGTCTTGCATAACTAAAATCACGCAAGAATGTATTCCTTCCACAAAGTTTTGCCATAAATTTTTTTTTCATGTTAATCTGCGAAACAGTGATGGACCAAGTACAGAGCCTCATATTCTTTATAAGTAAAAGATCAAAGGCTGAAATTCTATAGAAAACTCAACTGTAATTCCGTAAATAATATAGATGTGCATACACACTCCATAGTCCATGCATTATGAAGATGTAACCGCTTGTATTCCCTGAACTATTTCCCCAGTTAGTTAGAGATTCACGCGCGAATACATTAAATTACCTTCTACGCCCAGATTAAATAGAAAAAGACTAACTCGACCTCTAAATTACAGGCGATAAAGTAGTACAATTAGAGGATCAGAAAATGCAAGTACTAATAAAAGAGTTAAAGGGGTATATTTAACCCCACAACTATCTAATAGAAAACTGGAGTCTATTAGACAGGGCAATGACAGAGAGCAAAGAACATTTCTTTTGCCCAGGACTGGAGGTGACTTAAACTAAAGCCCAGATGGAAAGGAATAATTAAGCTTTTAAATCTACTCGGTCCCAAGAAAGCTACATGTTTATAAGGAATAATCATCTTCTGAAGTTAACTAAAAGAGAACCCCTTTCTCTGTATCCAAGTAACATATATATAAGCCTAGCCTAGTGCTGCTCATTGATATACAACAACTAACAATTTGCAGTGAAAAAATTAGAAAAGGGAAGAGAGATGAGTACAAGAGTTACCTATGAGGACTTCAAACCCTCTTTCAAATGGAATCATGAGGAAGGATCTGATACTCTCGAAATCTCTCTCCCTGGTAATAAGTTTTTACTCAGATTTTGGTACCGTAAATTCCTTAGCTTGTTTTGAGATGATTTATGATAATCTTAAACATCAGGGTGTTTTACCTCATGGGAAAAACATATGAAGTTGATCATATTCCAGTTAATAAGCTCCGGTAGTCCAGTCATTAACTTTTCGCTCTCTTTGCCAGAACAAAGCATTGCAATCCATTGGTGTAAAACTAAATGGTCTTGCAAAATTTGAAAAGAGAATTGTAATATGATAAAAGTCCAAAAACTTGGCATACTCTGATCTGTAAACTAATAACTACTGCAAGCAAAACAAATGATTTATAGCATTACCATTTAGATTGATTACCTTTACAATGAAGTTCAGAATACTTCACTAATTTTACGATGGAGATGAGGGTTAATTGCACATAAACCTTGCACCCCATAAACTATTTTATTAGTATGTAGATCCCAGAACTCTAGCTTTCCGAGTTGGATAGTGACGTCACATGATGATAATAACTAAATTACTTTCCGCACTCAGTTTAACTGGAAAAAAACTGAATTTGTCCTCTAAATTGAGGGTTAAAAAGTAATGTTGTCCAAGTTTAAAGGATAAAACTGCTAAGAAAATAGAGAACATAAAGCGGTTACACTATCGCAGTACAGGGGCTAATATCTGAAATTGACCCTAGAGATAAATAGTGCACGCTTCTAATATATCGGACATGAACTGTGAACTCAAATGTCATTTCTTGATGTAGGATTCAAGAAGGAGCAAATCAAGATTCAAATGGACAATTTCAGGAACCTGAAAGTCAGTGGAGAGCGCCCTCTGATCGGCAAGCGTTGGAGACGCTTCTTTACAAATTTTCGCATTCCTTCGAACACCAGCAATGCTGACATTCGAGCAAAGTTTGAAAATGGTACTCTCTCTATGATATTTCCGAAGCTCTTTGCTCGACACCCTACACAAAACCAAACAACAAACGCACAAGAGCCTGCATCAGACAAGAAAACCGCAATTGAACCCAAACCAAGAGAAGATAACGTACAAAAAAACCAAGAAGAAAAGGAGAAAATACTCAAGGCTAAGGCTGGCGATAGAGGAATGAGGTTTAAAAGACATAAGCAGCTCATGGTGAATGTCGGAGTGGCCGCTGTGATCTTAGTAGCAGTAGGATTTTATGTGTCATGTAAACTGAGGAAGTTAATGGAGGCAGATAGCAACTAGGTTATGCATCAGTAGGTGCATTTTCAAACTTCGTCATTAATCATTATATTGAAGAAAAATAAATAACATCAGAAAGACAACTAATGCTGCTTTTGGTATATCAAAACGTACATCCATCTCAAACTACTAATTTGCAGCCTATTAAATGTGTAATAAGCATTATATATCATAAGATGGAGATCTAACTCCATCTTATGATACATAATTTATATACGATCAGCTTATTATCTCCAAAGAAATAACATGATATCAAAATCTATTTGCAAATATCACGGCAATAATTTGTGGCTGACCAGAAATGGAAATGATATATACAGAAAAGAAGTTTATATACGATCAGCTTATTATCTCCAAAGAAAAAACAATGTGCATGAAACTACTAATTCTGGAGCCTATTAAATGTGCCATAGTAATTATATATAATAAGATCGAGATTTTGTGCAAAGCAGACAAGAAAGCATCATACATCAGGTCAGAAATTATTCACAAAGAACAAGATGTTAGTCTATCGGTAAGCAGAAATGAAATTAACAGATACAATAAAAAAAGTTTATATATAATAAGTTGATAACTAATTACCTTGAGTTTGTCTGAGCTAAAAGCCAGTGAGAAAATGGCCACATTCAGTCCAGTTGGTTCTCACAATCACAAGTTGCACAAAACATGAAAATCTTGTTACAAGTGTTTGTGACAGTGAGATTTTTTTTAACCTTATTCATGCAAACCAACTCTTTAAGGGGCAAGTTTCTAAATTTGTTCAGAAACAGTTAGTCATGCCCTTATATATGTTTGTAAAAAGAATGCAATTCATGGGTGGTGACAAAGTCGATCATTCTCAAACATTTCTCTAGATCAGTTCGTTGTATTCATGATGGTCCAAAGAGCGAAAGTTGAAAAATTAGAGACCCAACTCTGACAAGATCAACATGGTAAGGTACTTGAGAATATTCAGAGCTTTCCATTTCATTCAGAGTCGTCAAAAAGAATGTTTTACAATGTTACAGCACAAAGAAAACACAATAACAAATACAAAACTAGATACATAATGAAAATGTAAAATGAAATGAAATAAATGAATAAAAGCACATAACAAACAAAGCAGAACAAAATTAAGACGCTTCTTTTGTGGAGCCATGTAGTTGTACACCAGCTTCAACATGAAAACTCTACTGTAAACCTCACCAAACTAATTTCTGCACCAAGTTACCACCTCCAGAATTAACTGGCTTATGCAGCAACTATTGACTCCTGGAGAGAAGAGAAGACATGAGAAAATGTTAACTACAGCGTAGAGTGTAAGATTATATTAGATTGCCAACAGTCATTGTTAGCTTGTGTGGAGAGGGCTACAGTGATAGCTGTTATTAATAAACATAATGTTAAGAAATATTAATTGTTTACGTAGAAACAGGGGTTTATTCCTAATTTATGGTACAAACAATTGTACAGAAACAAAACTGCAAGCTCGCCTGATTTAACAACAAAGGCTTGACGCTTAACTTGAAATCACTTCTTTTCTCACTTTTTTAGCCTTGTAGTATGATGGTAACCTATGTTGCATGGTTGGGGGTATGGATATGGGTACTGGTACAGATGCGGGACACCGTGAATTTATAAATGTAGGGTATGGGGACACGCCTATAGGCTATATACACATTGAAGTTTAATAATTTACATGAGATCAGTATTGTTTTTTCATTCACATATGACAAGAATCAAAATTTCTATAACATTTGTTATGCTTCTTTTATTATGTATTATATAATTGAGTGTTTTAAATTAAACATGTATTATATAATTGAATACACATCCGAATAAATGCATGCATAAATTCAAGGAGTGTCTAAGTAGTTTCGGGTACGGGCATGGGAAGGGTCAGGTACGTGTATGGCAACATGATTGAGGTACCCATGACTGCATGCAACATTGATGATGGTAACCCATTCATGTGCCTGATCTACTGATGGCCTAACATACTTTCTTTCGACTTTCCTACAAAAGTTTCTATAACATTATTTAGCAAATGTTGCATCAATAACTGCTATAAACAATACTTCTCTCCAAATTATAGAAAAACAAACTACAGCGAAATCCATCTCTTATCAGGGATCTTGCTCGTTCATGAAGTTCCTCTAAATTTTTCTAAGTTCTTATCAGGGATCTTGCTAGAATGCTAGTTCATAAAGTTCCTCTGAAATTTTCATGAACATCTTTTTAGCTGAGTATTATCATCTATCAGTTAAAACTTCTCATGAATGAAAACATTTAACATGAAAAAGAACATCAAAAATTCACTAGAATTTAGTTGGCAGTGATGCCAATCATCCCATTATATCTTCTATCCTCGTATTTTCCAAGACTTGCATCATACTTAAAGTTTCCTCATCAAGATCAATTGTACATTGTAACAATTGTGGTTATGCAAAGGTCAATATTTAGTCACATATGGTTAACTTTGCTACAGGAGCCCAGAAACAGTTCGGACCAAAAATAATAATAATAATATTCATTAACCCAGACTAATCTAGTTCACATCAGCACTTACATGATTCTGTTCTGGATTAGTCTGACCTGATTCATGGTGTGCTCCAAATTCACATCGCTTAAACTGTGACCCAAGAACTTAAAGAAGCGGAGTATCAATGACTAATTAGTGGTCCTTTGGGTCAATGCATTTTGCTTAAAGTTTTAGTTTCTCTTAACAGTTTTCTTGTGACTTTCACTACCTGGCTTATAGGCCTTAAAGTTCAACTTAATTAGAATTCTCACCATGCATTTCTCCTTAAACTAATTGCTTTTCCTTTTTCAAATAACTATCAGATTGTGGCTTTTAAGGTATGGAAAACCAATGTATTTATCCAGTCAATACTTTCACATATCCTTCAACTGTACATTTTTAGCAATATGAACATTAAAGATGTACGATTCTCATCATGCATTTCCTCCTTAAACTAGTTGCTTTCCTTTTTCAAATAACTATCAGACTGTGGCTTTTAAGGTACAGAAATAAAAAGCTACTGTATTTATCCAATCGCTAATTTTACATGTCCTTCACCTGTACATTTTTAGCAATGTGAACTTTAAAGATGCAGAATTCTCATCATGCATTCCCTCCCTAAAATAATTGCTTTTCTTTTTAAATTAACTGTCAGATTGAGGCTTTAAAGACATATAACAAAACATACTATATTTATCCAATCCTTAAAAAAGGAACTCTCCTGAGCAAACTGCAACCTAGACAAATCCAACTAAGCATACCCACCTTATACTGAATATCATTCAGATTATCATACTCATCTCTATAGCAAGAATCAGTGACATGATTAACCATTACAGAGCAATTAGGAAAAGAGTGACAAGATGAAAACACTATTTTCTCGTGGCTTTTTGAATGATCATCCTAGTAGGTATAAATTTGAGCCAGAAGGAGATCAGCAACGCTTACATTTACCTGACATTGACAGCTGCTAGTTAAGGAGGATGAGTTGCTAAAAAATAGAGAAGGTTTTGAATCCACATAAATAGCTCAGATTTATTCCACAATTGCAAAGTGCAAACAAGTCAGTTTGCATTCTTGACAGTCAAAATAAGTCCAAGGGGGTAAAGGCGTGAGAAAAGGTCAAAAGAAGGGGGGAGCACACATTTCCAAACCCAGAGGGCTAGAAGACAATTTTCCCTAAAAATGAACTCATCTGAAGTTCACCACTTGTCATTAATTGACTTCAAAAAAAATTATGAAGTTCTCTGCCATAATTTGGGAGGAACTAATGCAGGAAGTGCTATACAACTTTATAGCAAAATTATGGAGTTATAATGCGGTAAAACATCCATAACAGAAAGCTCACTTGAACATGCTAATTATGTGCAGTAACTCAAGCTGACATTCACTCTTTCACTCGAGCATGACAGCAGAGGAAATTAACAAAGTTACTCCAGACTCAAGCTGACCTTCCCTTTTCACTCTCTTGAGTATGAGATTGGAGGAAATTAGTCAAGTTACTCTGTATTCATGCTTGCTTCAAGATGAAGCTTGTGTTGACTCTTTCTTGCCAGCCAAACACATGATGCAAAGTCAAGCTCAGACATGCCTTACCACGCTCAACTGAAGATCAGGCCCAAGATCTCTCTTTAAGCCAGTCAAAAGACCCAAGTACCTACTACTTTCATCTATGTTAATTGATTAGCCTTACAGGAAGAGAAGCAATGATCTTTTGAGAACAAACACAAAATCAGGTTTCAGGAAAGTGTTCAGCGTGAAGTCCATATCTAATTGCATTAAATCTCAACAAGATATTTGAAATGTGAGGTAATTTTTATAATACATTGTCAGTTGATGTGCTGGTTAAGACAGTAGTTAAAGTGCGAGCTGCTCTTACCTTTGCACTCATGTTCGATACTGCTAATTGGAATTTCTCTTTGGTTTTCATACTAGCCACGTGACCAACCTTTGCAACCTTGCCAAATGCACCGTTCAACCATGCTGTTCCAGCAGTAACATACCTGCCCATTTACATGAACTAGATTAGCAATTATTTCAAAGACTATGACAGATTATATTTTTGCAGGCTTGCAACTCTGGTCCCAAAAGGTCAATGCATCTTGAAAGTCTTTTGGTAATTAATTTATATGGAGTCCAATCCCTAGGTTAAGAAACTATATAGATATTTTACCAGAGTGAACAACATAAAATACAACCCAGTCGAAGGCAAGGCTATAATATAATTAAGCTACAATTATATAAACATCAAGAGTTAGTAACTGTAATTATACCAGTTAACTGTAATTATACCAGTCAAACTATTCTCTAATATCGATAATTAATAATTAATAGTAGCTCTTCTATATAAGAGATCACAACTGAAATAAAAAATGCAAGTTGGTTAAGAACAAAAGATTAGGATAAACCATTGTGATGATTTATTATGAACCCAAGGCTACTATGAATTACAGTAGTGACAATCAATAGGATCAACCTCTCTTTCTCTCTAGCTCTTCTCTTTATAGCTCTCAAGCTCTCTCAAGCAGGGCTCTCTGGTGACCCACCTTTCAGAGCCCGATTTCAGTGGCTCAAATTTTTATTTTTCTTGGATTATTAGGCATGATAGTAGGCTGGAACATACATACCAATTTGACTCTACTTCAAATTCTCCTAATTGAACAACAATATTTCATGTAGGGTTTTTCGGATGACCCACTCTGAGCTTTCCCATTGCTCTGAACTTTACAATGACACACCCAGATGCACATGCATATTGTATTTATTATGAAAAAAATGAATGTTTCTTTGAAGTCATACTTTTCTGCTGAAGCTTATGCTTTTGTTCATAGGCAGACACACACATGCAGACAGGATAAACTATTATAAAGATTGAATACTTACTTCAAGCTTATACTTTTCCTCAAAGATTATGCTTTTTTGCTTAACTTCTGAACACTTCACTTTATATTTATCTTTTTAAATATTTACTATATTCGTATGCATATAACACTGGTGAAGAAATACATGTATTACCTGTTTGTTTTTACAGTTGTGCTTGTATTAACCAACCTCCGCTCAGCGACAGTTAAGGCAGCCATTGTTTTATCAGAAACCTGAAGTCTTTGATCAACAGATCTCATTTTCTCATTCACAACTGTGATTCCCACTGTTATCTTCTCAGAAAGACCCACACGCTTATCAAAGGAGATGACCTTAGCAGATGCACTGGCAGTCAAGTTATGCTTCTCATCGAATGCTCTGGCTTTGCTAACAGCATCTTGCCGGATTGCTGAACCCCGTGCCAGCATACTAGTTACAATTTCTTGTGCTTTAGTGACATTTATGCATCCACTGCCGTGACTACTTCTAGCCTGTAGATTGAGAGCAACTTAGCACAATAAACAGAACACTTTCCTCAAAACAAGGCAACAAGGCATGAGAAAAAAATTTACAGAGAGTTGAGACCACCTCGATAGTTGGCACATTATCCCCAAGATGAGTCACAGTCGTTAGATTCGTCACCTGCCCGAGTACAAATTCCTGCACGACCACAATAGAAGGATATTAGAATAACTAAAGCAGGCCCCATGAAATATATGATGTCTTCAGAGGATGTTGGTACCTCCTCGACTTTGGGGGTGTAATTTTCAGCTGAAGTTACGCTTACTATCTGGTCTACAATTGTAGCTCCCTGCACAAGTCACAACAAAGACTTAGATTACACAAATTATTTAAGGCATGGAATTAGATTATTCTACTTGCACTTTTGTCAAAACAGTAGAATCCGGATGACAAAAAAAAAAAGTGATACAATATCTGGTAATATCTTATTAATATAACTTAAATACTTAAAGTCTTAAAACACATGTTCCTATGTCATAGTCCTATTTATCATGTATTATATTATCTTAGAAATTTTAGTTTAATTAACTAATTTTCATTACAATCAACTAACAACAGGTGATCATTATTATTTTTTAATTCTCGTTTCATATCCACTGACTAAAAAAATTAACAAACTGTTCTATTATGCCCTTTATAATAAGGTCTGGCAAAAACCATATCTGCTTTAACTAACTATAGAAAACAATTTTAAAACATTGAAAGAAGCAAAGGAAGGAAGCTTTTAATTGTGCATATGTAAAACTTATAGCTGACAACCTAAATACTTTCTGCAGATTAATCCTCTTTTTTGATATGATAAACACCCAAACCATAAAAAATTATAGACTCCCTTTCTTTCTCTACGTTATAATCAATCCTTCATATGCAAAATACACTACTTCATCTCCACTGTAATTACTGGTTAACATCTGCAGCATCTCACTGTACACTACGCAAAAAAATAAAAGAATAGCTTTAACACAATGCTTTGGACTCTTCTTAAACTCAGTACTCAGAATCTTCTAGATGGTGTTATGATCAAAGGAAAATAACAATTCAACAAGCCACACACATGAATATAACAAATGTGAATACAGGATTGAGGTGTTCATATTTTTATTTGTTTAAAATCTTTGAACTCAAATCTGAATTGGAAAACTCTTCTCTAAATTTCTTTAAATCAAAAATCAAACGCAGATAATCATCAAATATTTAAATTCATTTTATTTGATTAACATTCGATAGTTTGTAAATATCCAACTATTTCGCTAAGAAGATATTTTCTGCAATTTGAATATTTGGTTAAACACATTGATTTTGGACTGTTAAGTCTCTCAAATTTAATATAACACCTAAATATAAAAATCCGAGGATGGTTAAAATGATAAAATCATATGAATAATAGTATAAAGTTGTAAGGAATCAAAGTTTAAACTAACATTTGATAAGCAAACGGATCAAATAAGTACATGTTTATATTTAATTCATTTAATATCTGAATATTAAAAACAATATGATTTCTCTTAAATGATCTCTCGAATCGAATATGAACGAATAACTAGATGAATAATAATCAAACTATTTGACAATCATTTATTCAACTGCACAAAGATTATGCCTATATATAAACGTCGTCCTTTCTAACAGTAGTATTAAATATTAATACATTTAGACCTTTATAATCATTTCCTACAGAGCTAAAATGCTACCGTCATCATATAATCCCAAAGAATTTCTTTTGGAGAAACTCATAGAAGAAAATTTAAATTACTGATAAAAACAATGCAATCTCCAGCGCCTTTGGATCTTTGAATGTAACAAACGCAGTTCTCCGAGCTCCAGGTTCACAAAACCTGAAAACGATGAATTTGACTTCAATGAAACCCTAAAATCTGTTACATTTTCAATCAAAAATTTGAAAAGGGAGGATTCAAGATTATACCTTTGAACATCAACGTGCTCAATCTCGCCAGAAAACGAGAAGAATTCTCGAACCTCTCGCTCTCCAGCTAGATCCGAGATGTTCCCAACTCGTACTGTTCTCGTCTAAAAATAAAATTCAAAAAAAAAAGATTATTACTTCAATCCAAAATAAATCGTTCGACTTTAACAGAAAAATACTTTAAAAAGAATAAATTTTTAGAATTAAACCGTTTCACACCTGAGTCTGCATTCTCAAAGATCTTAATCTCTCTCTCTCTCTCTCTCTCTCTCTCGAAAATTTTGATGAATTTGAGAGGGGAAGAAGAAGACGGGGAATATAAACCCCCCAAATATGAAATTATAACGAAAATGCCATTGCCTTTGGCTGCTCGATAATTGCAAGAGAGTGCAATTTTGGTATTGCAGCGTTTCAAAAAGAGGTTGTTCCTTGCTTGCAGTTGCAGACGGCGGGTTGATGCCTATAATTATGACGGATTGACAAAAGTACCCTTGCTTAGCTGTCACTTGAACTTGCCGCTGTTTGAGGCGGTCCCAGTTTTCATAATTTTGGACAGAATTGTCTTTTCATCTTGTGATATTAGTTTAGATTTACTCTAGCTTTAATCGAGGAGACAAAGTTTAGAGACTTCGTCACACATTCTATAGGCTTTGAATCTTACAATTCATAGTCTATATATATCTATATATATAATTCATTCATTTGTGACAAGGATTTTAGTTCCGGCAAACTCTACATGCAGTGCTTTCTTGGGCTTGGTTTGGTCAAGCAAATACATCACTAGACAACAAGTAATCATACTTGCACTTAAAAAAAAATATAAAATGGTACTAATTTATGGGCAAAATGGTTAGATTGGTATATTTTGTAGACACTAGGTAACAGATTGATATAATTTTTTTAACTTTCGTCAAATTGATATATTATGTAGCCTCCGGCGTCATATACCCTTTAAGTTTGGCCGGATTGATTTTTCCAACCTGTTTTTTCACGCGACGGCTCACGTGATGCCCAGCTGGCGGGATTTTTTACAAAAAAACCAGTCATCAAATAACACATCCTGCTCCTAAAACCCCCTCCTCCTCCTCTCCCTCCTCCTCCTCATCCTCTTCAAGCTCTCCCCATCACCCACACCCGCCAGCTCAGCAAGACCCTCCATCTGATTCCCAAACACATCTGAGTATGACTTCTTCTCATTCTCAAGTTGTTCCCCTTTGTTTCGGGGATAAGATAAGCTATCCTCGGCGGCTCCGATTCCAAAACTGGATTCTCATCCAAAGACTTCATAGGGTTTGAATCCAATGCATACCCATCAGAATCATCCAAACCAGTGAATGAAATTATATCTAACGACAATGAATCTACATTGGACTGAGGTGAGAAAAGCTCGAAAACTATGGCTAAGAAGAGGGTTAGAGATACCATTAAGCTAGCAAAGAAGGGGAGGAGCCATCTTTTGTCACTAAATGGTCTCCCTGAGTGATTTCCCTCATTTTTCCTCATAATTCTTCGATACCCAGATTCAAATAAATCATTTACAGCATTAACCTCTTGAAAAGCTAACACCAAAAATTAAACATGGTTATAAATTTCAGCTATAATCTCTGAACTCAGACGTCAAAATCTCAACTTTAGCAAGCAGAAATGAACAGAATCACTTCAGATGATAGTTCTGCTTCATGGGTCGGAGGAAATCAGGGCAAAAACTTAAAATTTCAAGGCGCCCCTGTTTTCAGCGAAAGTTGATTCCATTGTTGATTCCATTGAAACTTTAATTTGTTTACAAGAAATTACAATGAAAATAAAAGAAAATACAACTCTCGAGAAAATAACACAGAAGTTGTCTATCAACTGCTGCTTTTGTGGGACTTTGCCTGTGCCGGGAGTGCTTTGGCTCGTGGACCACCGATTCGAAGATCGTGAGGTTGTTTTGAGATCCTTCCTTCGTTTATCGAAGTAGGGATTTGAAGCGAATATCTTATCGATGTAAGATGTTCACTCTTCCAAAGATCAAGTCTGAGCTAGATCTCTAGGAATCACCAAATGATGCTTGTCAAAAGGTGAAAATTCTCTCTTTCTTCCTCAAAATCTCTAAAAGCTCAAGCCTTTTCTGCTCCAATCTGCGCTCTCTCCTTTATTTCGTGTATAGGGGGGTATTTATAGGGGTAGAAGTGCACCACAGCGAACATGGGGCAAAATAACTGCCCAAGTGATTACTCTTTGGCCGCTGCAGTCTACACTGCCGCGGCTATTGGCGCGGCAGTATAGGCTGCCGCGGCCAAAGAGGCAGTTGCCAGCACGTTCCATCGTGCTTGAAACCGCTCTTTCACGACCTTTAACCACTTTTTTCGTGGTTTTAACTGTTTGTCCACGTCAGCACACATTCTATTTCTGATATGTCGCCACGTGGACTTCAGAAACCATCGTATAACTGCCTTGTAACCGCCACAGTACTCCTCTAGAACAGCCGCGGCGCCCTAAGTTGCAGCGCCTAAGCCGCGGCACTACAAGCTGCCGCGCCTTAGCCGCGGCACCATAGGCTGTCGCGCCTTAGCCGCGACACCATGTTCTGTCGCGTCACTATGCATTGCCTGATGACGTGTAAATTGTTCTTCCATGTCATTTTGAGTGGTATTTGGATATCTTTAAACATTTTTGATGCCTACAGATACCCCCTCCAAAGTATCTCAGACTCATCATTTCTTTAGAGAAGAGTCTGGGACACTTTGGATATGATAAGCTTTCCCTGCAATTTCTCTAGTTCTTTGTTGAGGAAATTACGTAGAATGGTCTGTGAATGGCTTCAATCCTTGACTTCTTCATCTTTTAGCCTACTCAGTGCTTTGTAGAATAGCTAAGATTCCTCCGGCGCTGCGTTTATCGCATGGCCTTTGTCGAAGTCTTGAATTGGAACCGTTGTTGAAAATTGGAGAATCGGTTTATACTCATATACTCTATTGGAGTGTTCGGGTCTGTATTCCAAATACAGCACTAGATGTATGTGTTTAAACGTCGAAGAATTATCATGCATGTACAGGGCTTCCTCATGTCAAAGTGGACTACTGTGCGTTAACCGCCGCGGCAGCTTATACTGTCGCGTTTGAGCGCGGTAACATAGACTGCCGCGCTCGAGCGCGACAGCGTCGAGTGCCGCGCACCGCTTCGGCTTGACGGGTTTATAAGACCAACTTTGGGCCTTTTCGGGTCATTCTTCCCCGCTTCTCTGAGTTCGAAAGTTCTCCCAAAACCCTATAAAGGGATTTTTCTGGCTTTCCCCTTCCCACTTCTTCATATTTGGGTGTTATTTGCTTAACAAGATCTAGGGTTTCGGATCCTCTTCTCAAATCTGAGATTTTCTTTGGTCTTTTCCTTTTTCGGGCTTGATTCTTCTTGATTCCTGGTAAGGCCGAACCTATGTATGTTATTTTAGAGTTCTGTTTCGATTTCTGCTTGGAATTTCACCCAAAACCCTAACTTTTTCTTCCTTGGACCAGTTCCCATCATGTCTCCCAAGAGATCTAGGGTTCCCAAAGCCAAATCAGTGGCTCAGGAGTCAGAGGAGGTGGAGGCCGTTGCTACTTCCTTCGGAGGTGAGTTTTTTTTTTAACATTTCCCCTTTTCAAAATTACTGTTCTTTGTACGTATAACCTCGCTTGCCCCCTTTGAGGGGCATCCGGGAAGAGTTGACATCCTCCATTGAGAGGATTGACGCTGCAAAATACATATCTTGTTTAATCAAGATAAGTACCACAGCCAAAATTATGAACTTGGCTCAAAACCTCGTTCCTTTTGAAATCAGGGTCATCGTCAGTTACCGCGGCAGCTCGTACTGCCGCGGCTGAGCGCGGCAGTGTATGCTGCCGCGGTAACACACAGCAGTAACAATTGCCGCGGCCACTTAGCGCAGGGGTTTTGATCTTGTTAACCCTTTGTTATTCAACTGTCTTCAAATTTTATTCTTGCAGTTACTTTTCCTTCTGTAGCCTTCTCTGATAGAGAGGACCCTGGACAGAGCGGTACCCTTCATGCCTCTTTCAACGGTGAATTCCTGGTTAAGGAAGCCTATCAGTTTAATGAGGATTGTGATGACAGCGTTCCCGAATTAATTCGTGAAGGAAGTCGTCGCACTCTGCGTGCTTTGCTGACCGACTCACCCTTAACTCCAACCCGAGATTCTACCGAACCGTTGAAGAAGCCCGATTATCTGTTCGGAGATTCGATAGAAGATCCAGACAATCTTTGCCGTGGCCCTGAAATCTGGTTGAATGAACACGAAGGTGCTTTTTTATTCCTTCCTCCATTCCCTCGACAATATTCACTTCTGCAGTTAAGGAATTTGGCGGTTCGGAGAAAAATGACATGCCACCTGACAGAAGACCATGAGCGCATCCATTGTGGATTCATTGGTAAAGATATTAGCGCTCCTGGCTCCATCGGTAGGCATAATATTCGTGGTCTACACCCGAGAATATTTGGACCAGATAGCGGGCCCCAGAACGAACTGATGATAAGGGCCAACACGGTAAAGAATAGGCTCGCTCGGGTTGGCCGAGAACTTCCCATTCCAAAATTCAGGTGTTATGGATGGGTTCACTCTCTTCAGGACAAATGGTGGGCTAGGATGACTGACTATGTACTCAATCGTTGGGATCAAGAGCTAAAGAACTTGGGGTTACACGTCCCGATCCGAGCCAGCATGTATGGTATCCCAGTGAGTGTAGATCACTTTCTTGCCTTGTTCGAGTCTTATATCCCGGAGACCAATACATTTCTTACCAAGTATGGGGAGCTAGGGTTTCCGCTCCATGAAATGATGAAGGTATCTGGATTGCCATTGGGGAATACTCCTTATCAAGAATACTTTCCTAACAATCGTCGGCTTATGAAGATGAAGAAGGCCGGTTCTCCCGCTTATGACATTCTCTGGGAATTGACTTGTCACTACCAAATAGCGATAGCCAAGATCGAAGTAAAGAGTAAGAAAGCCGCTCGGGTCAGTTTGAAACAGTTCGCCGACTACCTGTTTCAGAACCTCGAGAGCTCGACCGGTGAAGCTGTCTGTGAATCACCGATTCTGACTCCTTCTGACGTTAATGGGCTGATTACGAAGATTAATGCCCAGTCTTATAGAACTGAGTCGTCTGAAGGCGGTTTTCTTAGAGGCACCAAATTCAGCACTTTCTTATGGCAATCCACTAAGAGAATGAAGCCTACGACTCTTCTTTCTGGTTATCTGGCCATATGGCTAAAGAAATGTGTAGTGCCGCATCAATCTTCCGAGGCGCTTCCTCTTGAGGTTCTCTTTCCCGCCGTGCAATTAGCCGTCGGAGGTAGGTTATCTCTTCTCTCCGCCATGATTGCTGATCTTCATAGCGGCTTGCGTATCCTAGCCACCACTTTTACAAAAGTGGGTGCTGAGCCTTCAACCAAGATTCCCTTGTCGAGCATTGAGCTGCCATACACATACTTAATGACGTGGCTAGTTCTCCATCGGGCGGATATGATGTCAGCACCTGACGTGTCTGACCCAGAAATCCCCTTATTGCAGCTCTTAGAAGGATGTAAATGGTTATATCCTTCCTGATCGTGGACTGAATAGGTGAGGCAGTTCAAGAATATCAAGTGCTGGGAGTTCTATAAGTGTTTCCCTCGATTTTCTGGTGCATATAACGACATGCTCGTTGATGAGGAAATACCTGGGGCCAACAGGACTTCTCTCGACATGGGTAGCTTTCATTGGCTTATGAACATTCGACCAGGTTATAATGTTTTCCGATCGAAGAACCTTTGCAGGATCAAGCCTTATTTTCCTTGCCGTTTTGCGCGACAATTTGGCTACGATCAACTGTACGTCGGGAATCCCAATAAGTGGTTGATAAACTGCGGAGGCCTCATTGATGGAGTACGAGCTTGGTTCTGGAATGTTGCTGGATGTACCGGAGCTCAATTTAGTTTGCCTGTTGCTGAGCCTGATATTCTTTTGACTTTTCTCTATTGTCGATGGGTTTTAGCCGCCAACACTCTTGTCCCGAAGAAAAAGATTTCCGAACTAGAATCCGAAGTTATGGTTCGGAGAATTGTATCTAAAAAAGGAAAGGAGCCCGCCACATCCTCCCGCAAAGGAAAACAAGCAGTTGATTCTGAAGAGAGTGATGACTTTGAAACATCCAGTGAGGAGGATGAAACTAGAGATGAAGCGGAGACTGATATTCCTCCTTCTCCCGTGGCTCACAGGACCCGTCGAGCTTCTTCACCTCGATCACCAGGTATTCCCTCAAAAGGTATACAAATGAAGGAAAAGAGTATTCCCTTGTCATCTTCTAATAAGATGACTGTGAGGTGGCCTGCTCGGGAGGAAGAGGCAGAAGAAGAAGAAGAAGATGTTCCCCCGCTTCTTAGCAGGAAGAGATCTCGGTCTACTGCCTCTTTTGAGGTTCAACCTCGGCCAGCTCAAGGGACCGAATTGCGTACCAAGTTTCACTATAAGAGTTCTGTGGCTCCTCAAGATTCTCGTGCTTCAAAGAGGATTAAGAAGACAGCTCATCGACAACGTCAACTTTCCCCTTTATCTGAAGAGAAAATTACTCAGGATCTTCCAGTTGACGAAGGGGGTAAGATCTCATCTTTATCTCCTTTTCATTATCTTATCTTTGAATATAACATCTTATTTATTATTTTGCTATTGCAGTCGAATCAGAAGAGGAAGGAGAAATCATGCCCGAGCCTTCTTCTCCGGGTTTAATGGATATTGATGAATCCAGCTTCACTCAATAGGTACAAAGAGCGATAAGTGAAGAACCCCTCAATATGGAGACTGCTCCTCCTCCGGCCACTACATCGACCTCGCCAACTGCCGATACAGGTACAGATGTTTTCTCATTTGGGGGGCATTTCCGGGAGATAAGTGAATCGGAATGTGTTCCTCTCCTACTAACTTGTGCGCTTTATCTTCTTTTAGTTAAACTAAAGGAGGTGAGTGCGGGTAGTAGCGCCACTGACCCCACAACCGTTGTTGAAGGTAATCTTATTTTCGTCTGTCTTGATTCCCTCACATTTCTTGTATATGTACTAACAAAATTTTCTACTTAATAGAAGTCCCCGCCAGTGAATCAAGAGACCCAAAACTTACCCATGATATGGGTATTGGGGATTTTAACGCACATGACTTCAATCTCGATATATCCGAGGATGAGTATTGACAGATTTTAGCTCCGGCCTCGACCGCTACTGCAGGACCAACTACTACAGTTGATTCAGCTGAAGTAGGCGCATCAGTAGGTATATACTTTCGGACTTAAGCCCTCATTTAAGCTGTATTTCTTATTTTTGATAATTGAAATAAGAATTTTAGACGTAGGACCAACAACTGAAGTTGATGCGTCTACTGTCATTGGTGAGTGTGATCAACCTAAAGGCCTGGGTTTTCTGCTTTTGACCGGTCCTCCAGCTGCAGTTGAACCAACTACTACTGTTCTTCCGACTTCTGATATTATCGAAGTTGAACCTATTGCAACTTCCTATCCAACACCGACTGTTCACGAGACAGGAGTGTCGAAGGTTATCGTGGAAGAGCAATCTCCCGCAACTTCGGCTCAACTCGGTACGTCTCATCTTTGATGTATTTCGAAATCAAATTAATAGAGCAGAATATTCATTCACCCCTTTCTTTTTTCTAGAAATTATCCCTCACGGATTCATAGCTCTAGATCCAAAGCCATTGGGGGCTTCAGATGAATGAACATCTGAAGTAATTGATCAACAGCCGAGTATCATTTCTGAGCAAACCCCAGTTGTTGCAGAACCCGCTGTAGTCTTGCCAAGACAAGGTGATTCGGTTGTGGAGTCCTCCAACCAGTGTACATATTTTTTGTACTTATTTCATTTGTTCTCCTCGCAGCTATTTCCTCATCATTGTCCGAGCGTATTCAAGTTTTACTGGTAGATGAAGACCCGGACAAAGCTGTCCTCTGTGTTGACGTCCAAAGCTTTGTTCTTTTCTTAAACGGCATGGTTGATCGAATTCTCTTTAAAGGTTCACCTTTTGAGCTTTTCAGGAAGTCTCTCGATCGCCATATATCAGGAATTAAAGAACAGGGGTGCGCTGAATTATCTAACTCCATTGAAGATTACTTGGTTAATCTTAGACAAAGTATTGAACAGTTGCAGAACTTTCGCATTAATGGTGCGCCTTCTTATATTGCTTCCCAAATGGACCTGAAACTCCAAGCATGGCGTGATTCTCAGAAATCCGCTGAATCCGAACTTCAGATATTGAAAACTCGCATTAATCAACTCCGGGAGAGCGCTGCCAAGAAGAACCAAATCAAAGTAGATCTGTATCATGACTTGGAATCGCGTCGGACGGAGGTAGCCCGATTAGAAAAGCAACTTGCCGAAGCCAGGGAAGCTTGTGAAGTTTTAGAGTCCGATCTAGCGGAGGTCACTCAAGCTGAGGTGAATACACTCCGGCAACTGAATCTTTAGGACAAGATTTTTGCTGACAAAGAACAAGAGATTGCCAGAATTCAAAGCATCGATGAAAGGAAATTTAAAGCCAATCTGATACCTGAGCTCGAACTGGCTTATGCGACAAAGCTTTCCCAATTAGAAGATGAACTCCGCCATTACAAGTTATTGTAATTTTGAAAATATACATTTCTTTTTTTTATGCTGTTTTGTTTGAACTCTTTTGGTTAATGTAGTGAATTTTCTTGCTCATTGAGATTTTATTGTGATTATTCACTTTTGTTTGGGATAAATAACCATAATACTTGTAGGATTTTTGGCAAATCCTCAGCCATCAACGGATTTGATATGCCTTTACCGACTACCGTTTGAATCGGGCTAGTATGTGAATTATCTAAGTCCGTTTCACATATAACGTTGAGCTAAAAGACTTAAATTCTTTTAGACTTTAAACTACAGCATTGAATGTGTAGGCTACATGTGTTAGATGTAGACTTATCTCTAATAAGGGATAGAGATAACATCCCCCATGTGTGAATGACATGGATTTTAAAGTGTAGATAGGTCACGTTCTCTATGTATGAAAACGAACCTAAGTTTGTGAAGAAAGAACTTGGATATTCCAGTTCAGAGTCTCTTATTTGTTGGTAGAGAAGAACCCAGAATCGGAGAGGAATAATTTTATATTCCATCTTCCCGTCTCTTGTTTGTTGGTAGAGATAAACCCAGAATTGGAGAGGAATAATTTCATATTCCGACTCCTGGTCTCTTGTTTGTTGGTAGAGATAAACCCAGAATTGGAGATGAATAATTTCATATTCCGACTCCTGGTCTCTTGTTTGTTGGTAGAGATAAACCCGAAATTGGAGAGGAAGTCTCTTTTTTGTTGGTAGAGATTAACCCGATCCTGGAGAGGAAGAATTTTATATTCTATCTCCTGGTCTCTTGTTTGTTGGTAGAGATAAACCCAGAATTGGAGAGGAATAATTTTATATTCCGTCTCCTGGTCTCTTGTTTGTTGGTAGAGATAAACCCAGAATTAGAGAGGAATAATTTTATATTCCGTCTCCTGGTCTCTTGTTTGTTGGTAGAGATAAACCCAGAATTAGAGAGGAAGAATTTTATATTCTATCTCCTGGTCTCTTGTTTGTTGGTAGAGATAAACCCAGAATTGGAGAGGAAGAATTTTATATGCTATCTCCTGATGCAAAGGAAACTCAAAGTGGGATCTCCACTAAGGGAATCCGGATTAGTTTGAATAACCCTAACTGTCATAAGGTTTGATTATTCAATTTGTGGACCTCTCGTTCATGGAACGAATCAAGAGGGGATTTTGGCTTTGGTCCTAACTGTAGGAAGGTTTGACCAAGTGGGGGTTCTAAGATGATCCTAACTGTTTAAAGATTTGATCACTCAATTTGTGGACCTCTCGTTCATGGAACGAATCGAGAGGGGATTTTAGCTTTGGTCCTAACTGTAGGAAGGTTTGACCAAAAGAAGAATAGGAGTAGGGTACAAATAACAATGAGTTTGTTGATTTGCACGAACTACTTGGTGGGAAATTTTGATATTAAATATAAGAATTCGACATGAAATAACTTGTCGACTGATACAGATCGATGACCATTGGTCGATCTGACCAGTGGGGTTTTCATGGTGCGGGGTTACGAATTATCGAGTTTCCCCTTCCATGATCATATTACGGGGCTTTGTGAGGAAAGATTAACTGTCATTAAATCTCATCTCAACAAAAATAGTAAGAGGGTCTTAATTATTATCATCATAATTAAGAATGGATTATTCACATGATCATTTTCCATTGAGAATAATCAACTGATACCGGGTTATCCTGAAATATCCTGTATAGGATTTTCTAGGAACTTCCCATTTTACATAGGTTATCCCGAACGTATTACGGATAATACTTTTTCAGGAACTTCCCATTTATCGGCATCATTAATTTGTTGCCATCCTGAGTAACCAGGCGATATGCACCGTTTGAATAGACTGTTTCTATCACAAACGGCCCCATTTAGGTTCAAATTTTCCTTTCTTCTTAGAAGTGAGAATCATAGGTCTTCGTACGGCAAGAACTAGATCTCCTTCTTTGAAACTTCGCCGTCGGACTCTTTTATCAAAAGTCCGAGAAATTCTAGCTTGATAAAACTCGATCTGTTGCTGAGCTTCCAAGCGCTTCTCATCTAACATCTCCAACTCTTCAAGACGTTTCTGATGATGTTCTTCCGTCGTCATTCCCGTTGCGAGAGCGATGCGGAGAGAAGGAATCTGTATTTCCAATGGGAGAACGGCTTCACATCTATATGTTAAGGCATATGGGGTCGTTCCGGTGGGTGTACGGACAGTTGTGCGATAAGCCCACAGGGCTTCGCCGAGTTTGTCATCCGAATCTCGTTTATTGGTTTTCACCAATTTTGCCAGAATCTTGATGATGGTCTTATTAAAAGCTTCAGCCAATCCGTTAGCTGTGGGATTATAAGCTGTTGACGACACGTCCTTAATCCCGAATTTACCGCAGAATTTGATAAATGCGTTGCTGACGAATTGAGGGCCATTATCGTGCACTATTCCCCTTAGAACACCATACCGATATATGATATGATATTTGATAAACTTGATGACGTCACTCGTCTTTACTTCTCTAAGTGGAACTGCTTCTGCCCATTTCGAGAAGTAATCGGTAATTGCTAGAATGAAACGGTCCCCTTTAACCGAAGGCGAAAAAATAGGACCTACTATATCCATTCCCCAAGTTTCGAATGGCCATGATGTTGCTGATAGGTGTAAATACTCCGGCGGCTGGTGCATATAATTTGCATGTAACTGGCACACTTCGCATCGCCGTGCGTAGTCGACTGCGTCTTTTACCATAGTTGGCCAGTAATACCCAATTCTCCTAAGTCGACACAGAGTTTAGGACCGGGTTGATGTGCACCGCATATCCCGTCATGCGCCTCTTTGAGTGCTTGTTCCGCTTCTTTGCTAGATAAGCAACAGAGTAGAAGACCATCGTACAATCGTCGATACAACATTTGTGCCGTGGCATTGTAATAAAATCTCGGTGCTCTTCGTCGAATCGATTCCCTTTCTCTCACATCTTCAGGTAATATACCATGTAGGACGTAGTCGATAATGGGAAAACGCCAATCTCGAACTTCGGGCTCAACTGCTGTTGAGTATGCTTCTTTAACATCCAAGTCGTAGATTGGAACGATAAGTTGGTGGGTCCTCACTGCAATCAATTGCTCTGTTTCGGGAGGTTGAGCCAAGGATACCGACAATGCCGCCAATGCGTCTGCGTACGCATTTTGGAGACGTGGAACGTACTCGATGAAGAATCCTTCAAACGAGTTTGCCATCTCGATGGCCACCTGGTGGTATGGAATCAGATCTCGACTTCTGACTTTATACTCTCCTCGTATTTGATTAATTACCAGTTGAGAATCCCCAAAAGCTTCAAGGTATTCAACCCCCAGCTCTTTGGCAAAATTGAGTCCGATTATCAATGCATTGTACTCGGTCACATTATTAGAACATGGTCCGGTCAACGAGTATGCTCTAGGCAAGACATGCTTTTCCGGGGAAACTAAAACGACCCCCACTCCTGAGGAGATTTTAGAACATCCGGGTGCGCTTGCCACATTGGTTGCGCGTGAGGCCCCATCGAAGTACAACTGCCACACTTGTTGATGTGAGGTGGTATTAACCTCGTGGGTTTCATCTGGCAGATCGTCGTACAATTCGACTATATCCTTCGTAGGATTTTCCGCTAGAAGATCGCAAATAGCTCGCCCCCTTAACCGATTTTTGTTGCTTAAAGTAAAAGTCATATTGCGACAAGAGTAGAGCCCATCTAGCTAAGCGCCAATTCATGGAGGCCGGCTGGGTCATGAATACTCGGATTGGGTTTATGTTGGAAATAACATAAATTGTCTGCCCAACTAGATAATGTCGCATTTTCTGGATTGCAAATACCAGAGCAAGACATTCTTTCTCAATCATTGGATAACGGGATTCAACTCCTACCAATGTGCGACTCAGGTAATATACCGCTTGTTCGTGACCGTTATCGTCGTCTTGTGCAAGTAATGCACTTAACGAATGGCTCGTCGCTTTGACATAAATTAAAAACGGTCTGCCCGATTTTGGTGCAACGAGAATAGGTGGGTTCGCTAGATATGTTTTAATATCTTCGAACGCCTTCTGACATGCTTCATCCCAAATGAACGACACACCTTTCTTTGCGAGTTTGGAGAATGGTTGACATTTTCCGGACAGATTTGATATAAACTGACGGATATATGCCAATCGACCTTGCAATCCTCTGAGTTCTTTAAGATTTCTTGGAGGCTGCAGCTCATGTATTGCCTTCACCTTATCAGGATCGATGTGAATACCTTTTGTGGTGACGACGAATCCAAGAAATTTACCGCTCGACATCCCAAGGAAGGATTTAGTCGGGTTCATCTTTAGCTGATGAGTTCTCATAAGATCAAACATCGTCTTCAGATCATTAATATGGTCTCTTTTATCACGACTCTTAACGACCAGGTCATCAACGTAGCATTCGACGTTCTTCCTAAGATGTTCTTGAAAGATTTTTGTCATTGCTCGTTGGTACGTGGCGCCAGCATTTTTTAAACCAAAAGGCATAACAGTATAACAAAAGACCCCCATGGGTGTTCTGAATGCTGTATGCTTTTCATCGTCTGGGTGCATCTTGATCTGATTATACCCTGAGAAACCATCCATAAATGGCATTCTCTCGAATCCGCAAGTATTGTCGATAATGACGTCCGTAATTAGTAGGGGGAAGTCATCTTTAGGACAGGCGGCATTCAGATCTCTAAAATCAATACAGATTCTAATCTTTCCGTTCTTTTTAAGAACCAGAACAATGTTGGCTAGCCATTCAGGATGTTTTTCTTCTCTGACAAAACCTGAGTCGATCAATTTCTTGACTTCAGCTTCTATTGCCTCCATAATTTGCGGACGAAACCGTCTTTGTTGTTGCTTGACAGGTTTAGCATCCGATTTTATGTTAAGGGTATGCATCGCTACATTTGGGTCGAGTCCCGGCATATCTTCGTAATTCCAAGCGAAAACGTCGATATACTCTCTAACGAGGGCGATTAGTTCTTCTTTCTCGTCCGGTGGAAGATCACCGCTGATAAATATAGGTTTCGGATTAGCTTCGTCACCCATATTAATTTGGACCACTTCATCCTCAGTAGGAGGTTCTCTCTGTTCAAATCGGTCGCCATATTGGATGTTCATGTAGTGCATCCATGGGTCTTCCCAAATAGGCAATTGATCATCCTCTTCAGTCGTGGAAGGATCAACTGTCGCCATGTTCGACATTAGGGCTTTGAATCTCTCTCCGATGCTCGTGTCAGAATCCTATATTGAAGTATCAGAAGAATGCCCGCTCTCATTTATCAGTTGACTAATGATCTGCTGGCAATATTCGTCATCAGATGACGAAGCATAACCTAGACCTCTATTATGACTATAATAATTATCTGGTTTTCCTTTTGGTACATAAGTAGAATGGGGTGGAACCCTGACTCCTTGCCCAAAATGAAGACCTTCACCGAGCGCGAGGTTATAGCCTTGCCTCGCCATGTAATCATTAGCTTGTGAACTATATCGAGAGAAGTGCCACCCAGGCTTTTCCTCATCTGAGCTGCTGTCCAAGAAAAGATCAGGAGCTAGGGATGGATCCCCTTTTCCAAAGATTATTTCTTTCTCACCCCCTATCTTTGCGGGTAGGATCACCGTTATCCCATCTGAATTTTGCAGATACTTCATCGTTGTGCAAGACGAGCGAAGTGGCATGTGTAGATTAGGATTATCATATAATTCCTGCATTACATTATCAAGACAAGGCGAGTACTCTAAATCATCCTTTATTATTTCGTCGGCAAGTTACCAGTTACAACTTTCGTCCGACGATTCATCACCGTCAAGATCGATTACAAGAGGTTCTATGTCATTTAGTACAAGACCTTCACTATAATCGAGCCCAGCTTCGGTATCAGCTTCTTCTCCGCTGTCCGTGCCATGGGCCGATGGTTCAGTATCGGACTCAGCACCATATAGAAGGGAGTCAGTAAAGTAATTTTCTAACCCTTTGAATGGTTGCTTATCCGTGACCACCATCTTGACTTCCTCATTAGTGTCGACATACTTCAAACACTGATGGAGGGTAGAGGGAACTATAAGATTACCGTGGATCCATGGGCGACCCAACAGTAAGTTATAGGAAGTTTCTGCATCGATCACGTAGCAAGTGACTTCAGACTTCAAATCTCCGAGTTGACACTTCACCCGGATTTTTCCCAACGGTCTTGATCCACTAGTATTGAACCCGTAGATGACCGTTCCTGTGGAGGCTATCTTGCTGGCGGGAATTCCGAGGTACATCAACCGAAGTGGCATGATGCTAACAGCGGAACCCGGATCGACTTGAATCCGGTTAACCATGCTTGAACCGATATATCCCATAAAATATAACGGTCTATCATGCTTTGAATTCCTGACCTGCATATCTTCTTTTGTGAAAGCTATGCAAGGGAATTTGGTGGCTGCCAAATTGCAGTGCTGCACCGATGAATTTGGCTCTTCAGGAGTTGGCTTGATCTGAGTAAGGAACACCTCAGAATCAGCCAAGGCTTCTTGTAAAGCTTCCCTGGTTTCTTTCGAAAGGCGAAGCAACTCGTATAGCGTGATCCTTGCTGGGATGTTAGCTAATTGAGTCATGACGTCAAAGCGATATAGAGTACTTGAACTTTCCGGTTTGTCTCGTCCAATAGGTCGATTAAAACGAGGCTGCTTCGGAAGTTGAACCTCTTTGGGTTGAGGTTCTTTCTCTTTCTGTTTAACAACCTTCTGAGGTTTCTCAACAGGCACAGGAGGAGTCGCAACTACCCCCAGCTCTGAAAGAGTCTTAGCATTCGGATTAGAAGTTTCCGGATATTGGTAATGGTATTCATTTCTACCCTTTGTAGCAAAAACTTCTTGTTCTTCATCAGAAAGTGGCAGAGCTGCTATCTCCTCATCGTCTTTCTCCGGAATCGCCGAGGCTCCATAACAGGACTTCTCCTTTCCTTTGCCCTTCGATTTCTTCTTTGACGTGGATGTCGTCCACTGTTCATCTTCAAGCAGATCCGGATGAACCCAAAGGATTTCGCCGTTAGGGGCCGTATGTGATACTAACCCTTTTTGGCGCTGTCCATGAGGATCATCATTGATAGTTTGTATCTTTACTTCTGACACTGGCTCGGCTTGAAACCAGGACAAGGGAACCGATCCGAAGCTAATGGAGACCGCGTTTGCGCCTACTTTCTTCTCCTTTGGCTTCGGTGTCACAATACCAACATCAATTAAGGTTTGTATTTTGTCCTTTAAGACATAACAAGCCTTAGTGGGATGGTGGACCCTCCTGTGATACGCACAGTATTTTGGGTCATTGATCTTCTTTGCTTCTTCTTGGTTTGTGACCGGTGGAATCTTGATCTTATTATTGTCCAGCAGGTATTTGAAGATGACTGGCACTTCATCATCTTTGAATGAATACTCCTTTGGGAATCTGGGCTCAGAGGGCTTAAACTGCTTCTGAGGCTGTTGATTCTGATTCGGCGCCAATTGGAATGACGACTGCTGTGGTTATTGTTGCGGCGGCTGTTGTGACGTTTGGTGTGCGTCAACAGCGGCTCCCGACCCTCTTCCTCTGCCTTGAGGATTGAAGTTCTGTTTCTGATTTTGATTATTAGCTGGTGGCTGACCCCTCTCTAAGTTCCTTCTCTTGAGAAATCGTTCAGCTTGCTCACCTCTAACTTTCAATTCTTTCCAGGTTTTAGAGGGTACAACTCCCATAACCTCTAATACATCCAAAGACAGGTTGTTATGACATGTCTGTAGGATGAACTCTTCTGTGAGTGGATCTCTACAGTTCACCGCTTTGTTCCTGAATCGTTTGACAAAAACATCAACCGACTCTCCATTCTTCTGCTTCTCGTCCAACAACGTGCCAATGGAGACCTCCGTATCGTCATCGAAGAAATTGGTGAGAAACAGTTCTTCCATATCTCCCCAGCTAGTGATGCTTCTGGGTTTCAAGCGTCGGTACCAATCGAAGGCAGGCCCACGGAGGGTTCCTACGAATGACCGAACCATCAGGGCTTCATTTCCTGATATCGCGCCAAGATGTGACTTGAAATAAATCAAGTGTTGAGTTGGTGAACCCCTGCCATCAAAAGGAGTAAAGTTAATCAAATTATATTTTGGGGCATAAGGAATCAAATCCCACTCCCTCGGGTACGGGTATGGAATGCCCGTTTTCTTCACTTCCTGGGCCGTCATCAGAGCATTGACTTTGCTCTCAAGATCCTGCATCTTCTTATCTTCCTCCTCAGTCTTCTTCAGGTGAGTTTGAAGAGGCTGAGTAGCCGATTTGACCGGACCGTTTCCAGAATTATCTTTGTCCGTAAGAGGATCATCAAAGATAGTCTCATCTTCTTTATCATCGTCCGCAACTATACGCACAGGTATAATGTTACGCTGGCTGGACTCTGCCTTCTGGCTCGATTCCGGTTGGTGTTGCTGAGCTTGTAAGTCTCGCATCTGCTGCATCATCAACTCCATCTCCGTTTTGATTTCAGCTCTGATCTCCTCGCGTTGTTTGGCCAACGCTTCTTGCAGTATCTGAGCTAACTGGTCTGGCGTGATGGCGAATGATTCTCTTGCTCACCCCACACTGGATGCGGTATCGTCTGAAGCGACCGCAGAACAAGTATCTAACAATTCGTCTTCCGATGATAAACCTTCGTGCATCCTCTTGTAGTCTCGGCGTCGGTTGGCCCTCCGTCGTAACCGCTCCATTCTTTGAGAAAGACCCCGCTCAACTCTTCCTTCTGAAGAGAAATCAGGGTCAGGGTTGACTAACTGCTGTTTTCCTCTGCCAGTCATGTTAATAGTGACCTCAGGGAACTCATCTTGCTGTCTCGCAGGTTTCTTCTTGTTGAAGCGCCTCACTTTGGGTTTTGGTGTTTCTGTAGACAGTCTTTAAAACACGAAAACTCGTTTTGCTTTAGTTTGCGAGCAACCGCATTCCGTCAGTACTGCCTTGATGAGTCTCTCGCATGCGCAATGCGATTCATCTTCTCGGACGATTCTCTTTCTCGAGTTACTGTTTTGATAGTACAGCTCATCACTACCGTGATTTGAGCAACCTATCTTTGGTTTGTGAACCTTGTTAACATGCACAGAACGACCAGTCGCCGTTTCTGGGCGATCCAAGGTTAAATTTTTAAACACACCCCCTTGCGGGTGTGGAGTCTTCACAGGTCCTATACGATCATGAACCGATATTCTCTCGTTTCGGACCGGGTTAATTCTGACAGGAGGGTGTTTACGACCCCCTGTATAGGAAACCACCAAGGGTTTATTTGCTGGACTTGGATTTTCTTTAACTGGGGCTTTGCCTCGATCATCAGCCAAAGGACCGAGGCGATCCGCCATGGTGATCTTGAATTTGGATAAATCTGGGCTAACCCAGGGTTTCACTGGTGATGAAGCAGACGCTGTTGTAGTAGAAGGACCAAGATTAGGTGTAGATGGAACTGCAGATGTAGTCTGGTGATGACGATGAACATCATGACTACGTGAAGTGCCGCGGCAGTCAGAGCTGTCGCGGTTGAGCAGATTGCCGTGGCAGCCATGACTGTCACGGTCGAAAACATTGCCGCGGCAATTTGTGCTGCCGCGGTTGCAGACTGGATTGTTTTGTGATTTTTGGGTATTTTCAGTCTTGGGAACCCAAATTTTACAGTTTTTCGGTGGCTTTTCAGACACTATTTCCTTCTTGTTCTTCTGAGCTTGTTGACGAAGTGCACGGGCACGAGCAGCTTTTACCTTACGCCTTTGAATCCGTTCCTTCAGGGTTGAACGAGCCCTTTTGACGAGGGTCCATTCTTCCGTTGTGAGCTTTGCAGAAACATGATTATCTTGCCGTTGAGGCAATTGAACCATCCTCTGGTTCCTCGACTTTAGGTCCGCATAATAATGGACCCCGTCGGTCTGTTGTAAGGCCTTAGCCAATTGACGAGCATGGTGTTGGCGCTGTCTCTGACGAGCTCTTTTCGTCAATACCGGTGAACTATCCATCAGCGACTCCTTAATGGGTGTGGAGTCTTTTGGAGCAGAAGTGTTGTAGAAAGATTCTTCAGCAACTATTGGGCAAGAATCTTCATTTGCGGCCTTCTTAGGCGTCGTCGACTTGTAAGCTTTCTTAGGAGAAGACATCTTCCTGCACCTGCGTGACGAGGAAGATTTCGAGGATGATGATGATAAGTACTCCTTAAATTTGGCTTGATCGAACTCGTATTCGATCTCTTCAGTGACGATAATCTTTATCGGCTGCGACACGGCGGCCTCGGCAGCGAGGCCGCTGGCTCCCACTGTGGTCGCCAGTTTATTTTCAGTGAAAGTTAATTCCATTGTTGATTCCATTGAAACTTTAATTTGTTTACAAGAAATTACAATAAAAATAAAAGAAAATACAACTCTCGAGAAAATAACACAGAAGTTGTCTATCAACTGCTGCTTTCGTGGGACTTTGCCTGTGCCGGGAGTGCTTTGGCTCGTGGACCACCGATTCGAAGATCGTGAGGTTGTTTTGAGATCCTTCCTTCGTTTATCGAAGTAGGGATTTGAAGCGAATATCTTATCGATGTAAGATGTTTACTCTTCCAAAGATCAAGTCTGAGCTAGATCTCTAGGAATCACCAAATGATGCTTGTCAAAGGGTGAAAATTCTCTCTTTCTTCCTCAAAATCTCTAAAAGCTCAAGCCTTTTCTGCTCCAATCTGCCCTCTGTCCTTTATTTCGTGTATAGGGGGGTATTTATAGGGGTAGAAGTGCACCACAGTGAACATGGGGCAAAATAACTGCCCAAGTGATTACTCTTTGGCCGCTGCAGTCTACACTGCCGCGGCTATTGGCGCGGTAGTATAGGCTGCCGTGACCAAAGAGGCAGTTGCCAGCACGTTCCATCGTGCTTGAAACCGCTCTCCCACGACCTTTAACCACTTTTTCGTGGTTTTAACTATTTGTCCACGTCAGCACACGTTCTATTTCTGATATGTCGCCACGTGGACTTCAGAAACCATCGTATAACTGCCTTGTAACCGCTACAGCACTCCTCTAGAACAGCCGCGGCGCCCTAAGTTGCAGCGCCTAAGCCGCGGCACTACAAGCTGCCGCGCCATAGCCGCGGCACCATAGGCTATCGTGCCTTAGCCGCGACACCATGTTCTGCCGCGCCACTATGCATTGCCTGATGACGTGTAAATTGTTCTTCCATGTCATTTTGAGTAGTATTTGGATATCTTTAGACATTTTTGACACCTACACCCAAAATGACAGATTTTATCAGTTGAAGCCTTCCAGCATATGATAAAGTCCTCTTCTTTTGCCAATTTTGAAATTGCTCAGAGATTTTCTTGATAAGGGGAGAACAGTCCATCCAGGATAACCTTTTTGTTATCAGAGGCATACCCAGATACCTTACAGGCAATACTCCTTCAGAAAAATTTAGGTAAGAGCAGATTTGATGCTTCAAACTATCACCAATACCACTCATGTATATAGAGCATTTATTGGGATTAGATTCCAGTCCTGATACTCTACTAAACTCTTGCAAACATTGGTAAAGTCTAATAATAGAATTCATATCAGCTTTCCCAAAAAGAAGAAGATCATCTGCAAAGAATAAGTGTGTAATGTTCAATCTTGAACATTTAGGATGAAATTTGAACTGGTTGTCATTTTTGAGGGTATTAAGCTTCCTTGACAGATATTCCATGCCCAGCACAAAAAGATATGGGGAGAGGGGATCTCCTTGTCTTAGACCTCTAGCCCCATAGAAATAACCATGGAGAGAACCATTGAGAGACAGAGAAAATTTTGAGGTAGTGATGCATTCCATAATCCAGTTTATCATAGTAGATGGAAATCCCAGACCTGACAGCATTGCCTCAATGAAGCTCCAATTAATGGTGTCAAAGGCTTTTCTCAAGTCTATGTTGAGGATGGCTCTAGGTGAAGACTGTTTTCTCCCATAATGCTTTATAAGCTCATGTGCAAGCAAGATATTATTTGAGATAATTCTACCTTTCACAAAAGCACTTTGAGCATCACTAATTAAAAAACCCATTACTTTCTGAATTCTACAGGCAATAATTTTGGCAATAATCTTATAGACACAATTGCAACAAGAGATTGGTCTGAAATCAGATGGAGATTTGGGATTGAGTAGCTTAGGAATCAATGTGATTGAGGTAGAATTAAGAGTTCCTAGGAGTTTGCCAGAATAGAAAAATTCCTCAACTGCCAGATAGAGGTCCTCTTTGATGATATCCCAAGCTGCTTTGTAGAAAGATGCATTGAAACCATCTGGTCCTGGGGCTCTGTCATCAGCCATAGAGAAAATAGCATTTTTAATCTCATCTCTAGTAACAGGAAGACCCAGCTCATCACTTTGATTTGAAATTTTTTTGCATCTATACTCACTCCATAAGTTAACTTTGGTTAAATAGTAGTTTATACATGCAAATATATTGAAGAGAAAAACAAAATACAGGTTTGGATCTCCAGCGGTCGACCACCAAACCCTGTAGTGGATTTTAGTTTATGTCGATTGGTTGCGGTCGACTGTGGTGGTCGACCACGAGACCCTGCAATGTTTCCTAGGTTCTGTCGTTGGTTTCGGTTGACCGTCGCGATCGACCGCGTATCGTGCTAGGCCTTGGGCATTGTTTCCTATTTGCTTTGGGATTATGTTTTGGTATATATTGAAATACGATTTTCTAGGGTTCCTAAGGAGAGATTAGAGAGTGTTCTGAGCATATTGAGAGGGAGAATTTATGAGCAAGTTGAGAGATCTTTTGGTTGGGTTAGTTTGAGTGTTTGAGATATTTGTAACCCTTTGTACTCTCCTTGATTTAGTGGAATCTCCATATCCTCCCCTGTAGACGTAGGCAAATTGTCGAACCACATATATCTCTATGTTTGCGATTAGTTTGTCGTATTTGTTTGGATTGTGCTCAAGTTTGGTTTGTTAATCTTCTCCCGTGACTCGCGGACTTGATCGGTGTATGAGCACGCTTCCGCAAAGGCGCGTGACAATTGGTATCAGAGCTCAGATTTCAGATCTAGGGTTTTGGTATTAGGTGGAGGAAGATTCATCATGGAAGCTTGGTTCTTGGAGTTCTAGGCTTCGGTGGAGATAGTGTTTGGGGTTGTCGTTGAAGATTTTGCTTTCCTCGTGTGGTTAGGAGATCTATTTGGAATCTGTTCTAGGGTTCATTTGGGTAACTTCTAAATTCTATCAAGTTTGAATTTTTTCCTCTACAATTTGAAGTTTGTGAGTATGGAAGAAGAAGTTGGTAAAAGCAGTAAGATTGCGGGTACAGTTCAAGTTGATTTTCAGAATACTAAAATTAGTGTAGTTAAATATGACGGGAAGATCAATTTTAATTTGTAGATGAGCGACGTACAGGATGCGCTCAATGCTCAGAATTTGGAGAAGACCATCATGGTCCATGAGTGGCCACCAAAATATAAAGAGACGGTATGGAAAAAGATGAATAGGAACATTTGTGGGGTGATCAGGTCCTATTTAGAACAGAAGCTAAAGTATGATGTGATTGGAGCGACGTCTGCAAGGAAGATGTAGGAGATTCTCAATAATAAGTACCTAATGAAGAGTGTTGAGAACTGTTTGCACTTGCTACAAAGATTGTTTAGATTTCAGATGTCCAGGAGCACTTCACTAGCAGTTCATGTGAATAACTACACTAAGTTATTGTCGGACTTGGCCAATGTGGATAAGAAGATTACGGATGAGTATAATGCTATTATTCTTTTGGGCTCCTTACCGGATGAGGAGTATGATACCTTCATGCTTACTTTGTTGAACGAGAGATTTTCAATCACATATATTGAAGTTACTAATGCTTTAATGAACTATGATTTGAGGAGGAAGGATAATGAGACTTCCTGTGCTAGTACTTCAGGAGAGGTCTTGTTGACGAGAGGTAGAAGTCTATATCCGAGAGGTGATAATAGGAGCAGGTCGAAGTCTAGAGGCCATCACCAGTTAGCTAAGAATCAATGTATTCTGCAAAGAACAGGGACATTAGAAGAGAGACTGCCTAAAGCTCAAGGAGAAGGAGAATGGCAAGAAGAAGGGTCCGAAGGCCAATGAGGTGAATATTGCGAAAGGAGATGATTATGATGATTCAAGCTTTTCTCTATTAATTACTCCAGAGGTAGACCATATGGATGCATTAGATTAGATGCTTAATTCTGTAGCTACTTATCATGTGACCCCTAGGTGAGATTGGTTTGTATCATTTGAGAGACTCGATGGGGTTGTTATCGTCATGGGAAATGATCAATCATGTGGTTGTTCGCGGGAAAAATCGTGTTCTTCTTCATTGATTCCATTGTACACTTTCGTAATAGTTTATCGATTACAGAAATCCGGTCTTTTTATAAGATCCGGTTACAATGAAAATTCAAAATGAAATGAAAAAGATTACAACTTTTATCCTTGTTTGTCGAACGAATCGCGAGCTCCTGTTTTGCGATCACTCGCTTTGTGTGGGTTCTTTGCCTGCGCCGGGGTTGTTTGCCGTGGACCACCGCGTGATCTCGATCCGGTCGGATCTACACGATATGACGGGTATTATCTCACGAAGAAAATAATAGCCGGGTGGGGTACTAATTCACCAAGGAAATAGTAGCCCAAGTGTCGAAATCGACCAAGCGAATTCGAGACTCTTCTCGGGATCTAAGAACCAAGCTTAGATCCGGAGGAAAATCGTGTAGATCTCAGATCCGATCCCTCTCGAACTCTTGCCTTATTTGGCGTGGATGATCGCCGAGCACCGGATCTCAAAGTCCAAGTCTTCAATCTTCTAAAGCTCCAATCTTTTTTAGATCTCAGATTCCAATCCGGCAGAGCTTCGACCCTCCAAAATCCAACCTCCGAAACAAATGAGCACAAGGCCTATTTATAGGCACTCAAACCTGTGCCTCGGGCACGGAACAGGGCCTAGCCACCTGTGGGTGGCTCGGC
>BQKN01062944.1:117139-152880 GCA_022839385.1 Asparagus kiusianus
GTTCGAGTCCGAAACCGATCTTGATTCGATCGTGGTTCATCCGAGTTTGCTCTTGTTTAGATGACTCGTTGACTCCTCGAACCGTTGGATTGATTCCGCACGCGATTGATATTGTTTGCGTGCAATTTGTTGACCTTGTCGCTTCGTCACTCGATGGTTCGTTGATTTGTCGAATCACCGTGTCGAGCTGTGTTGTGGGACCTATAGGCAATTTTATACGCCTATAGTGGTATTTATGGGATAGGTACCATGAGGATCCAGATATACGATGGAGTAGTCTGTGAATTGAAAGAAGTGAGATTTGTTTCTCAGTTAAAGAAGAATCTTATTTCTGTTGGAGCTTTAGAGGCAAAGGGATTCAAGGTGATATTTGAGGATGTTGTCGTAAAGGTTACTAAGGGATCATTGGTGGTGATGAAGGGAGTCCACGGTTGAAACTTGTATTATCTAAGGGGGAGCATCGAGGTTGGCCAGGTAGCTTTATGTTGACTTTAGCACTACAGGTTAGAGCACACAGGAGAAAAGTCACTGTAAGTTTTGTACAAGCAGGGGCTATTGAAGAGAACCAAAAGTGGAAAGATTAAATTATGTGAGCACTGCGTTCTTAGCAAGAAGATGAAGGTGAAGTTCGGGACTATCATTCGTAGGACGAGGGGTATCATGGATTATGTGCACAAAAATGTTTGGGGTCCCACCAAGATGACATCACTTGGCTGTCGACATTGATTCATCGCGTTCGTTGATGACTATTCTAGACGTTGTTGGATATACACCATGACGAAGAAAAGTGAAGTCCTAGATTTATTTATGGAGTGGAAGAGAAAATTAGAACTACAGACTGGGAGAAAGATCAAGACGTTACGATCCGACAACAACGACGAGTATAATCAGACCCCCTTCAGCAGTTATGTCAAGAGGAGAACATAGAGAGACACTTCACAGTTAGTCATACACCACAATAAAATAGGGTGGCATAGAGGTTGAATCGGTCTTTACTGGAGAATGTCTGATGCTTATTGTTGTAGAGTGGTTTGGAGAAGATCTTTTGAGCTGAGGCACTATCATATGGGTGCCACTTCATTAACAGGCTGTTTTTATCTATGATTAAGGAGAAGACCCCTATGGAGATGTGGTCGGGAGAGTCAGCACACGACTATGACCAGCTCAAGGTATTTGGGTGCCTTATATTTTATCATGTAAAGACAGATAAATTGGAACCTCGAGCTAGAAAGATCATATTTATAGGATTCAAGTAGGTGTCAAGAGATACAAGCTATGAGATCCAGTTGATAGAAAGATTATACTGAGTAGAGATGTAACGTTTAATGAGGCTTTTATCTTGAAGCTTCCTAGCTCTCACCAGATGGAGAGCACCCCGACAGAAGAGATATCGCAGGTGGTGGAGATTGATATAGCTCCACAGTGTTCAAGTGGTATAGTATTCATTAGAGTACCGACTGAGGTGACGCCAGGCGAGCACGACAATGATAAGGAGGATACGGGTACAGATGTGTAGGATCAAGGACCGACGGCTCAGGTTTAGGATTCTATTATGGATTAAAGATAAAAGAGAGACATACGGATGACAGCACGGTATACTGACATAGTAGTTGCGTATGCACTTCCGGTGGAGAGTATCGATGAGTTGGTGCATACTACATTTAGAGAGGCCGAGCAGAGTTCGCAGGCTGATTTGTGGTAGATAGCTATGCAGGAGGAGATGAAGTCTCTTCACAAGAACGATACATGGGAGCTTGTTGAGCTTCCAAATGGGCGGAAGTTAATTAGTTACAAGTGGGTATACACGAAGAAGGAGGGTATTGAAGGCATTCTAGTAAGGTTCAATGCTAGGTTGGTTGCGAAGGGCTATGCACAGGAGGAATGTATTGATTATAATGAAGTTTTCTCTCCTGTGGTGAAGCACTCTTTAATTCGGATTTTGCTAGCTTTAGTGGCACAGTATGGTTTGGAGTTAGATCAGTTGGATGTGAAGACGGTATTTTTTCATGACGATCTTGATGAAAAAATATGTATGACTTAGCCATTGGGATTCCGAGCTGCTAGAAAGGATAAGTTGGTTTGTAGGTTAAAGAAATCACTACACGGTTTAAAGCGATCTCCTTGATAGTGGTATAGGTGATTTGATGGTTTCATGATCGGCTATTCGTACACTCGGAGCTAGTTTGATCCTTGCGTGTATTATCGCAAGTTAAAAGGAGGTGCATACATTTATTTGTTATTTTATGTTAATGACATGTTGGTTGCTTCTATTTCTAGATTCCCTATAGATGAGTTGAAGATTCAGCTTTCAAAGGATTTTGAGATGAAGGATTTGGGTGAGGCAAAGTATATTTTAGGGATGGAGATCGGCAGAGACAAAGAGAAGGGTAGAATTTATTTGACACATGTGGCTTATTTGAAGAAGGTTCTATAGCGATTTAGTGTTAGCATGGATAGGAAACCAGTTATTGTACTTTTAGGAGCCCATTTGAAGCTTTCAGCTGACCTTTCACCAAAGATAGTTGAAGATCGAGAGTTGATGTTGAAGACTCTATATGCGACCGCAGTTGGAAGTTTAATGTACGCAATGGTATGTACCAGGCCGGATTTATTATTGGCGGTGAGCATGGTTTCGAGATACATGCACGATCCAGGAGTGGATCACTGGGACGCCGTGAGATAGATTTTGAGGTACATTCAAGGTATTCTCAATGTTGGTTTATGTTTGAGTGGAACACTAGAGGTGGGTAGTTGTGTATTGGCTATATTGATTCGGATTATGCTGGTGATTTAGATAAGTGTCGGTCTATGAGACGGGATATGTGTTTATTTTGACCGATACACCAGTGTGTTGGAGATGCACCTTACAGTCTACGGTGGCTTTGTCGATGATGGAGGCAGAGTATATGGTGATTACGGAGGCTGTTAATGAGGATATTTGGCTTCGGGAATTTTTGGAGGAACTTGGTATATCGCAATAGTCCGTCACTCTTTATTGCGATAGCATGAGTGCTATCTATTTGGCGAAGAATCGGGTTCTTCATGCGAGGACGAAACACATTGATGTTCGTTATCACTTCATTCGAGATGTTCTTGAAGATGGCGATGTGGAGATTGTGAAGGTCCACAAGAAGGATAATCCGACGGATATGCTCACTAAGGTGGTTCCGAGCAATAAGTTTGATCATTGTTGAAACTTGTTGCACATTCATGATTATTGAGGCCGTTGACGGCCATTTGGATGAACTACGGACGGGTTGATCCCTTGGGAGAGAGGGTACATAGGCAACCACATTGGTGCAGCCGAGTTTGGAGAGACGATGCAATGGTGCTCTTTGTTTGGTGTCGGCTCAGTTTTGGAAAAACTTCACTGAGGTGGAGAATTGAAGAGAAAAATAGAATACAGGTTTGGATCTCCAGCGGTCGACCGCGAGGCAAGTGCGGTCGACCGGAAACGTGCACAAAATCCTGGATGGTTTCTGGACTTGATGCGGTTGACCGTCACGGTCGACCGCCAAACCCTGTAATGGATTTTAGTTTCTGTCGATTGGTTGCGGTCGACTGTGACGGTCGACCAGAAGACCCTGTAATGTTTACTGGGTTCTGTCGTTGGTTTCGATCGACCGCGTGTCATGCTGGGCCTTAGGCTTTGTTTGCTATTTGCTTTGAGATTGTGTTTTGGTATATATTGAAACACAATTTTCTAGGGTTCCCAATGAGAGATTAAAGAGTGTTCTGAGCATATTGAGAGGGAGAAATTGTGAGAAAGTTGAGAGATTTTTTGGTTGGGTTAGTTTGAGTGTTTGAGATATTTGTAACCCTTTGTACTCTCCTTGATTTAGTGGGATATCTCTATCCCCTCCCCGTAGATGTAGGCAAATTGCCGAACCACGTGTATCTCTGTGTTTGCGACTGGTTTGTTGTATTTGTTTGGATTGTGCTCGAGTTTGGTTTGTTAATCTTCTCCTGTGACTCGCGGACTCGTTCAGTGTGCGAGCACGCTTCCGCAAAGGCGCGTGACATATATATCATGACTTTCAAAAATGATAAAGAAGTCTACTTTAGGCATTCTAAGAGGGTCTAAACGAGTTGGTAAGCTGCCTATAAATAGTACTCCAAGGTTTTGAGTTTGACTCTATTGGAGAGCACCCATAGAAAATTAATTTTCTAAAATGTCTAAGGTCATACAGTGGGGAGTGGGGGTAGGGGTGCCTCTTAACCATACCCAGGGGTTTAATACTCATGGCCCGAATGATTGTGAGGAAGTTCTCTCGTCAAACCTGGAAAAAAAATGTCTACTTTAGGTAAGTCCAATATTCTTGATTAACCTAACTTAGTGGGGCAAACAGATGGAATATAAAAGAGTCAGTTTTACTTTTTATCTTATTCTTATTCTATCCTAGGCATTAGATGAAAAGCCTATATGCATTAGATGAAAAGAAAGATATATATCCTTATCTAAATAGTGTAAATATGCAGACAACAATAGTTTTTAAGAAAGAAGAGTTTAGGAGAGACCACCAAGGTTTCGTAAAAATAAGAAATTGGCTTGTTTCTTTAAAGGTGGTTAAGTTTGGTGAATGACGCCTACACTGATATGAGTAGGTGAAACTTGTCTAATATTTAACTAATTACTCATGGACTCCACATGGAACATGAAAAGTTAAAGTACATCTAATAAAAATATTTACATAAGTCAAAACTTGAAGGTCCTTTTCACACTTTTTCATGTAGGTATATAGTCTAGATCAGAGTTGCACTCTGTCGCTTTGGATCTAGTAGTTGCCGGCAAAGATCCTTTTATTTTATTTATTTTTTATTTTTTATTTTTTTATTTTTATTTTTTGAATAAATTTCACAATAGTCAAATAACGATGGGGAGAGAGTTACAAAATGGGAGAGAACCCTTGAACTTTGAGAATTATATTAAACCCCTTAATCGTTGGGAAATGTCATAAACATCATTAACATATAGAGTAAAAAAAGTCTAAAAATATGATCTGATTATTGCGTCTTTGTTCCCCCACGTAAATGTTCCTTGTTAAAGTTTGTCCATCAAAACTTTTGATGTTATAATTTAAACTTATTATTTTATCCATAATATTTAAAGATTTTTTGGATCAGTAGGATTTAGAAAGTGCCAAAAAAAGATTTCTATTGTTCCATGAAGTTTAGTGATGATTTTATCTAAAGCCACAATTTTTGTGGGCATTGAGTTCGGATTTTTTTTGGCGCGGGGGAGAGGGGGTTGAGTTAGGATTTTGTTTGGGGGGATGGGAGGGGGGGGGGGGGGGGATTTAGGGTCTATTTGGTCTTGTATAGTTGGAACCACATGTTGTTCAAACTACATCAGAAAATCTGAAAGTCTTGCATGAGTCTCGCCGGCTTATTCCTTGGGCATCATGATTGCTTGACTTCTATCTCAGTTTTGTTAGGACCGTATCCGTATAATTTTTTATTTGAATAATAATAAATGTATATGTGAGCCTAATTTGTGTTTGAGATTATTTTTACAGGATTATACAGGTTAGAATCGATATGGAGATCAAACAAGCTAAATTTTAACTTAACAAAGTGAACCTGCAAAGCAAACTCATTGATGAGGAGTATAGTCATTGATGGACAAATAGTCATCAATGACCATATGCACTCATCGATGAACCTGTTGATATTTCATTGATTCTCAACCTCCTATTGATGGAAATTTTTAACAGAAGACTGTTGGTCATCGATGAGCATATCTCTCATAGATGAGCCAAGGTCATTGGTCATTGATTTGTAAGTACCTATCAATGAAGGAAAAAGGCAAAAGAAATTTGGGCATCAATGTGCAATTGATATCGATAAGTCTAGGTCAAAAACTCAAATTTCAGAATATAATCTCAGTCGTTCATTGTAGCTAAGATACCCCCTCTCCTATCTCATTTCAGATTGATTCTTTTGTCCTAATTGAGATAGATAGATAGGTAAATAGTAGAGAGTGAGAGAGAGAGAGAGAGAGAGAGAGAGAGCTAGGGTTCGAAGATTGGAAATCAAACGTCATCCATATCAACACATAGCTCGCTAAATCATTTTGTCGATGTATTATTCATCAGTTGATCTACTATTAATAACAAGTGTTGCACTAGGATTGTTGATTTCGCTGTTACTCTTCCAAATCTGACTTCCAAATTTTAGAAGAATAGTTTGATTAATATGGGCTGTATGATCTTTTCATTTAAGCTTTAATGATATTGGTATTGTAATTGAAGTACTTTTCTTTTTACGATCTTTGTATCAGTTTGTACAACACAGTCAAGCCAAGGTTAATTGAGGGTTAGGCTACTATCTGGGAGCTAGGGTTACAGCTGTGTGAAACTAAGAGGTGTAGACAACTAGTTGGGTAAACTAGACTATTGTCTTGTATCACCTACTTGATTAAGGTTTGTAATCCAGAGAACTCTCACATAGTGTGCAAGCATCTCCTATTATGGAGGAAAAATGGATGCAAGATTTATTTAAACCTGTTTAACACAGGAATCGTTTATCGATTTCTGCTTGTGCGGGATCTTTGCCTGTGCCGGGGTGCGTTAGCCCGTGGACCACCGAATCACAAATTTTGATTGAATCGTGAAGGATTTGGGGATTCTTCCTTCGTTTAGAAGCAAGAATAGTTTTAGTGAATATCTTATCGAAGTAAGATGAACACTCTTCTCAAGATTAAGTCAAAGCTAAAATCTCAAGGAATCGCCAAAGGCTCAAGTATTCTGCTCTATCTGCTCTCTGTGCTAGGCCCTCGTCAGTAATGATCTTAGGGGGGTATTTATAGCCCCTGGGAAAGTTTAACTAAAAATACAGCATCATGGGGGGTTTTTGACTTGTGAGACAGTTGGGACTGTCTCGGCTTCCGAGACAATCATGACTGTCTCGGGAAGCCTGAACTGCCTAGTAGTTTCTCTTGTAACCGCTCTTCCACGTTCTAAACTCCGTTATTTTGACAGTTGTCAACGTGATTCTCACCCATGATGTTTCTCACGTTCCTGAACAGTTAGTGGCCACATGTCAACATTTTCTGAACATTTTAGAATGGTCTCGCGTGCGAGACAGTTAACACTGTCTCGCACTGTGAGACAGTCGACACTGTCTTACGTGTGAGACAGTCTACACTGTCTTGGTCATTTCGAGACAGCGTAAGGCTATTTCCTGTGATCTTTGGATGACCTTCTCCTTGTCTTGAGCTGTGTTTCCAGACTCATTCTTTTATAGATGAGTCTGGGACACTTTGGATAAGACAGGTCTGACTTACATTCCCTTCAATACTTGATTGAGTAGATTGTGTAGAAGAACCCGTAAATGGCTTCAAATCTTGACCTCTTTATCTCTCAACCTATTCAGTGCTTTGTAGAATAGCTAAGATTCTTCCGGTACGACGTTTGTCGCTTGATCGTTGTCGAGATCTTTAATCGAAGTTGGAATATATACTTGTGAATTCAGCTTTTGTCGCCAAATTGATACTAGACTCGTATACGTTGGGAGGTAGTTGGGTTATCCTTAAGAATATTCTGAGTGATATTCTTCAGAAACTTCCCGTCAAGGGTAGGAAACAGTTTAGACTCGTATACCCATTGGAGTATCCTGGTCTCTTTTTTGTTGGTAGAGATGAACCCGATGATTGAGAGGAAGAATTTTATATTCTATCTCCTGGTCTTTTTTTTTGTTGGTAGAGATGAACCCAAAATCGGAGAGGAAGAATTTTATATTCTATCTCCCGTTGCAAAAGAAACTCAAAGTGGGATCTCCATATTAAGAATCTGAAAAGGTGAAACTAAGAGTGGGATCTCCGCTCTGAGAATCAAGAGGATTTAGATAACCCTAACTGTTTAAAGGTTTGATTATCTAATCTAAATGAAGATTTCTCGTTTATCGAGATGGAATTTTAAATTTGGTCTTAACTATTTAAAGGTTTGACCAAATGGAGGTTGTGTGGAAACATTTCATTTATCGAGAGGTGATTCCAATTTTGGTCCTAACTGTTTAAAGGTTTAACCGAGTGGGGATTTGAGATGATCCTAACTGTTTAAAGGTTTGATCGTTTAATTTGTGAACCTCTCGTTCACGGAAAGAATCGAGAGGAGACTTTAGCTTTGGTCCTAACTGTTTAAAGGTTTGACCAAATGGGGATTTGAGACAACATTATCTTTAATAGGCTAAATTGTTTAAATGGAATGAGGCTCTTTCGTTTGCCAAAAGGGAATCTTAGTTTTGAAAGCAAACCTCTCGTTCATGAAAGGAATCGAGAGGAGATTTTGGCTTTGGTCCTAACTGTAAGAAGGTTTGACCAAATAAGAAGTGGGAGCGAGGTTCAAATAACGATGAGAATGTTAACTTGTACAAAACAATTGATGGGAGTTTTTGGTGTCAAGTGATAAGGACTTAACACGAAGGGGTTTGATAATCGCTATGGATCAGCTGATTGAAATTTTGGATGTCGTGTCAGGACTTCAACAATAGGGATGTTAAAGGTTTAGGCATAGTAGGAGTTTGAATGGATTCAACCGTGAAGAATTTTGGTGGGCCCACCGTCAATTAATTTGATCAGTGAGAGATTTTGTGGTGGAGGATCATAAATTATTAAGCACTCCACAATTACTCAGTGGGGGTTTTGTGAGGGAAGATTGACCCGATAAAGTCATTGAATCTTATCTTAACAAAATAGTGCTTCGAAAGTCACAATAGGATGATTTTAATCATCTTGAAACTGATTAAATAGGCACAGTGGGAGGTTCTTAATCATGGTTAAGAATAAATTATTCTGATGATTGGTTTTCACCTTAAATAATCAATCGGTTTTGGGTTATCCTTAAAAATACCATGTGTAATATTCTCTAGGAACTTCTCATTGGAATGATTTGAGGTATTCCACCCCCAGCTCTTTAGCGAATCAGAATCCAATTATATTCGGCCATATTATTAGGTTATCCTTAAGAATATTAAGAGTAATATTCTTCAGGAACTTCCCGTTGTTGAAAATAAGAGAAGTAGTTTAACCTCGTATACCCGTTGGAGGAAAGGGAGAAGCAGTTTATACTCTTATACTCGTTGGAGTTACATGGAGAAGCAGTTTATACTCGTATACTCATCGGAGTCACATGGAGAAGCAGTTTATACTCGTGTACTCATCGGAATTAATGTCGTCTTTATTTGGCTTGTTTCACTGTTATGATACCGGAGTTAATTAAAGTTTGGATTTTGTTTTTTAGTCCAAAGCAAATCTTGGTGGGATGAAGAATCCTTCTGTGGTATGCACAGTAGTTTGGATCCATAATCCTCTTAGCTCCCTCCTGGTCTTTAATAGGTGGTAGCTTGATCTTGTCGTTGGCAATGAGGTATTTCAAGATGGCTGGAGCTTCATCATTTTCAAAAGAATACTCCTTTTGGAACTTCGGATCGAGAGTCACGTTCACATCGATTGCAGATATCGTCGGTTGGCTTCTCTCAGTTTTCTTTCTTTTAAGAAAGTGTTCAGCTTGTTCACCGTGCATTTTCAAATAATTCCAAGTTTTGGATGGTACAACCCCCAGGGCTTCCAGGACACCGATGGAGAGATTATTATGGCATGTTTGTAGAATGAATTCCTCTATAACAGGATCTCTGCAATTCATTGCCTTGTTACGAAAGCGCTTAACAAAATTATCGACTGACTCTCTGTCTTTTTGCTTCTCATCCAGAAGGGTTCTGATTGACACTTCGGTGTCATCATCGAAGAAATTATTAAGGAACAAACTTTTCATGTCATCCCAACAATTGATGCTCCCTTGCTTGAGACGTCGATACCAAAGGCGGGCCCACGAAGAGTGCTAACGAATGACCGGACCATCAAAGTCTCGTTTTCAGGGATCACTCCCAAGTGAGACTTGAAATAAATCAAGTGCTGAGTAGGCGAGCCCTTCCCGTCAAATGGTATGAAGTTAATCAGATTGAATTTTACCGGGTACGGTATTGAATCCCATTCTCTTGGATAGGGATACGGAATATCCGTTTTCTTTATTTCCTGAGCGGACATCAAAGCATTGACTTTGTTTTCAATGTCTTATATTTTCTTGTCCTCATCTTCATCTCTCTTTGAGTGATGTTGAACAGGAATAATTAGGCCACCCCCAGTGTTATTAAGAGATGTAATTGAACTACCCCCAATATCGTTGTTGGGAGGATCTGTTGAACCACCCCAGCGTTATTGTTATTGGGATGTGTATCAGCCATAATAACTTCGTCCACTTCTGGATCGTTATCATCTACAACATTTTGAGTGTGGCGGCTGGATTCAGCTCGCTGACTAGACTCAGGAGGTTGAATCCGTTGAGCTTGTAATTCTCTTATTTGTTGAATAGCCAGCTCTATCTCCATCTTCATCTCATCTCTAATTTCTTCACGTTGCTTGGCTAGAGCTTCTTGAATCATTTGAGCAAACTGATCAGGAGTGATTGTGAATACTTCTCTGGCTTGCCTCGTGCTAGATATTGTACCATCTGAAGTGATCGCAGAACAAGTGTCCGAAAGTTCATCCTCCAAGGACATTCCTTCGTGCATTCTCTTGTAATCCCTACGACGATCGGCTCTTAATTGCAGTTGTGACATTTTATGAGAAAGGCCTCGGTCAGCACTTATTCCTGGAGAGAAATCCGGGTCGGTGTTGGTGACACGTTGTCTTCTTCTGTCTGTCATATTGATGGTGACTTCGGGGAACTCTTTCCCTCAAACAGAAGACCTCTTGTGGAAATGTCTTGGCTTGGGTTTAGACATTTTAGTGGACAGTCTTTGGAATAAGGAGACTCTTGGCAAGACTGATTCAGAACAGTTATATTCTGACAAATACCGCCTTGATGAGTTTCTCACATAACAATGAGGACTTGTTTCTCGAACAGTCCTTTTTGTGACTTATTTTCTCCTTTAGTTTGATAGTACAGCTCATCAACATGATGATCAGAGCAACCTATCTTTTGCTTTTGAACTTCGTTGTCATACTCAGGATAACTTGTTATTGTCCCTGAGCGATCCAAAGCTATGTGTTTAAATCCCACCCCATGCGGGTGTGGAGTTTTTACAGACCCCAAACGAGAGTGAATTGATATCTTCTCTTTTTGTGCTTGTTTTGTTCTGGTGGGAGGATATTTACGACCCCCAACGTAAGAGTTTGTTTGGGGATCCTTCAGAGGACCCAAACGCTCTTTTATTGGCGTTTTGTTTTGAGGTTCAGATGAGGGTCCGAGATGGTCTATCATTGTGACCTTGAATCTTGACAAATCTGGGCTAACCCAAGATTTTGTTATAGATGTAGCTACAACGGGCGGATTTGGAATAGTCATTGTTGGGACCAAAGGAGAAGCTTCAAGCACTTCTTTCCGATTGAGACGTTTGAGTGTATTTCGGGTAAGTTTTTGTTGGCCGAGACACTCGTGATCGTCCCGATTCGAAGAAATATTCTGACGGCCTGAATTCTGACCGGTCTGGATTTAGGAATCCAAACCTGACTGGTCCGTGGTGGTTGTTTAGAAACAACTTCCTTCTTTCCCTCTTGTTTTTGTTGCAAGAGGGCGCGAGCACGAGCAGCGTTTGCGCGACGCTTTTGTATACGTTCTTTTTGAGTTAATCGCACTCTTTTGATGAGAGTTCATTCCTCCGTTGTTAGTTTAGTAGAAATATGATTAGTTTGCCGCTGAGGCAACTGGACCACTTTATGCTTCCTCGACTCTAGGTCCGCGTAGCGGCGAATCCCATCGGTTTGTTCCAAGGCCTTAGCCATTTGATGAGCGAGTCGTTGGCGTTGTCTCTGGCGAACCCTCTTCATCAGAGTTGGCAAACTTTGATCGAATGATTTCTCAATTAAGGAGGAATCATCATGAGCAGAGCTTTCGGCTTTGGGGGTGGCCGAGATAATGTTGCGAGGGGAGGCCTCGGCAACGATTAGGTGAGAGTCTTCACCTTGGGCCTTCCTTGGCATGTAAGTCTTCTTCAATGGTGGGATCCTCTTGTACTTGCGAGACAATGAAGATCTTGAAGTGGATGATGAGAGATATTCCTCAAACTTGGTTTGGTCGAACTCGTACTCAACCATGGATTCAACCGGTATCTTAATCAGCTGCGATACGACGGTCTCGGCAGACCGTTGTCTCCCACTGTGGTCGCCAGTTTATTTAACACAGGAATCGTTTATCGATTTCTGCTTGTGCGAGGTTTTTGCCTGTGCCGGGGGTATGTTAGCCCGTAGATCACCGAATCACGAATTTTGATTGAATCGTGAAGAATTTGGGGATTCTTCCTTCGTTTAGAAGCAAGAATAGTTTCAGTGAATATCTTATCGAAGTAAGATGAACACTCTTCTCAAGATTAAGTCGAAGCTTAAATCTCAAGGAATCGCCAAAGGCTCAAGTATTCTGCTCTATCTGATCTCTGTGCTCGACCTTCGTCAGTAATGATCTTAGGGGGTATTTATAGCCCCTGGGAAAGTTTAAATAAAAATACAGCATCATGGGGGGTTTTTGACTTGCGAGACAGTTGGGACTGTCTCGGCTTCTGAGACAGTCATGACTGTCTCAGGAAGCCTGAACTACCCAGCAGTTTCTCCTGTAACCGCTCTTCCACGTTCTAAACTCCGTTATTTTAACAGTTATCAACATGATTCTCGTCCACGATATTTTTCACGTTCCTGAACAGTTTGTGGCTACATGTTAATATTTTTTGAACATTTCAGAACTGTCTCGCGTGCGAGATAGTCAACACTGTCTCGCACTGCGAGACAGTAGACACTGTCTCACACTGCGAGATAGTCGATATTGTCTCGCGTGTGAGACAGTCTACACTATCTTGGTCATTTCGAGACAGCGTAAGGCTATTTCCTGTGATCTTTGGATGACCTTCTTCTTGTCTTGAGCTGTGTTTGGATATCTATCAGTATTGTTTAACGCCTACAAAACCACTATAAAATTTCTCTATGCTTGCGTTTGTTGTTGATCTATTCCTTGCTTTCTGCTGCAATTATTTATATCTATATTTATTGCTTGAAAAAGTTGAACAATACCATTCAACCCCCTCTAGTCTTGCATCTAGATCATAACAAGTTTAGTCATCACAATTTGAACCCAACTTGTCCACTTTCCCCATGGACAAGAGGAGATAAGTCAACTGCTCAAATCTCTCCTTATATGAGCTAGCAAATCTTAACTAATTCACGTAAGGGCATGATCGACATCATTGGGTACGCTCTCCCCCATGACCTCCTTGGCTATCAAAAATATTCGGCCACCAATAGCAACAATAAAAAGACATGTGGACAATTCACTTACATAGGAAGCTTTTGTAACTCACCTGAACTAAGATATGAGTACATGCCGAGTTCCTTTCTCCCAGATTTATCCCTCCAAGTTAATACAAAAGAAGTATCTTCGTAAGAAGACCTTAGGTGTAATTGTATTCATTTTCTATTGTATTTCTACCTTCTTTTTTAAGTCACTAACTTAAGCAATAGAGAACCATCGAGTCTCGATGCCTTCTAACTATTTGTTAGTAATTTCATGAGGAGTTAAGCCCACACAAATTGTCATTAGAGGAAAGTTGGGGCCTCTAAAACTAGGCAAACCTAGAGGGGGAGTGAATAGGGTTGCCACGGTTTTACGACAAGACTCATAAAAATACAGCGAAAATATAATACGTGAAAAATAAAAGCAAATCAACAAGATTACAAAAGATTTTTATAGCGTTTCGGATTAAAATCCTACATACATTCTTTCTTCTTATGAAGGGCCTTTCTCAATATGACCAAAGTTCACATGAATCACAACCCGATTCAATAGGCTTCAAAGACTACACCTTAGAATCTGCCTAAGACTAGTCATCTAGCCTCTTTTCAAAATAACCAAAAAAAGCCTAGCCCTAGCTAGCCCAACCCTCAATTACTCCGACTTTAGTAAGCCGTTAAACTCACAAGTTTAAAATAAAACCAACCAAAAAAATTAAAGCACAAAAAGAATAATATTACAACCCTTTATCAAATTGTTCTTCAAATCGATGAAGATGAATATCCGTGAAGAAGAAGTGTAGTATTATAAACATAGGGTACTCCTTCTCACTGAATTAAACTCTGATGAAAAATTATGCCAAGAGGAAGCTAAATGAGGCTTAGAGGATTTGATCAACTCTCTCTCTCTCTCAAACTCTAGAATAAAGATCTCTTCTTTTTATACATCTGCTTCCTTGAACTTTGTTATAATTATGATCTCTAACTCTTTTTGAATAGACCTTGATAGGAAGGGAAAAAGAGATTCCTAAATCTGAGTGCAAATAGGAGATTAAACGGGTCAACAAATGACTGAGATTATATCTTAAAAACCGCCAAATTCTGTCATAACCATCGATGGTGGATCACAACCACCGATGGTCCCTTAGTGACCATTGATGGTTCAACTGTAGTCATTGATGGTGCTAATTATGGTTTCTAGATTTCTTTGATTGTCTTCTGTAACATAGATGGTTCCCTATGACCGTCTATGTGTCACTGTAGACCATGGATGGTGCTAACTCTTATTTCTGTTTTTCTCATATTAGCTCCTGTAACCATGATGCAGCGCGGAAGTAAAACCTCGGAATCCACCAAGGAAGTGTTCTCTGAATCCATAAAGAACAATCTCTGAATCCATGAAGAAAATATTGAAAGAGAAATTTTATTCATAAAACAAGTTTTTTTTCTTTTGGGGTTACATGTCTCTTCTTAAATAGAAAAACAAATAACACTCCTAGTAAGACTAGAATTACAAAAAAATAGAAAGTATCAAATTTTATCCTAAAAAAGATTCCCTATAATAGAGGAAACAAATCATGAATTAAAATTAAATTTGTTTCCTAATCTAATTGAACTCTAATATTAAATTTATTTCCTAATCTAAATAGACTCTAATTTTATTACTAAAAATAATCTAGAACCTGATTATTTTTGGATTTTAGCCAAAATAGGGTATTACTGATGAGATTTTAAAAATCTGACAATCTGGTTGGCTCCGTCTCGTCGAGATAGGTGATTTATATATATCAGAATTCGCCTTCCGGATTGAAAAATATGATTGTTTCTTTGCAGAAGTCAATAATAGGTGTAGCTCGTGATTCTCCAAATCCTCCATGAAATTGTCTGTTAAGCGTCCTACATCAGTCTCCCCTTGTTGAAAGAAGCTCTGCCCCGAGCTTATATTTGTTAGAATAGTAGCTTCATTGATAAATACTTTTCTTCTTTTACAATGATCAACATCCGCCATATAGTATTGATTTTCTCCATTTGTTCTTTTATCTCCTCTGTTAGGACTTCTTTTGTATCAAACTTGTGTATGAATCTTTTTCAAGACATGTATATGTAACTGGCAGTATGTGGCTCTGCAGTCGACATGAAAAACTCCTCCAAATATTTTCCTTGTTGCTTCCCATATTCTAGTATCGATGGTATCATCTCACTATTGTTGAAATTATTGATGACTATTACTTCCAAAAAATAATTTTCTTACTCATACTCCATACACAATTCTTTCATCTCCTTTATCTCAAGCTTTCTACCAAGCAATGCACACATATCATCAATTACCTTGCTCTCTATTTTATCCTTTTCCTTCATAGGGACAATATTAATATGTGTAATATCACTCTTAACATCTTTGAGAATATCATGCATATCATCCATCTTTACTATCATATCACCATAATGAATCTCATGCATAACGATTGTTTGCACCTTAGGAGGAATTTCGGTAATGACATGTTCTTCTTTTTTAGTTGCGACCAAGTCATAGACCTGTTCAGATTGCTTCAAGTTTTCTGCTAAAGCCTCGTTGTTTGCCACCAAAGTTTCTTCTCCTTAGTAGCTTTTATCTTAGATGGCTCCTTTTCTATAAGAGACAGAAGTACAATTCGACGTTTATTTTTCTTGAAAATATAAACATTATCTCTACTTCTGTGGGTAGCTTCGATATCGAATTGTCATGCCCTACCTAAAAGCATATGACAAGTATCCATCCCGACCACATCACACAACACATCATCAAAATATCTGTGACCGATAGAAAAAGGTACACGATACATCTCATCGTTCTGCACATAATTGCGCTTGTGAATTCAGTCGATCTTGTAGAGAGGTGGGTATTTCTCTATCTTCAAATCTAACTTATTCACCATACACCGAGAGAAAAGATTCTTTCTACTGTGATTGTCAATAATAAAATCACAAATCTTTTGCATCATAGTGCACCTCGTGCAGAAGATTTTGTGCTCTAGAGATGATTCTTCTTTCTTTATTGCTTCTTTAGTGCTCTTCCCAACTCCAAGGTCTTGCTTAGGGTCATTGTCGCTGTTGAATTCATCATGTAGAGTCGAATCACATCGCTGACGACCATCAATACGATTTCGAACTCCTCTCGTGTTCAGACGCTCCACTATCGACGCAAGTCATTCTATAATAGTTTTTTTATGATTAACTTCGGTCTTCAACACATCAAACTCAGTTCGAGAAAAGGGGCTTCATCACCTGCCATCGGATCGGAAGAACAAAGCTCTGATACTAATTGACGCAGCGCAGAAGTAAAATCTTGAAATCCACCAAGGGGGAATTCTCTGAATCCACAAAGAACAATCTCTGAATCCACAAAGAAAATATTAAAAGAGAATTTTTTTTTGTTTTTTTCTTTTGGGGTTACATGTCTCTTCTTAAATAGAAAAACAGATAAGACTCCAAGTAAGACTAGAATTACAAAAAAATAGAAAGTATCAAATTCTATCCTAAAAAAACTCCCTATAGTAGAGGAAACAAATCATGAATCAAAATTAATTTTTTTTCCTAATCTAATTGGACTCTAATATTAAATTTATTTCCTAATCTAAATAAACTCTAATTTTATTACTAAAAATAAACTAGAAGCTGATTATTTTCGGATTTTAGCAAAACATGGTATTACTGATGAGATTTTAAAAATCTGACAACTTGGTTGGCTCCGTCTCGTCAATATAGGCGATTTACATATATAATATGTCAGAATTCGCCTTCTGGATTAAAAAATATGATTGTTTATTTGCAGAAGTCAATAATACGTGTAGCTCGTGATTTTCTGAATCCTCCATGAAATCGTTCGTTAAGCGTCCTACATCAAACCATCGATGAGTTGCCTAACCGTCGATGGTTTGAATGCTAGAATCAACGTTTCGTGTTGATTTTTGCATCATTTCAAATTGCGTCTTGCTTGTGCTTGTTTATACCTGAAATATATCGTCTCACAAAACATACCAGTCGTAAATGAGAGTTTGGTGTTATTCAAACAAGAGATATTGTGCAAACAATGTTCTAGCACACCCCAACTCCGACGACTTGTCATCAACTGATTTCACACTGAAAAAGTTCATAGTAGCTAATATTAATTGCACCAATCTCTATAATAATTGCATTCATTTATAACTAATAAATGTACACTAGCCTAGATCTTCTTCCTTCTTTCATGATTTTCTATTAGAAGTTTTTTTCTTTTTTTCCTCTCTCTCTCTATTTCATTCTTTCCTACTTATAAAATGTTGATACTTTCCATTTGTTGTAATATACTAAAGAAATGAAACAAGAGATAGACAAGAGACAAGAGAAGAAGAGAAATTGTCATTTTATTCATCAATATTCTTTTTCCATACATGGTCCAATTTATAGATACATTGTGGAAAATAAAAGGACATTTGGACTAATGAAAAGTCACTAATTAATATTCCACATTCAATGTAATGTCCACATTCATTTTGTCTTTTAGGTTTTCACAAAATGACTTTTAGATTTCAACACTCCCCCTTGGACATTACTTTGAGATGTCAATGCCTCGTTAAAAACCTCGCTAGAAAAACCCAGTGGGAGAAAAACTAGTCGAGGAAAAGAGTACACGACATAAGTAGATTCTTGTGTTTCATTAGTTGCCTCATTAAAAACCTTTAGCTAAGAAAACCCTGTGGGACAAAACTTAGCGAAGGAAAAAAGAGTACAACTATAGATCTTCAGAATCCAAACTTGTGTTGCATTAGTTGCCTCATTAAAAACCTTTAGCTAAGAAAACCCTGTGGGAAAAAACTTAGCAAAGGAAAAAAGAGTACAACTATAGTCCTTCAAGGCGCAATCTTCGGGATTGCATTGAAAATTCGCTCCCCCTGATGATGACAATCTTCAGAGTCTATGCTAAGAAAAACCCAGTGGGACAAAACTTAGCGGAAAGTAAAATATGATGATAGACCTTCAGGGCCCAATCTTTAGAATTGTTCTTTAAAAATTTGCTCCCCCTGAAGACGATAGTCTTCCAAGTCTGCGCATACCAATATTGTGAACATATTTCTCAAAAGTTGATGTAGGTAGAGATTTAGTGAACAAATCTGCAAGATTGTCACTTGAGCAAACTTTTTCAATGGTGATTTAGCCATTCCTTTGGAGCTCATGTGGATAAAAGAATTTTGTCGCAATATGTCTTGTCATGATTCCTTTTACATATCCACTGCTCATTTGTGCAACACAAGCTGCATTGTTCTCATAAAGGACAGTGGGGGGAATATCATCTTTCGCTAGACCACACGAGCCACGAATGTGTCGTATCAACGATCTTAATCATACACATTCTCGCGAGGTCTCATATAAAGTGATAATCTCTGAGTGATTAGAAGAAGTAGTCACCATGGTCTGTTTGACAAACCTCCAAGAAACAGAAGTACCACCATAGAGAAAAACATAACCAGTCTGGGATCTGGCGTTATGGGGATCAGGCATGTAGCCATCATCCGAATAGCCCACCAATGTTGTATCTTGGTTTCTTTTATAGAATAGTCCAAGATCTTTTGTACCTTGAAGATATCAGAGGATATTTTTAACGTTATTTCAATGTCTCCTTTTAGGAGATTGTAAGCGTATAAAATTGCCTATAGGTCCCTTAACATGGCTCGGCATGATGATTCGACAAATCAACGGACGTTCGAGCGACGAGGCGATGAGGCACGCAAGCAACGGAATACGTTCGCGTGTGGAACCAAACCAACGGTTCGGAAAGTTAACGAGTCGTCCAACAACAAAACGGACTTGAACTCAAACACCGAGGCGGGAATACTGCCAAATAAAGACCTGGGCTATCAAATCAAAGTCCGGACAAATCAAACGAAGAACCGAAAGACGGAAAACACCGGAAAACGACAAAACAGAACACACCCGGGGACTCGGCCTAAACCGAGCCAACCCGGGGTGGCTCGGCCCAAGCTGAGCCACCCCAGGGTGGCCCGACTCCCCCCCCCCCCCCTCTCTCTTGTGCACGAATGCACAGTGAAGAGAGGCTATAAATAGGGGGGGTGGTTGTTCATTTGAGGGGACTTTTCTGAAACTTCTGAAGAGCCGAAACTCTGCCGGATTGCGACCTCAACTCGGATTGTGAAGGCTTGAAGACTTGGATTCCCAGATCTACGTCCTTCTACTCGGGATCTAAGCTTGGTTCTTAGATCCCGAGATTTGAGCGAGCGTTTTCTTGGTGAAACGATCCCTCCCGGCTATTATCTCCTTGGTGGGATAATACCCGTTATACCACGTAGATCTGTTCGGATCGAGATTGTGCGGTGGTCCACGGTAATCAACCCCGGCACAGGCAAACAACCCACGCAAGCGAGGGACCGTAAAACAGGAAACTCGTGATTTGTTCAGAGAAAATTGTAATTTTTATTTTTTTATTTTGATTTTCATTGTAAACCGGATCTTATAAAAAGACCGGATCTTTCTGTAACGCATAAAGTTGTTCTTTAAGATAGCAATGACGTCATCAATGAAGAAAGCACCAATTTTTCACTCGAACAATCTGGCGACCACAGTGGGAGCCACCGATCTCGCTGCCGAGATCGGAGTGTCGCAGCCGCGGATCTCGATCCCGGTCGTGGAGGAGGTCGAGTATGAATTCGACCAGCAGAAATACGAGGAGTACGTGTCCTCGTCCGGATCTACCTCCTCCCCCAAGTACAAGAAGTTCCAGAAGTTCTCCTCCAGGAGAAAAGTCCGTTGGTGCGATGAAGTTGAAGCCACCAACGATGACCTCACCCCAATCGACGCCGAAACTGCGTTGAGTGAGGCCCTACCGACCTCAAAGAAGGTCAAATCCGCCATTGAAGGCGTGGTGACTCTCTCCAAGAGAGCCCGCCAGAGGCAGCGTCAACGCCTCGCGAAGCAATTCGCCAAGGCCATGGAGTCCGTTGACGGGGTCCGCTATCATGCGGATCTGAAGAATAAACGAGGCAAACAGCCTCAACAGCAAGTGAAGGGTGGTTCCTCCAAACCATCGACAATGGAGTGGGTCCGTGTCAAACGGAATCGCTCGACATTGGAGGAACGCATCTGCAAACGACGTGCGTTATCAGTGCAAGCACGGGCCAAAGCTGAAGAAGCCCGTCGGAAGCTGCAGAAGGAGGTGGTCAAAAAGCCGCCACCAACTCGCAAGGTTTGGAGGCCAAAGTCTGAAGCAACGGTTCAGACCAAGGAGCGACAACCGCAGCCTCCGAAGATTCAACACCCGGCAAATCAATCCAAATAGCCGGTAATTTCTACAACTGCTCCGGGAGATCCCGCAGGATCGTCCCAGAAGAGAAAGTCTGTTTTGGAGCGCCTCGGCCCACTTCCGAAGGAACGAGGTAAAGCTCCAGTTCAGGAACGCTTGGGACCAATGAAGAAATCCCAACCAATGCAACACGCTGGGGGGTCACCGCAACCCTCAACACTTGGAGAAAACCGCGGCACCCAAGCGCACAACTTTGCGTATAGAAGTGCAAGAGCCCACTGAAGATTCACGCCCACAAAGGCGTGTTTCGAGGCGTGTGACTCTGGATGATCCGAAGAAGACAATTATTCCTCAGAAGGAAACGTTGTCATCTGATGACGACAACGTTATACCTGAGAGATCGTGCCAACACACAATAGGTTGCTCCGATCTTCAAACAGACGAGCTGTACTATCGTGCCGGGGGTACGAATAAATCCAGAAAGAGGAGCCCTCGAAGGCTCGAAACACAATGTCCTTGCTCGAAGCTCATTCGGGCGGTACTGTCCGAGTGCAACTGCGTCAAGGCGGTCCCTGAGAGAGTATCTGTGTTTGAAAGACTCAGCGATGGAACGCCAAAACCAAGGCATAGGCGTTTCCAACGAAGGAGGAAGATGGTCGAAGATGGTGAACATTCAAGGGTCACCGCAAATATGACCAGCACGGGAACATCGGCTCAGGATAACCCTGAGGCGGTTCCAGAAATATCCCGACGTGTAACTCGTCTACAATCCGGGGCTATCATTCGCGCGACGTATGGTAGAATCCGAACAAGAGTACCTTCGGGAGATGAAGAATCAGATGCTGGCTCAGCAGTGGCGTCTGACAACACAGTGTCCAGTGAAGGACAACCCCGCGAAGTGTTTATGATAAACGCGGAGCAAGTGGCCAAGATGCTTGAAGATGCCATGGCCAAACAACAGGAGACCTTTCGGTTCGAAATGCAAATGGCTATGCAGAACATGAGAGAGATGCATGACCAACAGCTTCAAGCATTAAGGAACCAACAAGGCGAACCAAGTCGTCCCAACCAGAACAACCTGGAAGATGAGGACACAAATGAGGTTCGCAATGTTAACAACCCTCCTATCAACCCAGGGGGTGGTAACGAGAATGCTAGCGAAGACACAGGTGAAAGCCTAAAAATTAAAAATCTCGAGAGCAAGATCAACACATTGATCTCTGCTCAAGAGACGAAAAAGACGGGCATTCCTTGTCCCTACCTAAGAGAGTGGGAATCAATCCCATATCCGGCGAAGTTCAGTCTAATTAACTTTACGCCGTTTAATGGGATGGGTTCACCTACTCAGCATTTGATTTATTTCAAATCGCACTTGGGAGTCATCTCTGGTAATGAGCCTCTAATGGTGCGGTCATTCATCGGCACTCTTCGCGGAGCTGCCTTCGATTGGTATCGTCGCCTCAAGCCAGGAAGCATAAACAGCTGGGACGACATGGAGACCAAGTTCCTCGCGAATTTCTTCGACGATGATACCGAGATCTCTATCGGATCGCTGCTCGATGAGAAGCAAAAAGACGGGGAGTTGGTCGACACCTTTGTCAAGAGGTTCCGGAACAAGGCGATGAATTGCCGGGACCCGATCACTGAGGAATTCATCCTCCAGATCTGCCACAACAACCTTTCACTGGACGTGTTGGAAGCAATGGGCACAGCACCATCCAAGACCTGGAAGGATTTGAAGGTTCGAGGAGAGCAAGCTGAGCGATTCCTCAGAAGAAAGAAGGCGGAGAGAGGCCAACCGGCAACAAATCCTCCAAAGCAGAACTTCAACCAGAAAGGGAAAGGTAAAGCTCATGTTAATGCTGTTGATGCTAACCAGACATTTCAATTGCAACCTCAGCAACAACAGCAGCAGCAAAGAGCGCCACAACAGTCGCAGCCGCATTGGCAGCAACGATCTCAGAAGCAAAAGTCTTCGGAGCCGAGGTTTCCCAAGGTATACTCTTTCAAGGATGATGAAGTCCCCGGCATCTTCAAGTACTTGTTGGAGAACAATAAAATCCAGTTGCCGGCGATTGTGGATCATGAAGGAGCCACTAAGGTGACGGACCCGAAGTACTGCGTGTACCACAGAGCGGTCCACCACCCAACGAAGTCTTGCTATCACCTCAAGGACAAGATCCAAGCGTTGATCGATGTAGGAGTCATAACTCCGAAACCGGCCAAGAATGTGGGAGCAAACGTGGTGTCGATTAGTTTTGGATCAGTACCTACAGATTGGTTCGAGCCAAAACGCGTTACCAAAGTCGGGATGAAGACAGTGAATGACGACCCGCACGGATAACGTCAAAAGGGACTTGTGCCTCACACAGCCCCAAACGGTGAAATTCTCTGGGTGCACCCCGACCTGATTGAAGATGAACAATAGGCCGGATCGTCGTCCAAGAAGAAGTCCAAAGGGAAAGGCAAGTCTTGTTACGGAGTTTCTGCCATCCCAGGAGAAGATGACGAAAGAATCCCCGCTTTCCCACTTTCCGACGAGGAGCAGGAAGTCTTTGCGACCTGGAGTGGAAATGAATATCACTTCAAATATCCATCCCCGGGCGATCAATTTGTTGAGCAGGGGGTGACAAAATGAGGACCAGCCAAGACTCTCACAGAGCTGGGGGTGGTTACGGTTCCTAAACCGGTTGAAGATGCCCGACGGCAACCGGTTGACAAACAGAAAGAAAAGAGGCCCGAGGAGGTTCAGAATCCGAAGCAGTCTCGTTTTAGTCGTCCAATTGGAAAGGACAAACCGGAGAATTCAAAAAATCCGTGCGTCTTCAACATCATGGCTCAGCTGGCTAATATTCCAGCACGGATAACGCTGTACGAGCTACTACGGTTGTCCAAGGAAACTAGAGAAGCCTTACAAGAAGCCTTGGCCGATTCAGAGGCGTTCCTTACCAGGATCAAGCCAGCACCTGAGGAGCTAGAATTGTTAGCCTAACAGTGTAACGTGGCAGCTAAGAACCTTCCCTGCATCACCTTCACCAAAGAGGACATGTAGACGAAGAATTCAAATCATGATCGGCCCCTATACTTCGTCGGGTACATTGGCTCCAGTGAAGTCAACCGAATCCAGGTGGATCCGGGTTCCGCTGTGAGTATTATGCCACTTCGACTAATGCACAGCCTTGGCATTCCAGTCAGCAAGTTGGCGTCTACAGGCACAGTCATCTACGGATTCAACACCAGCGGGTCAAGACCTTTGGGTAAAATCCGGATAAAGTGCCAAATGGGCGATTTAAAGACGGAGGTCACGTGCTACGTGATTGATGCTGAGACATCCTATAACTTATTATTGGGTCGGCCTTGGATCCATAGTAATGTTATAGTTCCCTCCACTCTACATCAGTGTTTGAAATATGTCGACACTGATGGAAGGGTTAGGACGGTGGTCGCGGATAAGCAACCATTCAAAGGGTATGAGAATTACTTCACAGATTCTCTCCTTTATGGTAACGAATCCGACACGGAACCATCGATCCAAGGCACGGACAGCGGAGAAGAAGCTGATTCCGAAGCCGGATTCGATTACAATGGTGGTTTTGTTTTGAATGACATTGTACCCTTTGTAATCAATCTCGATGACGAACAGTCGTCAGACGGTGGTTGTAACTGGCAACTTGCCGATATTGAAATAAATCCTGGTTTAGAGTACTCCTTGTCTCTTGATGATGTGATAGAAGGATTATACAATAATCCCGATTTATGTATGCCACTCCGATCATCGTATGTAACGAAGAAACGCCCCCAGCATTCCTTCGGAACAACTCGGATTATTCCTGCCAAAACAGGAGGACAAAAAGAAGTGATCTACGGTAAAGGAGAAAATCTTCCGTTGCCGGATCATTTCCTAAGAGAAGATGAAGACGATGACAAATCTGGTCTTCACCTATCAAAGTATAGTCCGGAAGCGCGTACGCTCATGGAAAAACAAGGGTACGACTTTACACTCGGAGAAGGTTTATACTTCGACCGAGGTTCCCGTGTCCCAGTCAAAATGGCATATGTCCCAAAAGGGAAACCGGATAATTATTACCGTCATAAGAGAGGCCTAGGCTATGTCTCATCAGATGACGAATGTGGTTGGCAAATCATTAATCAAATTGCTAACAAAGCTAAGGATGGGTACTTGCCAGACTCTTCAGCTGAGGATTCCGACACAAGTTTGGGAGAAATGTTCAAAGCCTTAATGTCGAACATGACTACAGCTGATCCATCTACAATGGAGGACGACGATCAAATACAAACGTGGGAGGACCCATGGGTTCATCACTTGAACATGCAATATGGTGATAGGTTCGAGCAAAGAGAGCCACCCACCGAAGACGAAGTAGTCCAGATCAATATGGGTGATGAAGCCAATCCAAAGCCCATATTCATCAGTGGTAGTCTCCCCTCAGATGAGAAGGAAGAGTTAATTGCCTTGATCAGAGAGTACATTGATGTCTTCGCCTGGAACTATGAAGACATGCCAGGGCTTGACCCCAATGTGGCAATGCACCGCCTCGACATCAAGCCGGATGCCAAACCTGTCAAGCAACAGCAAAGACGGTTTCATCCGCAGATCATGGAAGCCATCGAGGCTGAGGTTAAGAAGTTGATCGACTCAGGATTCATCCGAGAGGAACAACATCCAGACTGGCTAGCCAACATCGTTCCCGTCATGAAGAAGAATGGCAAGATCAGGATTTGCATCGACTTCAGGAATTTGAATGAAGCATGTCCAAAAGATGATTTTCCTCTCCCGATCACGGATGTCATTATTGACAATACATGTGGATTCGAAAGAATGTCCTTCATGGACGGCTTTTCGAGGTATAATCAAATCAAGATGTACCCGGACGACGAGAAACATACAGCATTCAGAACGCCCCTCGGTGTCTTCTGCTACACGGTGATGCCGTTCGGTCTGAAGAATGCAGGTGCTACATACCAACGAGCGATGACTAAGATTTTCCAGAAACATCTCAGGAAAACGGTGGAATGCTACGTTGATGATTTAGTGGTAAAGAGCCGCAACAAAGAAGATCACATAAAGGACTTGAGAACGATGTTTGATCTTATGCGGAGTCATCAGTTGAAGATGAATCCCACAAAATCCTTCCTCGGAATGTCCAGCGGAAAATTCCTTGGATTCGTCATCACCACTAAGGGTATACACATCGACCCAGACAAGGTAAAAGCGATAAATGAATTGCAACCCCTGAGGAATCTAAGGGAACTCCGAGGATTGCAAGGTCGTCTGGCTTATATCCGGAGGTTCATTTCAAATCTTTCTGGGAAGTGCCAACCATTTTCTAAGCTAAACAAGAAGGGCGTATCGTTTATTTGGGACGATGCTTGCCAGAAGGCATTCGAAGATATCAAGGCATATCTGATGAATCCCCCTGTTCTGGTTGCACCAAAATCAGGTAAACCGTTCTTGATTTACATCAAGGCGATGAACCATTCGATAAGTACTTTATTAGCACAAGACGATGATAATGGTCACGAACAGGCAGTCTATTATCTAAGTCGGACCTTAATAGGCGCCGAGTCTCGATACCCGATGATCGAGAAAGAATGTCTCGCATTAGTGTTTGCGGTACAGAAGATGCGACATTACTTAGTTGGCCAGATGATTTACGTCATCGCTAATGTTAATCCGGTACGGGTATTCATGACTCAACCAGGTTCGATGAATTGGCGGTTGGCAAAGTGGGCCCTTCTTTTGTCCCAGTATGATCTGCACTTCAAACAGCAGAAGTCGGTCAAAGGACAAGCGATTTGTGATCTTTTGGCGGCAAGCCCGACAACAGACGCAGTTGAGGTATATGATGATTTACCAGATGAAACCCACGAGGTTAATACCACATCACACCAACAAGTATGGCAGTTATACTTCGATGGTGCTTCGAGAGCAGTTAATAAGGCAGTAACCCCTGGATGTCCTAAAGTCACCTCCGGAGTTGGAGTGGTCTTAGTTTCCCCAGGGAAGCACGTGATGCCCCGAGCTTATTCGCTGACGAATCCATGTTCCAATAACGTAGCCGAGTACAACGCGCTCATCATTGGACTCAGTTTCGCCAAAGAGCTGGGGGTCGAGTATCTCGAAGCCTTTGGAGATTCTCAATTGATCGTTAACCAAGTTCGTGGAGAGTATGAAGTCAGGAACCCAGATCTGATTCTGTACCACCAGGAGGCCGTCAGAATGGCAGATTCTTTTGAAGAATTCTACATCGAATACATCCCACGCCTCCAGAATGCTTATGCGGATGCACTGGCAGCACTAGCAGTATCACTCGCGCAACCGCCTGAAACTGAACTGCTAGTCACGGTGAGATCACACCAACTCTGCATACCCATATACGATATGGAGGTTGAAGAGGAGGATGATAAAAACGAGAACGCCAAAGAGGTGAACTCAACCCAAATCGGGTCCGAGTCCCGAGATTAGCGTTTTCCCATCATCGATTACGTCCAATACGGTATTTTGCCAGAGGACGTAAAGGAAAAAGAATCTATTCGCCGAAGAGCACCGCGGTTCTTTTACAATACCGAGACCCGTACGCTATATCGCCGGGGGTATGATGATTTGCTTCTCCGATGCCTTTCGAACGAAGAAGCAAAAGAAGTTCTTAAGGAAGCACATGAAGGAGAATGCGGTGCGCATCAGCCTGGTCCCAAGCTGTATGATCGAATCAGAAGAATGGGATATTTCTGGCCAACAATGGTTCGTGACGCAATCGAGTACGCCCGAGAATGTCATGCTTGTCAAGTGCATGCAAATTATATGCACCAACCTCCGGAGCGATTACACACATCAACCACGTCTTGGCCATTCGAGACATGGGGTATGGATATTGTCGGTCCTATCTTTCCTCCTTCAGTCAAAGGTGATCGATTTATTCTCGCTATCACCGACTACTTTTCAAAGTGGGCTGAAGCCATTCCGCTTAAAGAAGTAAAGACGAACAACGTCATCAACTTCATCAAGCATTACGTAATATACCGACACGGCGTGCCGAGGCGGATCATTCATGACAACGGTCCACAATTTATAAGCAACGCCTTCATCAGGTTCTGTGACAAGTTCAAGATTCAAGATGTTTCGTCGACAGCTTATTACCCAGCTGCGAACGGATTAGCTGAGGCTTTCAACAAGACGATCATCAAGATCCTGTCAAAGCTTGTGAGGACCAATAAGCGAGATTGGGACGATAAACTCGGCGAAGCGCTCTGGGCTTATCGCACCACAATACGCACTCCTACAAGAGCCACTCCATATTCTCTGGTGTACGGATGTGAAGCTGTGCTACCATTAGAGATTCAAATCCCATCCCTTCGGATCGCTCTCGCAACGGAGATGACGACCGAAGAACATCATCAAAAACTTCTTGAGGAACTCGAAAGGCTGGACGAAAAGCGCTTGGAGGCCCAACAACACATCGAGTTCTACCAGGCTAGGATATCCAGGGCTTTTGACAAAAGAGTCCGCCAAAGAAGCTTTAAGGAAGGAGATCTGGTCCTCGCTGCTCACCGACCAATAATCCTCACCTCCAAGAAGAAAGGTAAATTCGAACCTAAGTGGGAAGGACCGTTTGTAATAGACACAGTCTATTCGAACGGCGCTTATCGCTTAATTTCTCTAGAGGGTGACAGGCAATTAATGCCAATAAATGAGAAGTTTTTGAAAAAGTACTATCCCTAGTACGTTCAGGACAACTCATTTAGCGGGAAGTTCCTTGAAGAATATTACACTTAATATTCTAAAGGATAACCCAAGTTCAAACCACCAAAATCCCTCACTGATCAATTTCAGTTGACAGTGAGTTCACCAAAAAGGTCCAATCTCAATTCGGAGTCCCCTTTCGATAAACGAAGGAACTCCCTTTCCTTTCTCTTTGGTTAAACCTTCTCATGGTTATAACCGAAGTAGAAATTTCACTTCGATAAACGAAGAACTCATCTTTCGATCAGATAACCAATCCTATAAAAGGTAAGTTTATCTAGATCTTCCGGATTCTCGGAGTGGAAATCCCACTTCTAGTTTCCTTCTTGCACTGGAAATAGAATATAAAATTCTTCCTTTCCAGAAACAAGGAATAGAATATAAAATTCTTCCTTCCTTACTCGGGGAATATAATATAAAATTCTTCCTTCCCCACACCAACTCTTTTCCTAAAATTTATCAATTTAGGATTCATCCTAGGTATTTTATCCCGAAACCTAAGCAAGGATAAGTCTGCGCCTAACACGCGCTGCCGGTTTAGTCTTTTTTTCGATTGAAAAAGACACCAGAGTTCGATTCTGGGGTATCTTATCCTGAAACCTAAGTAAGGATAAGTCGACGCCTAACACGCGTCGCCGGTTAGTTCTTAACCGTTAAAAAGAACACCCGTCTGCATATTCAACATTGTGGCAGGTTGTTATTAATAACACCGAAATCCATGCCTCACACGCATGGGGAATTTTATCCTGAATCCTAAGAAAGGATATGTCGACGCCTAACACGCGTCGCCGGTTTGGTCTTTTTCCGATTGAAAAAGGCACCAGGGTCTAAACCTGGGGAATTTTATCCCAAAGCCTAAGTAGGGATAAGCCAACGTCTAATACACGTTGCTGGGTAGTCTATTCCCATAACAATGGCAAAGTCTACATATTCAAAGTTGTAGCACAAAGTCTAAAGGAATTCATTCCTTTAGCGCAACGTCACATGCGGAACGGATTAAAACAATCCGCATGTAAGCCCGACTCAAACGGTAGTCAGTAAGAGCACATCAAATCCGTTGAAGGCTGAGGATTTGCTAAAAATCCTAAGTCAACGTCTCATACACGTTGCTGTTTAGTCTTTTCACAGGAGAAAGACGAAGTCTACGTATTCAATATCGTAGCACTAAAAGAGTTAACTCTTTTAGCTTAACGTCATGTGCGGAACGGATTTAGATAATCCACATGCTAGCCCGACTCAAACGGTAGTCGGTAAAGGCTAATCAAATCCGTTAGAGGCTGGGGGTTGGCCAAAAATCCTAAAGCCAACACCTCACACGTGTCGCCGGGTAGCCTATTCCCGTAACAATGGCGAAGTCTATGTATTCGACATCATAGCACAAAGTCTCAGAGAATTCAATCTCTGAGCATAACGTTACATGCGAACGGATTTAAACAACTCGCATGCTAGCCCGACTCAAACGGTAGTCGGTAAAGGCTAACCAAACCCGTTGATGGCTGAGGGTTTGCCAAAAATCCTATGAGTATTATGGTCAATCATTTCAAACGGAATGACGAATCATAATAAAAAGGAAATTCACTAAAAGAGTCAAGAGTCAAAACACTCAGCAAACAAAATCACACATCAAGACCGTGGCTAAAAATCTGCTGGCTGAACTTATACAGCTTATCATCATAAGCTTGGCTAAGCTCAGCTCTAATGGACTCCTCAGTGGCGGTCGAAGTCTTCGCAGCAGTCTCCTCTATCTCGACCAGCTTCTGCTTCAAGGACTTTAACTCATCGGACAAAGCCGTGCAGGTCTGCTGGTCCTGTGCCTTCGTCATCTGAAGAACATCAAAAGTCTCCTCCTTTTCACGGAGTGCTCTTCTGAGCTGGTCTATCTCGGTCGCACAGGAAGAAAGAGAAAGGTCGAGCTCAGCAAGTGAAGATAATCTAGTAGCAAGACCAGTCTCAACTCGATCCACTCGGTCTCGCTGCACCCGAACCTCAAGACTAGCAAGAACCTGAGTCTCGCGCAGTGACTGTAAACGGGTCTCCAGCTCAGCAGCGATAAATGAAGAGACACCGGTATCTCGAAGCTCACGAAACATCTAGAGCTCATGCTCTAAGCAGTCAAGATCGTCAACTATAGCCTTCGCTAAGTCTGGATATCCTGCTTCCTTTATCAAGTTGATTCTGGAATTAAGGAGAGGTTTAAACTGGTGAAGTGAAAGTCCGCCGTGGAAGAGCTTGCCGATCATAGCATTCACAAAGGAGAAGAAGGAGCGAACTTCTATGCAGATGACGACCTTGTCAGGATCGTCGTCAGATAACAACTCCTTCACTAAGACATGAAGACGAGAAGAACGCCCTACACAAAAAAGAGAGAAGTCCATCAAAAGTCTTAATAAGAAAAAGGAATAACACTCTTCAATGAGTTAACTTATACCTTCTTCCCCTTGAGCCGCTGGAGGTAGTGGAGGTGTAACGGCTGTAGGTGCATCAACTGGTGTAGTTGGTCTCACAGCCGGCTCAACAGGGTCTTTCTCAACAAAAGCTGCTGCTAGATTCAAAACAGAATTCGCAGAGGCGTTACATTATAGTTGCATTAGTCAAGATTGGCTAGTCCTATAATTAACTCAGAAAGAGACACATACCTTCAAAGGAACCATCCTCGGGATTTTCAGCGAAGGCGGGCTCAGAAAACATATCCCCAGGTAATTGATCATCGATCTGAGGAGAGCTATATATGTAGCGCATCATAGGAGTGTCCGCAAACAAGCTTCCCTCGTCAAAGTCATCGATGGAGAAATCTGACATAAAAGAATATCAGTGCCAAAGAAGAATGAAGAGACTACAACTAATGGAAATGAGTTACCTCTCATAGGTGCATCAGCCTCTTCATTTCCAGGATTCGCCTCCTGCAAATTATCTGAAGAAGCAAGAAGTAGAGGACAGTTAGAGAATACACAAATTCATTCGTGTATTATCTAAAGAAATACAGTGTCAGTGTTAGATGTACCTGGATTCACGGAATCGGGTCCTACACTGATCTCCTCTCTAATGTCAATAACCCCTGTAGGCCTCTCTACATGAGGTAGTGGGTCAGACTCATCGGGAGATACGGGAATGGGATCGGGACTCATCTCATTCTCTCCACGCACTCCTATATAGAGATAGAAGAGCATGAGTCAATGTTCCGAATAACCAAGAGAATGGTTCACAGGATGGATATTACCTCCGTCACTGGCAGGATCATCGCCAGCCAGGTCCATATCAGAAGCTCGGGAAGCTGCACGCGGCTTACGGGCTAATCTCTTCCGCCTAGCAATGGGGATCGAAGGTCTCGCCTGGGGAGGAGGACGGAACTCTTCATCCTGATCAACTGTGGTCCCTGAAACATCAAACCATAGTCAGTTTCAATACTTCTGGAAGATAGAAGCAAAAGATGAATTACAAACCTCGCTCAAAAAAGTCATCATAATCTTCGGGATCCCCGCCTGAAGCCTCGTCTGTGGAATGGAATGTCCTCTGGCCCTCTTCATCAATTCGGCGAGTCTTGTTCCGCGCCCTCTGTGCTCGAGCGTTCTCCCGAATCCTAAGGGAATCAAGCTGAGAAGCCTCCTCAGCCTCTATCTCTGCAATCGGCTTCACGGGGACAGTCTTGTTAGCTGCTAGTAACTACTTGCAGCTCAAGAAAGTGAGGTTCAACTGCCGATCAATACTCGGGAGACTGAACTTAGCACCAGTACAGCCAGTCACGGTCCACAACCATGCACGGAGACCGTCTACCAAACCACTATGGGTCCGAAACTGCTGACGAGGATTCCCGATGTAGAGCTGATCATAGCCAAACTGGCGAGCGAATCGGCAGGGTAGATATAGCTCTATGAAGCACTGATCCCTCACCCGAAAAGTCAGATAGCCAGGCCTAATGTTCATCAGCCAATTGAAGCAGCCAATGTCTAAGTGAGTCCGACACTCTCTCGGCCTCTCATCATCTATCAAGCACTCGCCGTACCGGCCGGAGAACTGCGGAAAACAAGTGGAGAATGCCCAACACTTGTGGACCTGCAGCTGTTGTCTGACATCAGAAAATCCTCGACCCTCCCACCTGCCATTCTCAAGCAACTGTAGCAGGGGAACGGAGTGATATGTGGTGTTCGGCACCAACATCATATCCGAGCGGTGGAGGACGAACCAGGCCATCAGATAAGCGTACGGAAGCTCCACCTTAAGAGTGGGAATCTGACCTGGCAAATCGGTCTCCTTCCGTGTGAAGGCACTAGAAAGCTGTCGAAGTCCTCGGTGAATGTCAGCTACCATCACCGGAAGAAGTGAGAGTTCTTTCTTGTAAGCAAGCTGAACTGCTGGATAGAGTACCTCCAAGGGCAAGGCGTCGCCAGACTGGTATGGAACCACGCACTTCTTCAACCAGATAGCAAGAAAGCCGGCAAGAAGAGTCATCGGTCGGATCGGTGTGGTCGCATGCCATAAGAAAGATCTGAACTTGGTCTTCGCAGGGAAGCCACCCTCAGGACTGCTAGTGGTATAAGAACGAGCGTCAATCTTCTTCAACAGACTGTTCACCTCTGAAGGAGTGAGTGGGGCCAACTCACAAATATCCTCGCCAGAACGGTTCTCCAGGTTCTTGAACAAATAGTTCGCAAACTGCTTCAGACTCACGGAGGCTTTAGTCCTTTTTGCTAAAGGCTCAGACTGTGCTAAAGCAATGTGATAGTGACAAGTGAGATCCCATAGAGTCTCATAGCGATCAGGCATGCGATCCTTCAACTGGTCCAATTCATGATTAGAGGGAAAGTACTCCTGGTATAGCATCTGTCCCATGGGCAAGCCAGAAATCCTGTGCATCTCGTGGAGAGCCAAACCCAACTCCCCCTGCCGGGTCAAAAAAGTGTTCGAGTCTGGATTATATAACTCAAACAAAGCACAGAAATGTCTCAAACTGACAGGCAAGCCATACATGGTGGCACGGACGGCTGTATACAAACCGCAAGCGTGCAACTCCTCACTCCATCGGCTCAAAACATACGTCGTCATGCGGCTCCACCAAGACTTGTCCAAAGAATGGACCTAACCGTAAATCCTGTGACGAGTAGCAGGCATCTCCCGTCCTAGGATAGCGAGGCGATTCCTCAAGGTCGAAGCAGTAGCGAGAAACTCGTTACGTGGTGGTGCATCTAGTCCCAACACTCCAGGATGCAATCCAGTGATATGACTCCTGCTCGAGCCAGGAGCTGCCTGATGAGTGACGTAACCGCAATGGACGCTCTCATGATCCTCAGTCAAACACCACGACATCTCCCGCGTCACGGCCTGACGCCTGAGCTCAGTCAACGAGCGATGTCGAGGAATCTCCGGCAAGTATATGAAGCCATTGCCGGTCTTGTGAAGCCATTGCTCAGCATCAATGAATACGGCTTCTGGGTCATCGACAGAATCACCAAATAGGAAATCACTCTTCCGAAGAGGCTGAGTAGAGCTGGCGTCCTTCACAAAAGGCGCATCTGTGATCAGCTGACGAATAGCCCGATGACCACCTTCCCTCACCACTTGGGCAACCTCAGTCGACGTGCCCGAAGCAAACTGAGGAGTAGCTGGAATAGGAGAAGGATCGTCGGAGGTTGAGTAATACTCGCCACGACGCCCACAGACTGCGTGGCACGAGAATGATCCAGAAGGGTACCCCACTGCAAAATAGACAGTTAAACACTGGCTAGTCTCGATTATAAAAGGAAATTGAATTCATCTTACAAATAGTTAAGATAGAGTCATTGCCTTATAAAGGGTGAGACGATTTGGCCACATTGTGCAATCACAACACAGGGTATGTCAACAACATATCCCTGCCTTATAAAGCGCAATGTAGCGTCAAATCGCCCCCTTTAATTTTGAGATATGGTTTTGACCAAGCAAAACATATCTTTGAAGCGTCGATCCTCACCAAGGAGAATCAAGGCTCTTCCCGATTGCCTCACCAAGGAGAACAACGTGGGGTAAAAATGGACCAATTTGTAAATTTTCAAGAAAAGAGGGGTTAATTTGCAAAATTCCCAAATATGCCAAAAGCGTCAATCCTCACCAAGGAGAATCAAGGCTCTTCCCGATTGCCTCGCCAAGGAGAACAACGTGGGGTAAAAATGGACCAATTAGTAAATTTACAAGAAAATAGGGACTAATTTGTAAATTACCAAATACTGCCAAAAATAGCTCACCAGCATAGGAGGGAGGCGCGCCATCAGCCAACATAGCAGGGGAACGACCTCTCGAAGAACGCGACATGACAAGCTGCAAAATAAATTAAAAGAGGTCAGATCTAGAAAAAAAAGATTACTTTTTTATCAGATCTACCCCCCTGAAAGATTAACTCGAGGCGCCATATCATAGTTTTAACCCCCACATACGATCCCACAAGTACATAAATTAAATTGAGCATGAAAAAGATTGAAATTGTGGAGGATTTACCTGAAGAAAGGCTCGAGATCCAATAAAGATGAGGTCTTTTAGGAAACTCTCACCACGCGCTCGAGGGGCCTGAGAGGGATTTTAAAGAACGGCTTTTTGAGGGATTTTTCAGTCCAAGATCCAAAGGAACCCTAGATCTAGGACAAATATCAAGATTTGAAGACGAAAGAGTGCTCGAGGGAAGAGAAAAGTCAAAGAAGGGGAGATAGGGGGGCCGGCCCTAGAAGTGAGGAAGAAAAGAAGAAAAAGAAGAAAAAGGGACCTCTTTTATAAGGTGAACCAGCCTTGAACCGGACCGGACCAAGTTGAACCGAACCAGACCAGTCCAAATTAGTTCAAAAGAGGCCGAATCAAGCGTCAAAACGACTTCAAATCAACTAAAGGTCTCATCCTTGGTTTATTCCTGTCTCTCCCACACATTCGGAAGGAACGGAAGAAATCTTTTGAGCCAAATTACTGCTTTTTTTGGCTTATTTTCAAGCCGGTTCAGCTTATTTTGAGCACGAAAATACTCCAATAAGGTATACGAGTATAAACTATTCCCCATTTTTATTGAGAAGTTCCTGGAGAATATTTTTCTAAAAATATTCTTAAGGATAACTCAATAACACGACGCCGGACAACGCGTCGCAAATAAAGACTCAACGCCAACAATCGAGGGTCAGTTGTATGTTGAACCAACAAACACGAGCTAAAGATTGGAAAATCAGGAATCGATTTTAAGTTCAAATTCCGACGATGGTCAGACAATAAATGCAGCACCGGAATCCTTACAAGCGTTCGACGAAGCACCGAATAGCCTGAAGGAGTGAAGGAATACAGAACAAAAGTCGTTCCAGGTCCCGTTACACTGACGAAGGGTAGGGGCAATCATATCCAAAGTAATCCAGACTCTTCTATAAAAGAATGAGGCTGGAACACTTTGGAGGGGGTATCTGTAGGCGTATAAAATTGCCTATAGGTCCCTTAAC
>BQKN01062946.1:0-80184 GCA_022839385.1 Asparagus kiusianus
GTTTGTGGTTTAGTTCTTGTTATTGTGTGTGTTGCCCGAGAAGCTTCCGCCGCGCACAACAATTGGGAGATTTAAGACTGAAAGGCAAAGGTCTTATAATAAAGGATTTTGTTAGTTTAAGACTTTACATTTTAAACCTGAGTTTGAAATTTGATAAATTTTTGGCTATTTTCAGCACTTAAGTTTTGTCCTGAAGAATTTATTTTTTAACTATGAAAAATTCAATTATGTGTAATTTTTGATTCAAAGTTCACATAATTTTTGATTCAATTATGTGTAATTTTTGATTCAAAGTTCACATAATTTTCAAAGAGTAAAAGTTTTTGTATTTTACAACCCAAACTTGGAAAAGCATATTTTGACTTTTGGATTAAGCAAAATGTTTTGAAAAGAGAACCCCTTATAATAGTAAAATGTTTTCAAGTATTTTAAAAGATTATTTTCATGTTAAAACGAATGATTATTTTAAAATTTTTGGTTTTGGTTATATGTGAGTTTTGATAGCTAACGAATAAGAGATTCCAACTAATTTTTAGCGTATACTAATAGAGGAGTTATTGCGCTTGGGAATTACCTTATCTATAGTTTCTGATAGATTGGAAAGTTTTAGGGAAAAACTTTTTCAAGGAAGGTAGAATGTAACACCACGAGTCATCGAGACCGAAAAATAGTTACCGTTATCATTTTTTAATGATGAGAGATGAGATAGATGCTTTTATCTATTAGTTTAAAAGAAGCTTTGAGTTTTAGTCTATATAGTAGTTTTACAAGTGTTCATCTGTTAAAAAGCCTAAACAAATTTTAATTCAAAAGTAGTCAAACTGTTAGTCAATTTGCTAAAGAAGAATCTTTATAAAAGGCGTAGATAAACCGTAAAGATCAAAGCTTTAGATCTTAGACACCAAAGGGGCTAGCCAAGCTAGGAGGAAGAAAAAGAGAGCGTTTGTGTTCGTCAGTTCCAAGTTTTCTTTTCGGTAGAAAAAACCCTTTTCTACATTTGATCCCTTAATATGCTTTACTTATTAAATGTATTAAGATCCATGTTGAAGTTTCATAATTTATCCTTTTAATTTTTTGTTCCTATCTATATCATTATGTTTAGAATATGCACAAAAGAGAAAATGATCCTAGAACCATAGAAATTAGTGGAAATTTTGTGAACCATATTTTCCATGTTAAAATATATTGATGATATAATGCATAGTTCATTTACCATAGAAATAGGAAGTTTATGTGATGTTTTAATAAGTTGGTTTTAACCTTAGATCGTTGATCATCACATTTTATTATACTTTTATACCCTCATTATCTATTTATTTTGAATAAATATATCACTAATAATGTGTTTTCCTCTTAATTTCTTGAAAATAAAAAATAAATAAATAAGAGCCTAAAAGAACAAAATTCTTTAATTTTTCTATCACTTATTGAAGCCGAAGATCAAGCCAAGAGGAGGTCCATAAAAGCCTAAAAGATTAAGAAAAAATCGGGTCAACATGTCAACAAAAGAAACAATTCTGTTAGAAACTAATTAGCTGACCAATTAAGGGGCCAACCCATTGGCCAACCATGGGGATAACCAATTGGCCAATCAATTAGTTCATAATAGATACAGTATATGGCTGAGATTTATTTCTTGAAGTTCAAGCCAAATCTAATAGCTCTTGTTAATTATTGTAGGCTATAAATAGGAGTAAAAGGTGGGGGGTTTGCATGTGAAATTTTTTGTAAATGATTTTAGAAAGGAAGACTTTTGTTTAGGTCTTCCAATTTGTAAACTTTTTAAGTTTACATAAATAAAAAGTTCTATTTCCTCTTTTAAATATTCTTTTTTTCTTCTTTGTTGATGAAGATGAAGATGAAGATTTACTTTTAAGAGAACAACCCATTGCAAAGTAAGTTTTTATTTTTATCTTTTATTTTTTAATTTTAGTTATGTTTTAGAATATTATTTTCCTTTTATTTTTTATTAATAAATTTAGATTTATTTCATATCTTATAATGTAGATTTACTTTCATGCTCTTTTTTTATTTGTTATTTTTTTTAATTTATTTTCTTGTATTTTTTACAGTGTAAATTTATTTTTACGCTCTTTTATTTTTTAGTTAATATTTCTTTTATGCTCATAGTTTTTATCTTTATTTTCTCATTATTATTCTTATTTTTTAGTTAGTTCTTATTTTTCTTATAATTTAGATTCTCTTTTATGCTTTCTATTCTAGATTTTATTTCCTTATTTTTATTTTCTAAAATGAGTACTAAATCTTATAAAAATTCTAGAATTGTATAAAACTAGTTTGATTTCTCTTTTAAATATTCTCTTTTATGCTCATAGTTTGATTTCTTTTATAATTTATGGATTCCTCTTCCATACTCAAAATGATCATGCGTAAGATAATCAATTAGAGAACTAATTGGTAAAATAAGAATTTGATAATCTATGCTTATCTTGAGTGATTTGATATGTCATACATATGAATTCTAGAATTACTATCTAGTTATCGTTCTTATCATGAATAAAAATTTTACTTGGATAATAATTTGATAGGTCATGCTTTCCTTAAGTGGATTTATAGTTGATGCTTAGTAAATCTAAAGTAAAATATGATAAAAAGAAAATAGTTCATAAATTTTAAATAAAATTAGCTAGAGGATTTAATTTCAGATTCATATCTTCTCTACTTAATTTCCTCCATCTTTTACTTTTTTGATCTTTTTGCTCTTGTTGATTTTGTTCTTTTCTATTTTTATTTATTTCTCCCCGTTTATGCTTTTTTCTCCTTATTGTTTATTCTTTATTTTCTTTTAATTGTTCCATCTTTTTTCCCCTCCTGTTCTAGTCCTTTTTTATTTGCAAACAATTGCATACTGTTGATATCTCTACACTTCCACTCTGACCATTTTTAGGATTTTCCTACACATACCTTCTTCATGAGTTCGACATTGTACTATACTATAACTTGGTTGTCCACTTACAACTTGACACTATTTTCACAACACATCAAGGTTTTGGTATTATTATCGGGGAAGGTACTTGTAATTAGGATTTTTTTCTATTTTTGTTCTTTGATTTGCGTGTTAAAGTGTGAAGTAGCAACTTTGAAGGAGAATATTGAAGATTAAAGAAGGAGATTTGCTTGCAAAGGTAAGTCATCATTTTAATATTTTCAATTCCACCCTCTAGTTAGGCATTTCACATTAAAGACAACTAGGTACTAATAAATACTAATAAGATAATTAATTCAAACAAAAGCTCTCTTTCTTACATTAATTTGATTGTTGATCCTAATTAAAAAATAAAACCCACCCTCCATTTGAACAACTACTAGCAAGATAATTAATTCAAACAAAAGCTTTCTTTCTTACACTTATTTGATTGTTGATCCTAATTAAAAAAATAAAAATATTTTCCTTTTGTAGTTGTTTTAATCTAAAGGTTGCATTACATAAAGTTAGTATGAATTCACTAAAGTGATTCATTTTGATTTGAGCACTCACTTTAAAATACCAAGGTGAGGGATTTCATCACCCTTTCCGTAGCCCACAAATTACTAATTCATCACTATACAAACCCAAATCTTTTAAAACTCATTAGACGTTGGCCTCTAAGTACTCGAGCTCATTGAAGAACAAGAAACCTTTAAAGTGAACCTGTTTAAATTTATTTGAATCTATTAGTGTCAAAGGTAAGGTTTAAGAGTTACGTAAAGCCATCCACAAGGAAAAAGGTACTTAATTAGTAATTAACCTCTCTCTAATACTATCTTTACCCAGTTAACTGACAAAGTAAACTTTAATCTTGTCACTCAATGAGTTTTTGGTTAGAAGCTGGCCTAGTTAAGTATAGGCTTAACCCTAGAATTAAGAGTGATTATTTTAGTTTTTCTTTTATCCTTCCTCTTTTATCTCACATATTTTTTTAAGTATTTTAGTTTTTATTAAAAAATATTTAACTAACCTTTGTTTTCCTAGATCTCTTTCTTGATTTTCTTTATAGATATCAAAAACATTCTAAAAAGAATTTATTTTGGTATATGTAAGTTTGGATTAGAGATTATACCAATCGATCAATCTATGTTGAACAAATCTTTGAAACTAAAGAAATGATAAATCCAAACGCACCCATGCTTCAAGACATATGCTATCCAACTATGGATGCAATCCCATCTTACATTAGGCTATTGGATATTTAATGGAGCTAATCTTGGGCTTAGACTATACTTCATAAACATACTTTTGTAATTTTTAGGAAATGAATCGTAAGATGTTTATATTTTTATATCCGAGTTTAAGAAAGTTTATCTGAGAATTAAGATTTGGGAATTATCTAAGAATGCATAAGCTTAAATTTATTTCTTTCGCTCTTAAGGATAAAGCCAAGAAATGGATATATAGTTTATCCACAAATTCTATCTCAAAAGCTTAGAAATGACATTCAGTATTTCAAAATAGTCTGTGGGGAGTCATTCTAAAAGTATGTTGATAGGTTGATAAATCTTCTTATCTAATGTGCTCACCATGATCTAAAAAATGGCGATTATGTGAAATCATCTATAACGGATTGGATTATTCTTTAAAGACTTTCTTAGAATCTATGTGTCAAGATAATTTCATGAAGATACTGATAAAACTTGGGAATTCTTAAAGAATTTTTTAAAAAATAATCGTGTAGTGGGAACATTGTGATGAAAGAGTTGACTCGGTCATCCAACACTCTGAATTCCTTCATGTAGATAACTAGTCAAGTACTCAATTCAAGCACTCAAGCCATAATTAGGTTAAAAACCCAATTTGATCAACTAGCTAGTGTCGTGAGTGAAAGAGAGATAATTTTTTTTAAGTTAGCTTGTTACAAATCCTTAGGACATTGGATTAAGTGAAACCTATCAAACTCAAGTGAATGCAATCCATTCACTATAGTCAGGGAAACAAGTTGATAATCGAGTTAGAATACCTCCAGATAAAACTCCTTCTTCCTCTTCTCCTATTCAAATATTGAACCTTAATAAACTCTCTCTCTCCTTCTGATAACTCTATTCAATAATTACCCCCTTCCGATAACTAAGAATCTAAAACTGAACCTGAGCTCAATTTTGATAGGTTTAAACTAGTGGCTCCCTTTCCAGATAGACTCAGGCCTAGAAAAAACTCTCCCCAAGCAGAGAAAATCTTAAAAACTTTTAAGCAGGTTAAGGTCAATATCCCTCTCTTAGATTCAATCGATCAAATTTTCTCCTATGCAAATTTTTTTAAGGATTTATGCACAAAGAAAAGAACCGCTAATATTTTCAAGAAAGTCTTTCTAGCCACTAATATCTGTGGCATGCTCTCAAAGCCTATGCCTTTAAAACATAAGGATCCCAATTGTCCTACTATTTCATGTGTTATAGGAAATTTCTTCATTAATAAGGCACTTCTAAACTTGAGAGCCAGTGTGAATCTTCTCCCCTATTTAGTTTTTCATCAGCTAGGGGTAGGTGTTATGAAACCAACAGATGTACTCTCAAGTTAGCTGATTGATTCATGAAATTACCTATGGAGAGATAGAGGATGTTTTGATCATGGTAGGAGAAAATTTTTTTTTTGAGAATTTTTTGTCCATCATCCATAAATCAAATGTCTAAACCATAACATCAAACATCTAGATTTCGTTCAGTCAACTAGTTTGCCTAAGGCAGACGACTAAAAACGTGCATAGCCTATTCTCTTGAGTTTTATGAATTGTTTGACTCCGTAACTTTCTCATAAGACTTTATTTGTTGTTAAAACTTTGCGTACACATATTTTTGTTAGTGTTGAAGATGTGTAAATGTTTATTTGATTTTTGAGTTTACACCTTTATTTTTTATCAGATTGAACCAAAAAACTTGTTTAAATATGATTTCAAGTAGTCTTTAACCCAAACTCTATAAGGAGTTGTTATCAATATTAATGTGATATGTACAATTATGTGGGTAATGGATTACGATGATTTTTGTGATAATGACTCAGCTCTAAATAAATTGTATCTATAACCTTTTGGATTACGCATGCAATACTAGAAATTAGGAGTTAATATCAAATGTTTGTCTCAGTTGACATGATAAGCTGTTAGCTGAGGTGGTGGTGGACATAATAGGTGAACAATTATTGCCTACTAGTTTGTGGATAAGATACATTAAGAAGAGATAACATCATGGGATAGTTAATGCTTAATTTTCTGAACTCTTAGAATTTCTATCTTTCACAATAAGGATTGGATGATAGTATATAAAGTGTGAGGGTGGGATTTATAATCTCCATACTTTGTGTTTTTAGAATTCTTGCTCAATAGTTAGTCATGCAATATAGAAAGTTGAGGTTAGGCAACAGTGTGCGTAATAGTTTTAAAATAATTAAATATAAAAACATTATGGTTTTTTTTAAATGATGGAGAATAAGTAATAATTTAGCTTTTTAAGGTGTGAGATTTGTTTGACCATTTGATAAGTTCACCAGAATCCCATTTTGGATTGCCCTTTGTGATTTTTATTTCCCACCTTAAGTTGACATAATTATTATTTAATCTCAAATAATGTATACTAAAGTAAAGTGTCCTAGAAAATTTTAATATTGTGACGTCCCTAGTTTCACGCAAGGCTACAGTCTAAGGTGAACTCAAGAATGTCAAACTTGTCATGCACCCAACACTGTGCAATAACATATTTCACATAACAGTTTTATCTCTTTAGTGGAATCAAATAAAAAGAAGTGTGGGTACAAGCAAATAGAATAAAGGTAATAATACAAGGAATATAATATAGAAAAAGATATCCAATAATAAATGTAATCATGTTCCAACAGAAGATAAGTATTACATCTGATAAGTCTAAAATAAGAGTAATAAATCTCTAACACATGAGTCAATGGAAAACAGTACTAAGGCACTCAGCCTTCAACATGAAATACATCTCTAAAAAAACTAAATTCATAAATATATATTGTGGAGTACTAAATATCTAATAAATAAATGATCATAAGCTAAACTACATCTCCATCAACGTGTGACTCTCCGGACACCTGACTCACTGCCTGAAAAGAGGGAAACAACGAGCATCAAAGCACTAGCGAGAACATCTCCACATCCCCCAGGGGGAAGAGGTTAGGAGTACAAAAATATAAGTTAGTACATATAGATATATAAATGTTCTATCCTGAACTAAGAGGAATTAGGATTTAGAAATCCACAACATGAGAATGAGTACATCGAACGAAATAATCCAAACAAGGAAACTCTCATGTATATACCCATGTATCTTAAATTGTGAATTGCTAAATCCCAACTCCAAGATCCTATGAATACAATAATCAATAAAAGCAATACACTACTAAGCCTCATCCAAATAAAGTCATGTCAAAATACCACACACTACCGTTGGGTAAGTGGCACCGTAACAAGGATCAAAATCCATTAAAAGAATCTCATATAATGTACGTCGTATATGACAACCTCAGTCTTATACCCTACGCTCGAGGTAGATATCATGGCAGTATAAATACAATCTATGTTATTCTCTAAAAAGTTAATGATGCTGAGTAAGGCACTTACAATATCCTATGGCTTACTACTTTACTCAATCGCCTTACGGAAATAGGCATATCGACCTATTCCGGGAATAATAATGCATAACAGAGTGTAGTCTACTACGGTCTCATTGTAGTATACTAACTAACACATTCTGAGTATAGTCCATCCGCGGTCGCATTATGGGATACCAACTAACCCCACTCTAAGTGTAGTCCATCTGCGGTCTCATTGCGGGATACCAACTAACCCCACTCAAGCATCCAATCTATCATAAAATGTAATATACGTTACTCTCTATCATGACAAACTCAAAATGTTAAATTACGCACCTCCAATAGCTTGTGTGTGCTAAAAATCCAATATGTATCCTCTTGTAGATAATGCACATGAATCGATGTACAACTTGTATTTCATATGTGTGATCAAGACATGTGAGAAAAGAACAAAGTGTACAAAACTGCACAAGAGTGGTCAACCGATAGTGACGTTCACAATACATGCTCAACGAATCAGCCTTGATCGGTTGGCCAAAAGCCTACGTTGGTCGACCGACTGGGGCCAATCGGTCAACTGATTGCTTTGATCAGTCAGTCGGCCAATCGGTCAACTGATTGCTTTGATCAGTCGACCGACCAGAGCAGATTTTTTAGATTTCCTGAGTAAAGTTAAATATTCTCATAAATTCTTTAAGAATCAAAATTTCTCCAATAAAACTCGTATGTTAAATCTCATTTAAGGTATTTAGGTTTTACTTTGCTACATGGAAACACAATTATCAAATTTGAAGAAAACTAGAAACACTAACTTGATTATATTTGTAATTTCATCATGAAAATAGATTTAAATCAGCAAAAACCCATATTAAATCAACTTAAGATCATGAACCTAATTAATGAAACCATCTTCATACCCTTTTAAATCAGAAAGGTCAAATCTTTATATCATGCAAGTTAAAAGTGTAATCTTTACTCATAAAATATGTTTTAAAAATCCCATAAAACCAAATAAAACCAAGAAAAATAGGGGATGGGTTTGGAGGAGATGAAACTTGCCTCAAAATTCATGCTGAAACTCCACACACATGAGAGACACGATCCTCCTTCTCCAAAAGCCCACGATCTTGCCCTCCTCTCGATTTTTGCTCCTCAAAGTTCTCCAAATTCACAAGAGATAACTCTAGGGTTTTTGAGGGGGTGTGACTGCTGATCAACGTAGGAAATACAGAAGAAAATAGGAGAAATATCGGGTTTAGAATATATATAGGTGTGTGATCAAACGACCTCAAAACTTACCCGACCTGAAACCCATGTTCTGTGCACTCGTTGGTCAACTGATGCCAAGAATTAGTCAACTGATTAGGGACCATTGGTTGACCGATCACTTGGCATCAGTCGACTGACCAGTGTAATATTTTCTGCTGACTGATTCATGCATACACGCATGTTTACACTTATATATTTAGACTTATATGTACATACAAGATCTCAAACTGATTTCAAACATACTCATTCATCTCAGAATGATATCAACCATAATAAAAAATCATTTAATACTATTTTCTATAATATTTCCAATTTTATGAGGTTTTACATGCACCCCTCCTTAAAAAGAATTTCATCCTCGAAATTCCGCTATTATAAATCACAAAGCATGTGTCATATACGCATTATTTACACTTAACATCTGGAATGTGAATACTCCTACTTAACCTCTAATTAAAAAGAACTAGTACGTCGAACAAAAAATTCAAACAAGGAACCTCCCATGTATATACCATATGTTCCGAATGATTAGGAGCTAAGCGTTAATACTCACATTTTAGCGTGAAGTGTAAACATGGCTATATAGATAAAACAAACAAAAATAATACTTTCGTTAACTATATACCTGCTCAAACATGTATGGATAGTTACAACGTATATCCTCTTCACGTTCCCAAGAAGCTTCCTCAGCTCCCTTCCGGTTCCACTAGACTTTAACTAATGAGATCACTTTATTCCAAAGTTTCTTGTCCTCTATGGCAAGAATGCAAACTGGGATCTCAATGGTGGTCAAATCTGCCTAAAACTATAAATCTAGCACATCAGATACTCTCTGTTGCTCTTCATCACGTAAGTGCTTCTTGAGCATAGAAATATGAAAAACATCGTGCACTCCAGACATCGATGCTGGAAGGTCTAGCCGGTACGAAACAGCTCCAACAAGATCCACAATCCGGAATGGGCTAACATATCTCGGGGCAAGCTTTCCCCATCTGTCAAACCGTTGGACACCCTTCATAGGTGACACCTTCAACAAAATATAGTCTCTAACCTGATACTCTAATGGTCGTCGCCTCTGATCCGTGTTACTCTATTGCTGACTTTGTGCTACAAGAATACACTCCCGAATCATTGCTATCTTCTCTGAAGTTTGTCTAACCAGGTTTGCTCTAAGTAGCAAGCTATCCTCTGGCTCTGCCTAACAAATCGGAGATCTACAAGGCCTCCCATACAATGCTTCATAAGGAGCTATGCCTATAATGGATTGATAACTGTTGTTGTAGGAAAACTCGATTAAGGGTATATGATCCTCCCAACTACCTTGGAAATCAAACACACATGCCCGAAGTATATCTTCCAACAATTGGCTAACTCTCTTCATTTGACCATCTATCTTTGGGTGGAAAATACTGCTATAAGCTAGCTGATTGCCGAAAGAATTCTGAAAGCTCTTCCAGAAGTGCGATGTGAAAATTAAGCCATGATCCTACACAATCGTCTCTAGAACTTCATGCAATCGTACTATCTCCTCAATGAAAATCATCACATAGGTCTTTGTCGTATGAGTTGTCTTGACCTTAGTAATCCTCACGTAGATTGAATGAAAATCAATCGATCTATGATCACCCAAATAGAATCATTCCCTCTGTTAGACCTCTGTAATCCCACAATAAAATCCATCAAAATATCTGCTCATTTCCACTCAGGAATGGGTAAAGACTGTAGGGTACCTGTAGGTCTCTGATGTTCTGACTTCACTTGTTGACAGGTAAAGCATTTGGCTACATCTTCGCAACATCCCTACGCATACTGCCCCACCAAAAATGTCTCTTCAAATCCTTATACATCTTGGATGTACCTGGGTGCATAGTGTATCTGGTACGGTGTGCCTCATCAAATAGATCCTTATTCAATTGTGGATTATCTAGCACTACTAGCTAGCCTTTCATTCGAAGGCCCCCATCTGATCCGATGGTCCAATCTGCCTTGGGCACTTTGGAAATTTTCCCATTTTGGGTTTGAATCCAAGAGTCCTCCAGTTTAGCACTGACCACTCTATCCATCCAGAATGGCTGTACGGCTCACGCTGCCAAAAATGTGCGGTATCCACCGACTTCTGGTCTGAAATTAAACTAACTGAGTGTACAAAGGTCTCGATCTAATGAACATCTTAATGTTGCAACTCTGTGACAATGCTTCCTACTCAAAGCATCCGCTATGATGTTTACCTTTCCCAGGTGGTACTGAAGCGCAAACACATAATCCTTGATGAGCTTAACCCATCACCACTGCCTCTGGTTAAGTTCCTTCTAAAGAGAAGAGGTATTTCAGACTCTTATGGTCTATAAACAGTTCAAATTGTACACCATAAAGATAATGCCTCCACATATTAAGTGCGAAGACCACTACTGACATTTCCAAATCGTGAGTGGGATAATTCTACTCATGAGTCCTCAACTGCCAAGAGATGTAAGCCACTACTCTCTGAGTTTGCATCAAAACACCTCCCAGACCTAACAATGATACATCCATGTAGACAACAAAGGTCTTGTCACTGCTCAGAATGATCAACACTGGTGCTGTAGTTAACTTTGCCTTCAAATTCTTAAAGGCTTTTTAACTTTCCGAGCCTCAAACAAACTAAACACCTTTCTTCATAAGGTGTGTCAACGGGGTAGCAATCTTGGGAAAATCTTGGATGAATTTCTTGTAGTAGCCGGCAAGCCCCAAAAAACTACAAATCTCTGTAACGGTCTTCGGTGGCTCTCAATCAAGAACTACCTTGACTTTAGCTAGATCAACTACAATGCCCTCCTTGCTAATGAAGTAGCCTAAAAATCTAACTTCTGAAAACCAAAACTCATATTTACTAAACTTCGTGTACAACTGGTGCTCTCGCAAAGTCTGTAATGCTAATAGAAGATGCTACTCATGCTCGGCCTCTGATCTCGAGTAAATGAGGATGTTGTCGATGAAAACAATCATGAATTGGTCCAAGTATAGACAAAAAATCCGATTCATCAAATCCATGAATATTGCGGGTGCATTGGTTAGCCCAAATGGCATGACAAGAAATTCAAAAGACCCATACCAAGTCAAAAATGAGGTCTTAGGAATATCCATATCCCATACTCACAACTGAAGATAGCCAAATTGAAGATCAATCTTTGAGAAATACTACACTCTCAGCAACTAGTTGAAAAGTTATCAATCCACGATAGTGGATACTTGTTCCGGATGGGGACCTTATTCAACTCACGATATTCAATACATAAACGAAGGCTGTCGTCCTTCTTCTTCACGAAATGGACCGGTGCTCCTCATGGAGAATAACTCTGATGAATAAATCCATGAGAAATGAGCTCTTCTAACTGAGTCTGTAACTCTCTCATCTCAGTAGGTGCCATTCGATAAGGTGCATAGGATATCGGTGCTGTGCACGGCTATAACTCGATATAGAACTCAACCTCTCTCACTGGAGGCAATCTAGGTATGTCTTGAAAGACATCCTAATACTCTAAGACTACTCTGGTCTCGTTCAAATTGACAACCTAATTCCATAACAACATCTTCTCGACGTTTGCCAGAAATGACTCCGCAAACTGGTTGTCCTTTGAGGTCTCTACAACCAACTCAGTCCCATCGGACGCTCGCAAACTGACTGTTTTGGCAAAACTATTGATACTAACATGTTAGGAAGGTAGCCAATCTATACCAAAGATCACATCGAACTTGAACATGCACAAGATGATCAAATCGACTACAAACTCAAACTCGTCTAGGCTAATAATACATCTCCTGCAGATACTCTCTAATAGTGACACTTCACCTAAATGAGTAGAAACTTACAAAGGTACATCTAGGAGATGTGCAACTAGCTGCAGTCTAACCATGAAAGCATAGGAGATAAAAGAATATGAAGCTTCTAAATCAAATAAGATACATGCTAGGAAGGAGTTCACAAGGAACATACCTTCCACTACGGCTCCGCTCACACCATGATCATGCAGCACGACTGCATAAACTCGGCCCAAAGTTGTGGACTGCTATGATGAAGGATCTGGGGTATATGGAACTATCTATCCCTGAGGCAACTCCTGAATAGCACGGACCTGTCCCTCTATCCTTAGAACTATCGTAGGTTCCTCTAGTCTCGGCTGCTGGCCCTAACCTCAGCTTTGGGGCTTAACTTTACCATTTCCCTGCTGGCCTCCTGCTAGTGCACTATGACACTCTGCTGCCTTGTGGCTAATCTTATGACAATGATAACAAGCACTCTGGAATCTACACCACTACGATGCTCTCTGATCCTACTACGGTCTCTTCTTATGAGGACCTTGCTGCTGCTGTGAACCCTTACCTTGGTGTTAGGGTCCTCTGGGTCCTGAAAACAATCTCTTTCCCTTATTCTTGTCAACAGACTACCCTGCTTTAGAGCTTCCATCTTTGGTCTTCTGGAATATGGCGGTCTCGGTCTCTTGTGAGATGGTAAGGTCGGCTACCTCTCGTGCTGAGTGAAAACATTTGGATACAAGATAGTGACGTAAGCTCGGGCAAAGTTCCATAAAAAACATCTTAGCCTGACGCTCTCTTATTTGCCACATGCCCATAAATCTAAGTAGTCCCACGAACATGCACTCATAATCAACTACAGACATGTCTCCCTACTCCAAACGGGCTAGTTCTAACTCTTTCCTGACCTTTGTCGCTAATGATACATATTGCTCGTCAAAGAAGTAGATGAAATCCTCCTAAGTAAGTGTCATATACTGCTCCGGTGTGAATTGGATCCTATACCATCCTCTGACGTCACCTTTGAGGCTGAAAGCTACTAGCCTCAGCTTCTGGACTGTGTCGCTATTAAGCATATCTAAAATATTCCTCATATCCTATTTCCACTTATGAGCTACAAGCGAATCCGATGAGCCCTAGAAATCTTGTGCTCTAAGTTTCTGGTACCTCTCCACCGACTGAAGCCAAGCCTCCTCCTCAACGGTCCTATCAATAGTTGGTGGTCGTGTAACTTCTAGTGACTCCTCTGCAATAGGCACATGTGTTTCTGGTGGCGGCACTACTGGAGGTGGTGTCACTAGTAGAACCTGAATCACCATTGCTCTTCGAGTGCTGCCAGCCTGGCTACAATCGGTGCTATGAGGTCGATCAAATATTATGGATTTTGCTGCAGCTCGATCTCTTTCTCAGCTTACCCAGCTCCCTGAGTATGAGATCTACCACGACTATATCCTCATCCCGACATCTATAAGATCAGGAGGAGAGCTTATTAGACACCGTAAATGAGACCTCGAGCATAAATAACATAACATATATCAATAGGATCAGGAATCATATAAGATCAGGAGGAGAGATTATTAGAAACCGTAAATGAGACCTCGAGCATAAATAACATAACATAAATCTAAGTAGTCCCACGAACATGCTCTCATAATCAGCTACAAACATGTCTCCCTACTCCAAACGGGCTAGTTCTAACTCTTTCCCGACCTTTGTCGCTAACGATACATACTGCTCGTCGAAGAAGTAGATGAAATCCTCCCAAGTAAGTGTCATATGCTGCTTCGGTGTGAATTGGATCCTATACAATCCTCTAACGTCACCCTTGAGGCTGAAAGCTACTAGCCTCTGCTTCTGGACTGTGTCGACATTAAGCATATCTAAAATATTCCTCATATCCTCTTTCCACTTATGAGTTGCAAGCGAATCCGATGAGCCCTGGAAATCTTATGCTCTAAGTTTCTGATACCTCTCCACCGACTGAAGCCAAGCCCCCTCCTCTACGGCCCTATCAATAGTTGGTGGTCGTGTAACTTCTAGTGACTCCTCTGCAATAGGCACATGTGTTTCTGGTGGTGGCACTACTGGAGGTAGTGTCACTAGTGGAACCTAAATCATAATTGCTCTTTGAGTGCTGCCAACCTGGCTGCAATCGGTGCTATGAGGTCGATCAAATACTATGGATTTTGCTGCGGCTCGATCTCTTTCTGAGCTTGCCCAGCTCCCTGAGTATGAGATCTACCATGACCACGTCCTCATCCCGACATCTAAAAGATCAGGAGGAGAGCTTATTAGATACCGTAAATGAGACCTCGAGCATAAATAACATAACATATATCAATAGGAAAATGTATCACATATTATCCACAACATACTTTATAATCAGAGTAAGATAGTTATCATAAAAAAATCCAAAATTTTTGAGTTATATGTACAATAGCCTCACTCATTCTAGAAATTCCTAGAGGATTCTATACATGAACCCTAGGAAACTCTATCCTAGCTCCATGACTTGACATAGAATATTCTAAGTATGACGCCCCTGGGTTCACACAAGACTACAGTCCAAGGTGAAACCAAGAATATCAAACCTGCCATGCACCACACCGTGCAATAACATGTCACACCATCACAATTAACATCTCTCTAGTAGAGTCAACAATAGGTGTAGGTACAAAAGCAAGTAAAAGATAATACAAGTGATAACTGATGAAATGATAACAATCATATAGATATCTCATCATCCAACATACAGAAATAAATAGTCAATAACTAAAGTAGATAAACTAGAGTTCTCAACAAGTCTCAAAATACAAAATGTCTGAGTAGAGGAAATAAGGCATACAACCTTTACAACATCTAGAGAGTAGTCCTCAAATGTCAAACAAAAACTACAATGGAGCTCCAAAATAATACATAGCTACAATAGACAGCTGAACACTAAAGTGTGTCGCCATCAACCTGCGACTCTTCGGGCTCCTAGCTCATGACCTGAAAGGGGGAGGGACAACAAGCGTCAAAGCGCTAGCGAGCAACATCACAACCAACCCCAAGGAAAAATGGCTCGTTGTATAATAAAATATAGTTAATACATATAAATCTAAAATCATGGATCCTATCAAAGAGGGTTTTGGTATTTAGAAACTTACAACACGAGCATAGTTACGTCGAGCGAAATAATCCAAACAAGGAAACCCTCATGTATATACCTTGTATCTCAAATTGTAAATCCCTAAATACCAAACCCGAAATCTAATACGGAAACAATAAAAAAAATACAACCCATCTCAGAATCATAAATACTGAATCACGTCATAATTAACATAGGTGTCATATCATAGCCTACATAAGTGTCATGTCATAACCTTATGTGAAGTGCCATATGCAGGGTTAATACAGGTGTCTAATACACGAACCAAATACAGTGATGTACCAACTCATGGTGCAAAAGAGTAAATGTCCAACACGAGGACTGAAATGGATTGTAGTCCAACACGAGGACTCCTATGGATTATAGTCCAACACGAGGACTGTGCAACTGTGCAAACATCGCTAATATACATAGAAAGATCTCCTATACAGATTTCACACTCGACTCAGTGTGCAAATTCTAAACTGGTACCCTCAGGTCATCTACCATGCATAGATACATAGCAAGACTGAAAACCAAAGTCAGAAAATTAAGGAAATCCCCCCAACAGGCGTAATGCTCAACAAAAACCAACAAGGCAAAGAATCTGTGCGGCGGTCGACCGCAGAGGTCACCCCGGTCGACCGCGCACAGAGTCGAAGATTACCGAGCTCAAAAACTGAGCGGCGGTCGACCGCAGAGGTCATCGCGGTCGACCGCAAAAAGAGCAGAAGCTCTCTGAACACCAAAACTGCATGGTGGTCGACCGCAGAGGACACTCCGGTCAACCGCGCGCTGAGCAGAAACTATCTGCTTCGTAGCGCTTCGCGGTCGACCGTAGCGCCCATTGCGGTCGACCGCACAAAGGGCAGAAAGGCTCTGACCTTCTGTGCGATCGGTGGTCGACCGACGCGTCCACCGTGGTCGACCGCGAAGCAGACAGAAGCCCAGATTTGGGTTTCTGTCAGCTTCGAAGCAGATGCACACAAAATGATTTCTTTTGCTAATGTAAATCTAACATTTCTAAAGAATCATATGATAGAAAACAACAAATCGAAACCTTAAAAATCTCATTACCAAGATTTCAACATATTAAACATGACTTAAATATGGTTAAATCAATAAAAACTGCAATTTACCCCTTTTTAAAACATTTTCAGATCTAGATCTCTTTAATACAGTTCGTTGGTGTGCTTTAAAAATCTGAAACAAATGATTCTCATACTCTATGTCATAAGGGTCTATTGTATCTACAAAAATACGATTTTAGGCCCAATAAAACCAAATTAAAACTCAAATTTAAGCATGAAAACATAAAAGGGAAGAAGTTGGGCAAGATGTTACTCGCCTCTGATGAGAATAAAACCCTAGATCTGTAGAAGGATGATCCCTCTTGCTGAATCCACCAAAAATCCACTGAAAAACCCTTCAAAGCTCCTCCCAAATCACCAAAGAATGAAAACTAGGGTTTGAGGGGAGAGAGGGGGCTAGGGTTTCTAATTTCAGATGAAAAGAGGGCTCTCTCGGGTTCATTGGAATATATACTAACCCCTCAACCCGACCCGAAACCCGCTAAGACCCAAACCCAGAAAGACAATCTGCCTGTTGCGCGGTCGACCGCCACGCCCAGCGCGGTCGACCGCACAAAAGGAAAAATGTTTCCTGAGTGCCCGACTGCTATGCGGTCGACCGCCGCGCCCATCGCGGTTGACCGTGCAGCAGTAAAACTGCCTGCTTTGGTTAATTATCAATATGCTGACTATCCACATGATTTCTTTCCCATAGAATCACTTGTTGGGTTCCCAAACAATTGTTATCACATACATCTAGGATATATATGGTTATTTATCATAAAATAATTATCTATCTTTAAAAATTCATATATATTCATTATAAAATTTACAGGGTTCTACATTCTTCCCCCTTTAAAAGAATTTCGTCCTCAAAATTTGAAAGACATACCCATCTCGGGATATACATCTCTAGATAAGCATATAGGGATATTCATACCTAACAATCTAAAATGATAATATTCCTGCTCAAGCCCTAATCTAGTGGAACTAGTACATCGGGCAAAAAATCCAGACAAGGAACCCCCCATATATATACCATGTGTTCCAAAAGATTAGGAATTAAGTGAAAATACCCTCATTCTAGTGTTAAATATAATTATTAAGATATATATAAAAACACAAGTAAGATTTCACATCATAATTAAATTTAATTAATTTACCTGCTCAAATAAATGTGGGTAATCACGTCGCATGTCCTCCTCGTGCTCCCAAGAAGCTTTTTCAAATCCACTTCGGTTCCATTGAACTTTCATCAATGGAATCACTTTGTTCCTGAGCCTCTTGTCTTCTCTAGCAAGTATAGACACTGGGATCTCAATACTAGTTAAATCATCCCGAAGCTCAATCTCCGGTGCATCCAACACTCGCTGCTGCTCCTCATCATGCAAGTGCTTCTTGAGCATAGAAATATGGAATACATTATGTACACTAGACATATATGCTGGAAGATCTAGTCTGTATGCCACAGCTCTAATGCGCTCCAAAATCCGAAAAGGTTCGAATCGCTGCACGCCTTTCATAGGCGATACCTTCAGCATAACCATATCCCCAATCTGGAACTCTAGTGGTCTTCGCCTCTTATCTGCATAGCTCTTCTGCCGACTCTGAGCGGCTAGAATCCGCTCTCTGATCAATGCTACCTTCTTAGTAGTCTGCCTCACAAGCTCTGGCCCAAGCATCAAGCTATCCTCTGGCTCTGCCTAACATATCGGTGATCTACATGGTCTCCCGTACAATGCCTCATATGGAGCCATACCGATTGTCGCTTGATAACTATTATTATAAGCAAACTCTATCAGTGGAATATGATCCTCCCAGCTACCTTGGAAGTCAATGACACAAGCTCACAGCATGTCTTCCAATATCTGATTTTCTCTCTCTGTCTGACCATCCGTCTGTGGGTGAAAAACACTGCAGAATGATAGTCTGCTGCCAAAAGAGTCCTGAAAACTCCTTCAAAAATGTGAGGTGAACACTAAACCTCAGTCAGATATAATCGTGTCTGGAACTCTATGAAGTCGAACTATCTCCCGGATAAATATCCCCGCATATGCCTCAGCGGTATAAGTGGTCCTCACTGGAATAAAATGTGCCGACTTCGTCAACCGGTCCACAATCACCCAAACTAAATCATTCCTCTTCTTTGACTTCGGCAATCCTACAATAAAGTCCATAGAAATATCCGCCCACTTCCACTCCGGAATAGGCAAAGGCTGAAGTGCCCCTGTCGGTCTCTGATGCTCCGCCTTCACCTGCTGACTGGTAAAACACCTAGCCACATAGTCTGCAACATCTCTAGGCATACCGCTCCACCAGAAATATCTCTTCAAGTCTTTGTACATCTTGGTGGTTCCTGGATGTACTATGTACCGAGTACGGTGTGCCTCATCAAATAATTCCCTCTTCAGATGATACGAGTTACCGTGCAAGCACTCTTGATCGCGGAATTATCAAGAGTGGGTAGAGAAGAAAACGACGGAAGAACACAAGAGTTATAATTAGGGCGAAGGAAAATACCTTCTCTAGATTATGAGAATCAATTGGATTTACAAAATCTCTCTCTCACAATCTCTCTAGATCAAAGAACAACCTCCTTGATCTCTTTTCTGATTACAATCTGAGTAATTAACCCTAGAAAAGTCGTGTTTCTATTTATACTAAACAGAAATTCTAAACGGTGCAGGAAACAGGCCCAGGCCTATAACCGCTACGCGGTCGACCGCAGTGACCAAGTCGGTCGACCGGCCAGAACGAGGTTTTCTAGAAAAATCGCTTACAGGGTTTCCGGTCGACCGTAGCGCCTACATCGGTCGACCGCTCTCAGTCCAAAGACACAGTCTGGGTCTGTGCACTACGTGGTCGACCGCAGTGACACATGCGATCGACTGGACAGAGCCCAAACTATTTTCCTACAGGTTTAACGAATCCTTCGACTTCGCCGCCTCCAATGACCTCGTCCACGACTCCTCTACTCTATTCTCAAGATACCATGAGAATCATCTATCCTTAAGTTTCTATGAGGATCGCTAAGCTCCCGAAGAGAAGATACACCCGTATTATGGGTCCCTTTTTAGGAACTTGAAGTCCCATTCAAGTTAGAACTTCAGCTGAGGGAACTCGCAAGCCCCTCCTTCTCTGTTGAACCACTTAGCCCTGCTAGGAACCTGACCTTGACATCCAATGAGAAACGACTCTTTCGTCCCCTGCCTCGTCGTGGTCATATTCTGTTCCAAAATGCAACCTTCTTTCAGTGGCTCCTCTCTATCAAACCACAATTCTTCAACATGCGGTAAGATCATCTTGTCATAACCTTCATCATCCAATAACGAAGGTTCAAACAACTTCAAGCACTCGGCATTGATCACCGAATACATGCCTAAGTAAGGTGGAAAATCTAATCGAAAAGCGTTATCGCCAATCTGATCGGGAATCCGAAACGGACCATAACAAATAGGCTTCAACTTCTTCCCTTCTCCTTTTAACCTCCCCTTACTCAATTTTAGCCATACCATATTGCCTTTACCAAAAATACAAGGAACCCGATGTTGATCATGCTTCGCCTTGTACTTAACTTGTGATTTCTTCAATTGAGCTTCAACCGTGGCATGAATATGTGCAATCTTCTTGCGAAATCGCTGAGCACGTTGTCTTTCACTCCCCTCCTTACTGTCCACTATGGCTTCACACGAAAACACAAGATCAAACGTGCTCGGCGGTAAAAATCCATCACAAGTCTCAAACGGTGACTTTCTAGAAGATCCATGAATCGCCCGATTAAAAGCAAACTACAAATATAGTAAACTCTCATCCTATGTCTTAGGTGTATCTTCTCTTCGGGAGCTTAGCGATCCTCATGGAAGCTTGAGGATAGATGATTCTCATGGTATCTTGAGAATAGAGTAGAGGAGTCGTGGACGAGGTCATTAGAGGCGGCGAAGTCGAAGGATTCGTCAAACTGTAGGAAAATAGTTTGGGCTCTGTCCGATCGACCGCATGTGTCACTGCGGTCGACCGCTTAGTGTACAGACCCAGACTATGTCTCTGGACTGAGAGTGATCGACCGATGTAGGCGCTGCGATCAACCGGAAACCCTGTAAGCAATTTTTCCAGAAAACCTCGTTCTGGCCGGTCGACCGACTTGGTCACTACGGTCAACCACGTAGCGGTTATGGGCCTGGGCCTGTTTCTTGCATCGTTTAGGATTTCTGTTTAGTATAAATAGAAGCACGACTTTTCTAGGGTTAATTACTCAGATTGTAATCAAAAAAGAGATCAGGGAGGTTGTTCTTTGATCTAGAGAGATTGTGAGAGAGAGATTTTGTAAATACAATTGATTCTCATAATCTAGAGAAGGTATTTTCCTTCACCCTAATTATAACTCTTGTGTTCTTCCGTTGTTTTCTTCTCTACCCACTCTTGATAATTCCACAATCAAGAGTGCTCGCACGACAACTCGTATCAAGTTGGTATTAGAGCACCTAGATCCTGTGAAGGGGGAGCCTGTGTATGGTCCTTTCTCGCTCACAGTACAAGAAGCTTGGCGAGATCCTTATTTCCTTGGAGGGAGTCCAGAAATTAAGGAAGGAGAAGATGACTGAAGCAGATAATTCAGCAAGACTTGATGCCATAGAGAAGCAGATTAAGACGATCGGGACGACTCTTACTCAACTCGTGGGTCTCATCAACGGAGGGGACAAAAAGGAGGAATCTTCTTCGAAGGGTAAGAAGAAACTCATCGAATCCGATGAAGAGAACGAGGAATATGATTCAGAGGGAGAGACTGCGATTGTCAAGACTGTTGGACATCAAGGGGGTAAGAATAATTACCAGAATCTGAAGATTAACTTCAAGGTTAAGATTCCTGTTTATGATGGGAGTATCAATGTGGAGAAGCTTGATGATTGGATCGAATGTATGGAGATGTACTTTACTCTCTACGGATATTCGTCCAAGAAGAAGATAGTGTTTGTGACATTGAAGCTTTCAGGGCACGCGTTGACGTAGTGGAAATCCTATTGCAAACAGAAGAAGAAAGCGGCGTCATGGAACAAGTTCAAGGAGCTACTTCAAAAACAGTTCTATCCAATGGGGTTCCTTGAGGAGTATTGGTACAAGTGGTATGGCTTGCGCCAAAAGTTTAATCAGACCGTTCAAGAGTACACGACGGAGTTCCAGCAGTAGACGATGGTTCTAAACATCGCAACAGACGAGTACTCTATCTTCATGAAGTATATGGCGAGTCTGAATAATTACAGCCGTAAAGAGATGAAGCTGTTTTCGGTTGAGACAATCACAGAGGTGAGCGTGAAGGCCATAGCCATTAAGGGCAGGCAGAAGAAGGGCAACGAGACAAAGGGGGATTCCAAACCATCGGGGAGCAAGACGGGTGGCTCTCAGTCTAAGGATGAGAAGAAGAAGGGTGACTCGAGGAAAGCAGGATTGACATGCAATCACTGCAAACAGACAGGGCATGTGGCTGATCGTTGCTGGGATAAGTATCCTCATCTGAAGCCAAAAGGGTTGAAGAAGAAATAGGAGAAGAAGGCGTACGTGATAGCACAGGGTCCGAAGGAGGTTCCCGGGATGACTGAACCCAATAGCAGTCTCAACCTTATGGAGGGGAAGCAGGCCACTAAAGAAGATGACGACCCGAGGGAGCAGCTCTTTGTTCTGAAGTTGTAGGTCAAGACCAGTTTTGTGGATGCTATTGTGGATACAGGAAGTCAGAAAAATCTGATATCTGAGGCATTAGTACAGAAAATTGGATTGAATACAGTGAAGCATCCGAAGCCCTATCCATTAGGGTGGATTCAGAAGGAGGTGGGATTGAGTGTGGTAAACCAGTGTTCATTTAGATTTGCACTCCATGAGTCGTATATTGACGAGGTCACATGCGACGTGGTTCCGTTGGATGTTTGACAAGTTATTTTGAGCAATCCTTATTTGTGGGATAGATATGCAGTATATGATCGGCGAGCCCAAAAGTATACATTCACCAAGGATGGCGAGCAATTCATTTTTCGTTCGGCATCTCTTCCACATGAGACGAGCATGGTGATGGTGACTCAGGCTAAGAGGTTGGTGAATGCGGGCAGGAAGTTTGTTTTATTATTCATTCGGCCGTATGAAGAGCAGCTGAGTAGGATGTGCTTGTCCACCTTGAGCAAGCTTCAGGAGGGAGATCTTGAAAGGTTAAAGGCCAAGTATGCGGACTTGTTTTCAGAGATCACGGGACTACCACCACATCGAGGTGTAGAGCATGAGATTATGTTGACTGGGGAGAGTTCCTTACCTAACGTAGGCCTATACCGCACATCAGTACAGGAGTCCGAGGAGATCAAGAAGCAGGTTCAGGAGCTCTTGGAGACGGGAGCGATTATGCCGAGTTGTTCGCCTTGAGGGTCACCAGTGTTGTTGGTGCCCAAAAAGGATGGAGGCTGGCGCATGTGCGTAGATTACCGGGCACTCAACAAGATAACCATCAAGAATCGCTACCCATTACCGTGGATCGATGATCTTATGGACCAGTTGGAGGGAGCGAGGTTTTTCACGAAGCTGGATTTGAAGTCTAATTACCATCAGGTGAGGATTCGGGAGGAAGACACTTGGAAGACTGCGTTCAAGACAAAACAGGGCCTGTTCGAGTGGATGGTGATGCCGTTTGGATTGTGCAACGCTCCAGCTACTTTTATAAGGCTTATGAATGATTTGTTGCGACCTTTTATAGAAGATTTTGTGATAGTTTACCTTGATGATATCTTGGTGTACAGCAGTACTTGGGAGGAGCATCTCGTTCATGTTGAGAGGGTATTTGAAGTGTTGCAGGACGGACAGCTAAAGCTCAACGGGAAGAAGTGTGAGTTCGGGAAGGACGAGTTGGTGTATCTCGGCTTCATCGTAGGGAAGGGCCAGCGGAGGATAGATCCAGGCAAGGTGGAGGTGATCACGAGGTGGCCGACGCCGAAGACAGTGACTAAGGTGAGGAGCTTCATGGGGCTTGCCAGTATTTACGCAAGTTCATTCGACATTTTTTGACTTATGCGGCACCGTTACATGGCCTCACAAAGGCTAAAGTTCAGTTTGAGTGGGGAAGGACGCATGAGGAGGCTTTTCAGTTGCTAAAAAGGAAGATCTTGGAGGCATCGGTGTTGGCATTGCCAAATTTGCAGCGGACTTTCGAGGTGGAGACCGACGCGTCTAGTTATGCGATGGGTGTAGTGTTGATTCAGGATGGGAAGCCGGTGGAATACCATTCTGAGAAGTTTTCGGGTGCTGTTGCGAACTACCCATCCTACGACAAGGAGTTCTATGCACTATATCAAGCAATTAAGCATTAGATGGTGTACTTATTGGGGAAAGAGGTGGTCGTGCATTCGGATCACAAGCCGTTGAAGTTCTTACATGCCCAGACGAAGCTACAGTAGGCACGGCACATGAAGTGGATGTCTTATTTGATGGCTTTCAACATCATTATTAGGTACAAGAAGGAGGCGATGAACAAGTTGGCCGATATATTATCTCGTCCGTCGATACGGTCTTTATTGGTGGCGACCCGTATTCAGCCCTTGGTTCCTTTGGAGTATGAATAGCTGTACGCATCCAGTAGAGACTTCGGTAGTGTGTTTGAGCAGGCGAAAGCTGGTCGAAGGGGGGAGTATGCACTTGGAGAAGATGGCTTGTTGTATCGTGGGACATCACTATGCATTCCGGAGGATGGTGATAGGTTACAGTGGATTCGGGAAGCACATACCTCACGTGTGCAAGGGCATTTTGGCATTCAAAAAATGCTTCTCAATCTACGGCGACATGTGTTTTGGCCACGGATGCTTGATGATGTGACCAAGTATGTTGGAGGGTGTAAGTTATGCTGTATTTCGAAGCCTTCTAACAGGAAGAGGGGATTGTACCTACCATTACCGGTTCCTTCTAGGCTGTGGGAGAGCATTTCTATGGATTTTCTAGGAGGGTTGCCAACTATGAAGCGCAAGCAAGACTATTTGTACGTTGTGGTGGACCGGTTCAGCAAGATGGTGATATTGATTCCTTGTAAGAAGACCGTGACAGGAGCGGGTGCAGCACAATTGTTCTTTGAGCATGTGTGGAAGCACTTTGGGTTGCCGAGCTCGATTATTTCGGATCGGGATAGCCGCTTTCTCGGGCATTTTTGGGATTCTTTGTGGAGTTTGATGGACACTAAATTGAAGAAGAGCATGGCTTTTCATTCACAAACAGACGGACAAACGAAGGTAGTCAACCGAACTATAGTGCACATGTTGCAGGGGTATAATTCTAGGCATCCTAAGACTTGGGATGAGAGTTTACCATATTTATAGTTTGCTTTTAATCGGGCGATTCATGGATCTTCCGAAAAGTCACCGTTTGAGACTTGTTATGGAATTTTACCGCCGAGCTAGTTCGATCTTGTGTTTTCGTGTGAAGCCACAGTGGACAGTAAGGAGGGGAGTGAAAGACAACGTGCTCAGTGATTTCTCGAGAAGATTGCACATATTCATGCCACGGTTGAAGCTCAATTGAAGAAATCACAAGCTAAGTACAAGCCGAAGCATAATCAACATCGGGTTCCTAGTAACTTTGGTAAAGGCGATATGGTATGGCTGAAACTGAGTAAGGAGAGGTTAAAAGGAGAAGGGAAGAAGTTGAAGCCTATTCGTTATAGTCCGTTTCGGATTCTCGATCAGATTGGCGACAACGCTTTTCGATTAGATTTGCCGCCTTACTTAGGCATGTATTCGGTGATCAATGCCGAGTACTTACAGTTGTTTGAACCTCCGTTATTGGATGATGAAGGTGATGACAAGATGATCTTACCGCATGTTGAAGACTTGTGGTTTGATAGAGAGGAGCCACTGAAAGAAGGTTGCATTTTGGAATGGAATACGACCACGACGAGGCAGGGGACGAAAGAGTTGTTTCTCATTGGACATCAAGGTCAGGTTCCTAGCAGGGCTAAGTAGTTCAACAGAGAAGGAGGGGCTCACGTGTTCCCTCAGCTGAAGTTCTAACTTGAATGAGACTTCAAGTTCCTAAAGGGGGACCTATGATACGGGTGTATCTTCTCTTCGGGAGCTTAGCGATCCTCATGGAAGCTTGAGGATAGATGATTTTCATGGTATCTTGAGAATAGAGTAGAGGAGTCGTGGACGAGGTCATTGGAGGTGGCGAATTCGAAGGATTCGTCAAACTATAGGAAAATAGTCTGGGCTCTGTTCGGTCGACTGCATGTGTCACTGCGGTCGACCGCGTAGTGCATAGACCCAGACTGTGTCTCTAGACTGAGAGCGGTCGACCGATGTAGGCACTGCGGTCGAACGAAACCATGTAAGCGATTTTTCTAGAAAACCTCGTTCTGGTCGGTCGACCGACTTGGTCACTGCGGTCGACCGAAAACCCTGTAAGCGATTTTTCCAGAAAACCTCATTCTGGTCGGTTGACCGACTTGGTCACTACGGTCGACCGCGTAGCGGTTATGGGCTTGGGCCTGTTTCCTGCACCATTTAGGATTTTTGTTTAGTATAAATAGAAACACGACTTTTCTAGGTTTAATTACTCAGATTGTAATCAGAAAAGAGATCAAGGAGGTTGTTTTTTTATCTAGAGAGATTGTGAGAGAGAGATTTTGTAAATCCAATTGATTCTCATAATCTAGAGAAGGTATTTTCCTTCGCCCTAATTATAACTCTTGTGTTCTTCCGTCGTTTTCTTCTCTACCCACTCTTGATAATTCTGCGATCAAGAGTGCTCGCACGGCAACTCGTATCATCAGCTCTGCACTGGCTAGCATAACCAATCTACCCTTCATCCATAGACCTCCATCTGCTCCAATGGTCCAATCAGTCTTAGGCTCTTTGGAAATCTCCTCCTTTCGGATTTGAATCCAAGAGTCTTCCAACTGAGCTCTGACAACTCTGGTACCCCAAGATGGCTGCACTGATATAGCTCCCAAAAACGCACTGGTCCCACCCAGCTCGGGTCTAAAATCAAACTGGCTATGAGTAAGAAGATCTCTGTACAATGAACACCTCAAAGCCGCAACCCGACATCGACGCTTCCTACTCAAAGCATCTGCTATGACGTTCGCCTTCCCCGGATGATACTGAATCGTGAACTCGTAGTCTTTGATAAACTCAATCCACCTCCGCTGTCTCTGGTTGAGTTCCTTCTGAGAAAAGAGGTACTTCAGACTCTGATGATCTGTGAACAGCTCAAACTGCACTCCATACAAATAGTATCTCCATGACTTCAGTACAAATACCGCTGCTGCTAACTCCAAGTCATGAGTGGGATAGTTCTCCTCATGCACCCTCAACTGCCGTGAGATATAAGCTACTACTCTCCGAGTCTGCATAAGGACACCTCCCAACCCATGCATCTGTATACACGACGAATGTCTTGTCACTGCTCGGAATAGTCAAAACCGGTGATGTAGTCAACTTAGCCTTCAATTTATCAAAGGCCTTCTGACACTCCACACTCTAAATGAACTATACACCCTTCTTCGTAAGGCATGTAAACGGCATCGAAATCTTCAAGAAGTCCTGAATGAACTTCCTGTAGTAGCCAGCTAATCCCAAAAAGATTCGAATCTCGATCACTGTCTTTGGTGGCTCCCAATCAAGAACTGCTGTAACCTTAGCTGGATCTACTGCTATACCCTCTCTACTGATGACGTGGCTGAGAAATCTGACTTCTGAAAGCCAAAATTCACACTTGCTGAACTTGGCATATAACTGATGTTCCTGCAGAGTCCTCAAAGCTACCCATAGATGCTCCTCATGTTCTGCCTCTGATCTCTAGTAGATGAGAATATCATCATTAAAAACAATCACAAACTGATCCAAGAAGGGACGAAAAACCCGGTTCATTAAATCCATCAATACCGTGGGTGCATTGGTCAACCCAAAATGCATGACCAAGAACTCGAAAGATTCGTATCGAGTAAGAAAAGCGGTCTTGGGAACATCGATCTCCCGAACCCGCAACTAATGATAGCCTGAGCGAAGATCAATCTTCAAGAAATACTACACTCACTGCAACTGGTCGAACAAGTCATCAATCCTAGGTAATGGGTACCTATTACAGATAGTGACCTTGTTCAACTCTCTATAATCTATGCACAATCTCATACTACCATCCTTCTTCTTCACGAAGAGGACCGGTGCGCCCCACGGAGAATGACTCCGATGAATAAAACCCTGAGCTAACAACTCGTCCAACTGGGTCTGAAGCTCTCTCATCTCAGCTGGTCTCATGCGATAGGGTGCGTAGGATATCGGGGCTATGCCTGGCTGCAACTCAATACAGAACTTAACCTCTCTCACAGGAGGTAATCCAGGTATGTCCTGAAAGACATCCTAATACTCTGAGACAACTCTAGTCTCCAATAAATCAATACCCTGATCCCGTCGCATCACCTCCTCGATGTATGCCAGAAATGACTCCGCAAAACGGTTGCCCTGAGAGGTGGCTACAATCATCTTGGACCTGTCGGACGCTCGCAACTTGACTGTCTTCGTAAAGTAGTCAATACTAATATGGTAGGAAGACAACCAATCCATACCAAGGATGATAACAAACTCAGACATATGCAACACTATCAAATCAACTATGAACTCCGACTCGTCTAGACTGACAGTGCACCTCCTACAAACGCTCTCCAAAAGCGATACATCACCTAAAGGGGTGGAAATTGATAAAGGGGTGTCTAGAGGCTGAGCTACGAGCTGGAGTCTAGTCATAAATGCATGAGAGATGAAAGAATGTGAAGCTCCCGAATCGAAAAGAATACGGGCCGGAAGAGAATCCACAAGGAACATACCCTCCACTACAGCTCCGCTAGCTCCATGATCACGGGGAACCACTACATATACCCTGCCTGTGGCGGAAGACTGCTCTGTTGCTGGAGGTGGAGAATATGGAACAATCTGCCCCTGAGGAACCTCCTGAACATCTTGAATCTATCCCTCAGTCCTTTGTGCTGCTGGCCCTGACCTCTACCCTGCTGTCATTGCTGCTATTGGTTCAGACCCTTGCCCTGCTGGGCTCCTGCTGGTGCACTTCGACACTCCGATGCCTTATGCCCGACCTTGCTATAGTTAAAACAAGATCCTTGGAACTTGCGCTACTGATGCGCACTCTGATCCTGATGGGATCCCTTTTTATAAGGGCCCTGATGCTGCTGCTGAGGTCCAGAAAAAGATCTCTTGTTCTTGCCCTTGTCCCTACTCTGTCTTACCTTGGCCTTCCCTTCCTTATCCTTCTAGAACATAGTAGTCTCAATCTCTTGTGAAGTGGCGGCCTCAGCTACCTCCCTAATTGAATAGAACCTCCTTGAAAACGAGGTACGGACGAAGATTAGGGCGAAGCCCTACTAAGAACATCTGAGCCTGACGCTCTCCTGTCTGCAACCTACCCGTGAAATGTAGCAACTCCATGAATCTGCTCTTAAAATCTGCCACTGTCATGTCTCCCTGAGTCAACCGGGATAACTCAAGCTCCTTCCCGGTCTGTGCTGCAGAAGAAATGTACTGCCCATCAAAGAAGTATATAAAATCCTCCCATGTAAGGGTCATCCTCTGTTCTGAAGTAAACTGGAGTCGGTACCATCTCCCGGCATCTCCCTTCAGACTGTAGGATGCCAACCTCTGTTTCTGAACTGAATCCACACTGAGTATGTCAAGTATATTGCTCACATCCTCCTTCCACTTATGGGCTGCAAGAGGGTTTAGTGTACCCTGGAACTCTGGTGCCCTCATCTTCTGGTACCTCTCTACCATACGGAGCCAAGCCTCCTGCTCTGTGGCTCTATCTGAGACTACTAGAGGAATAGCTGCAGGCGTGATCTCTGGGGATCTCTCTCTGATAGGAACGGCGGGTATCCCCTGCTGCTGAGCTACCGATGGTGGTGGTGTCCTTGGTGCTATATGAGTCGTCACCAACTCCTCAATGGCTGTCATCCTAGCAATGAGAGGAGCCATAATATCCACCAAGTACTGAGGAGCCTGCTACGACTCAGGTGGGGCCTACTGTGGCTTGGGTGGTGCCTGCCGTGGCTCGGTTTGAGCTGGCTGCTGCTTAGGTGGAGCCTACTATGACTCTGCCTGTCCAGCTCTCCGAGTACGAGGTCTACCACTTCCTACCATCTCTCTCTGATGATAAGAAAAGTAAGAGTTTATGAGTTAAAAATAGATGACTATAACTAGTGTATCACAATACAAATCTTTCACAACGTATAGTATTCACACAAATACTTTAAATTTATACAAAATAGTTGTCATAAAAAAAATTCTCAAATTTTGAGATATACGCATATATCATCCTCACTCATACTAGGAAATCCTTCCGGACTCTATACGTGAAACCTAAGAAGCTCTATCCTAGCTCTACGACTCGATAGAGGATGATCCTAAGGATACTAGAACTAGAGCTCTGATACGAACTATGACGCCACTCGGTTCATACAAGGCTGCAGTCTAAGATAAAACCAAGAATGTCAAACCTGCCATGTATCACACCGTGCAATAATATATTTCACCATCACAATTAACATCTCTCTAGTAGAGTCAATAATAGGTGTAGGTACAAAAGCAAGTAAAAGATAATACAAGTGATAACTGATGAAATGATAACAATCATATAGATATCTCATCATCCAACATACATAAATACATAGTCAATAACTGAAGTAGATAAACTGGAGTTCTTAACAAGTCTCAAAATACAAAATGTCTGAGTAGAGGAAATAAGGCATACAACCTTTACAACATCTAGAGAGTAGTCCTAAAATGTCAAACAAAAACTACAATGGAGCTCCAAAATAAAACATCTACAATAGACAGCTAAACACTAAAGTGTGTCGCCATCAACCTGGTACTCTCCGGGCTCCTGGCTCATGACCTGAAAGGGGGAGGGACAACGAGCGTCAAAGCGCTAGCGAGCAACATCACAACCAACCTCAACGGAAAAGGGCTCATTGTATAATAAAATACAGTTAATACATATAAATCTAAAATCATGGATCCTATCAAAGAGGGTTTTGATATTTAGAAACTTACAACACGAGCATAGGTACGTCGAGCGAAATAATCCAAACAATGAAACCCTTATGTATATACCTTGTATCTCAAATTGTAAATCCCTAAATACCAAACCAAAAATCTAATATGGAAACAGTAATAAAAAGAAAATGCAACCCATCTCAGAATCATAAATACTGAATCATGTCATAATTAACATAGGTGTCATGTCATAGCCTACATAAGTGTCATGTCATAACCTCATGTGAAGTGCCATATGCAGGGTTAATACAGGTGTCTAATACACGAACCAAATATAGTGATGTACCAACTCATGGTGCAAAAGAGTAAATGTCCAACACGAGGACTGAAATGGATTATAGTCCAACACGAGGACTCTTATGGATTATAGTCCAACACGAGGATAGTGCAACTGTGCAAACATCGCTAATATACATAGAAAGATCTCCTATACAGATTTCACACTCGACTCGGTGTGCAAATTCTAAACTGGTACCCTCAGGCCATCTATTATGCATAGATACATAGTAAGACTAAAACCCAAAGTCAGAAAATCGAGGAAATCCCCTCCAACAGGCGTAATGCTCAATAAAAACCAACAAGGCAAAGAATCTGTGCAGCGGTCGACCGCAGAGATCACCCCGGTCGACCGCGCACAGATTCGAAGATTACCGAGCTCAAAAACTGAGCGGCGGTCGACCGCAGAGGTCATCACGGTTGACCGCAAAAAGAGCAGAAGCTCTCTGAACACCAAAACTATGCGGCGGTCGACCGCAGAGGACACTCCGGTCGACCACCCGCTAAGCAGAAACTATATGCTCCGTAGATCGCTCCGCGGTCGACCGCAGCGCCCATCGCGGTCGACCGCACGAAGGGCAGACATGCTCTGACCTTCTGTGCGATCGACGGTCGACCGCCGCGTCCACCGCGGTCGACCGCGAAGCAGACAGAAGCCCAGATTAAGGTTTCTGTCAGCTTTGAAACAGATGCACACAAAATGATTTCTTTTTCTAATGTAAATCTAACATTTCTAAAGAATCATATGATAGAAAACAATAAATCCAAACCTTAAAAATCTCATTACCAAGATTTTAACATATTAAACATGACTTAAATATGGTTAAATCAATAAAAACAGCAATTTACCCCTTTTTAAAACATTTTCAGGTCTAGATCTCTTTAATAAAGTTCGTTGGTGTGCTTTAAAAATCTAAAACAAATGATTCTCATACTCTATGTCATAAGGGTCTATTGTATCTACAAAATTACGATTTTAGGCCCAATAAAACCGAATTAAAACTCAAATTTATGCATGAAAACATAAAAGGGAAGAAGTTGGGCGAGATGTTACTCGCCTCTGATGAGAATAAAACCCTAGATCTGTAGAAGGATGATCCCTCTTGCTGAATCTACCAAAAATCCGCTGAAAAACCCTTCAAAGCTCCTCCCAAATCACTAAAGAATGAAAACTAGGGTTTAAGGGGAGAGAGGGGGCTAGGGTTTCTGATTTCAGATGAAAATAGGTTTCTCTCGGGTTCATTTGAATATATACTAACCCCTCAACCTGACCCGAAACCCGCTAAGACCCAAACCCAGAAAGACAATCTGCCTGTTGCGCGGTCGACCGCCGCACCCAGCGTGGTCGACCGCACAACAAGAAAAATGTTTCCTGAGTGCCCGACTACTATGCGGTCGACCGCCGCGCCCATCGCGGTCGACCGCACAGCAGTAAAACTGTCTACTTTGGTTGATTATCAATATGCTGACTATCCACATGATTTCTCTCCCATAGAATCACTTGTTAGGTTCCCAAACACTGGTTATCACATACATCTAGGATATATATGGTTATTTATCATAAAATAATTATCTATCTTTAAAAATTCACATATATTCATTATAAAATTTACGAGGTTCTACACTAAGGATGCTAAAACTAGAGCTCTGATACCAACTATGAAACCAGGGATGTCACAAATATTTATTGTGCACGCTTGTATGATGCGTAAGAGATGAAAATATTTGGTAAGATTTATTAATCTATATATATTGGTTAATAGATATACTTAGAACTTGGGCTATGAGCTAAGCATTTCCTTTCAGAGAAATACAATGAGTAGGGATAATCTTGCATAGATTGAGAGTTTATTTTGTTTAGTATATGCTCAATTGTGATTTATCTTTCAATATTCCTATTCAGTTTTTGGTATTATCTCTTTTTTGGATTATTGTTGAATATACCCTCTTGAGTGTTTCTTTCATTTGATTTTATTTGTATAGTGAATCGAGTTTTTCACTATTCCGTCCTTTGGATCTATCCTTTGTGTTAGACCCTAGAGGGGGGGGGGTGATTAGGGTCTTATACTAATCTAATCCGATTAAATGCCAATTAAAATTAATTAACAAATTATATTCTTGCAAGATAGATATACAAAGAGTTATGTGCAAGAATATGCAATATACACAAGGTGATATATCCTAGCAGAGAGGTATACAATATGATAGAAATGTATGCAAGGATATATAAACAACACAAGGGTAAAAAATCTAAACAAGATAGTGGTAACTAATGAGCTAATGGCAATGGCGATATAACATATGAGCATGAATATAAATGAACGCCAAAGCACATTCAAACACACTATATGATCACGGAGTTCGGACCTTCTGTCCTACGTCTCCGCTCCCCACTCCCGGGGAGAAATCCACTAACACAATCCGGTTTGGAAGCCGGAACTTCTTCTACACACTCGGTTTTCTAGCTAACCGAAAACTCTACAACTCACACTCTTGCAATCACACTCTACACCCACTAAGTGTTGGACCTAGCCGTGTCTCCCTCAAGTGCTCGGTTACAACCTCTCCCTAGGCACGTCAACCGACGCCACTCCTCTTAGGACGATCCCCGACTCTCACCACACACTCTCACTCGGTGTACAAGTGTATTACAAAGTGATCTCACAATAAGCACAAATATCATAAATGATTGTTCTCTCTAACAAGGTGAGAACTCAATTAGGCTCAACTCAATGTCACACAATCCCACAACCTAATTATATAATGTATGCAAATACAATAAGCTCAATGGTTGTGTGTGTAAACAAGGAGATATAAATAAAAACTTAACTCAATAAGAACTAGCAATAAGATTGATATGAAATACAATAGTAGAAATGCTAGGAAATAGAGTTAAGGAAACTTCTCTATAAATACAAAAGAGAGGATGATGAAGTGTTGAAGATGAATTCTTCAATAGCTGATGAAAAGCTCCTCTTTGTAACAGCAAACCCAAAACAAACTTAAACCAAACTAAACGAGCTTAAACCCTTGTTTAAAACCTTGTTTAAAAACTTCTTGATTACCTTGAAAAGACATCAGCAATGGGTATATATACCCACTCACAAACTCAGCCAAAAAACCAGAGCAAAAGACAAAACAGCCCCAAGGCAACGGTCAGAAAACTAGCCGTTGGAAGCTGAAAACAACATCGTCGGTCGACGGAAAAATTCGTCGGTCGACCGAAAAATTCGTCGGTCGACCGAAAATTTCATCGGTCGACCGGACCGGTCGACCAACAGCTCTCTGTCAGCCCAGTGAATTTTTGACCTCAGGTTCGGTCGACCGGTGCGGTCGACCGAATTCTGACATAGCTGAAAACCTGATTTAAAAGAGAATGTTTTGACTTTTGGAAAATAGTTAAAAATAACAAATGAAGTCCAAAAATTATGAAACTTTGGGAAATGTATATAAACATGAAGACAGACATGTTACAAAAGGAATTTTTCAAATTGCGTTTTCCATTTGTGAAAAATCATCATTTTGCAAAATAGTCCAAAACACGAAAGTGTAAACATGTGAAATTTGATATTTTGGTTAAACCATGTTTTGAAACTTTGCACAATGATTATATAGACTTAATAAAATATGTATATAATTATTATTAAGTCCAAAAACAAGAAATACTATATTTTTATAAAATTGCATATTCTATGCAATATTTTCAAAAACACAATAGAGTATGAAACATATGATTATATATATGAATGTAAATTTGTTTCATATCTATATAGCTAAACCAAAACGCAATAATAAATATGAAATGTGTAATATCATATTTATGAACATGAAAACTCAAAACTATGTATATATATATACCTATATATATACATGAAAACCAAACATATATGTATATATGAAATTACATATATACATGAAAACCAATATAATGTGTGTGTATAATATTGAGCTTAAAGTATCTAGCACACATAATATAAAACCCTAAACTACATTACCCAAGCAATCTTGATCTTCATTGAAGCTCAACTTGGTACACGTGCGGATGAAGCTTGAACTTGATCTTTAACTTGAATTATATGTTGCTTCACTCCACAATTCCGCCAACCTCCATTTGATATCGTTGTTATAGCGCAATCCATCCATCCTCCAACAACGTTGTTTGCCTAGAATAAATGAGAAAACGCAGATACTAGACAAACAACATTAGTAGTAAATTGTTTGTTAAACATCATCAAAACAAGAAGGCCAACACTTTGGCGGTATTTGCTATTATCCACTCTGATGGATTTGCTTTTGTTTTTTTTATTCTTTTTCTTATCTTTTTCAGGAGGTTGGTGCATTTTGGAGTAGATAGTTGATTAGATCAAGAACAAGGGTCTCATAGGTATATGTTGGCTTTTGGTTTTGGCTTTGGAAAAAATACTATGATAAATCATTTCTTATAGATATCTTTGACAAATTAGTTTTTATAAAATAACTCTCAAATTTTTATATTTAAGATTAGTAGATAAGAAGCTTAAGAATATCATTTGGATGTCGTTATCGTCTAAATGGTGTGTTGCAAGCCTAGTCACGTGCCGTTAAAGTCTCAAGGCGTAACAGCCTACTAAGTAACATTTCCAAAAAAAAGAATTTTGGAGTTTGGCGAGGGGGTGGGGGCAAGGTCCCTAATGGACAAGATAGCTCCATCATTAGGAGGAGAGAAGGAAATGAGTTAGGATTTTTAAAAAGTCCTAGAGGTGGAGGAGATGGTAGAGGAGAATGGGGAAGGAGGAGGTGGAGGGGGACGAGAGGAAGGAAGAGATTAGGGTTTGGATAAACCCCAGGAGGAGGATAGGGTGAAGGAGAAGAAAGTAAAGGGTGGAGCTGGAGGAGGATAGGGAGGGGAGACAGGAAGTAAGGGAGGAGACGGATAGAGGAGGGAGATTAAATGATCATTTTCAGATTTTTTTAGCTGAATAGTAAAAATGGTGTGACATTGAGAACATATAACTGTTTGGGTTGAAAGTTGGTACATTCATTGCTAAACTCATTACAACGTTGATCGTTACAATAAGTTTAAAAGGAATGACTTTTTATAAGACTCCTTACACAATAAAAATAAAAATTACAGCTCCCTCTTCAAATAACACACATCAGATGTTTATCGCCTACTGTTTGTGTTGGATCTTTGCCTGTGCTGGGGATAATCCATGGATTACCATGGATCAGATCCGATTGATAGAATGATTATTTAAAGCACTTACTTCACAAGGGAAATAATCGTAGAAGTAAATAATCTCGACCAAGCGAGATTACTACTCTTCTCTAGATCAAAATTAAGTTTGATCTGGGGGAAAGGTGAATGGGCCTCAGATCTCTCAAACTCTCTCTCTTTAAGCTGAAGAACTTTTCCAAGATCTACTAGCCTCTCTAAAATTCATGGATCACTCTTTAAACCAATAACACCTCGCCTAAATTTTAGATCCCCTGTGTATAGGACCCTAGGCTTGTATTTATAAGCTTTAGTTATGGTGTTTTTGGATAAGAATAAGTGATTTGGCCTCATCCTAACCACATTTAGGGATGATATCCAAGTAGTTGAGAGGCTCTGGAACGAACAAATTCCGAATAACATCAAAATACGTATTTTTGGGAACTAGGGTGCGAGTCAGTTCAACGTGACCCTCGCATATGCGGGTCACCTTAGGGTGACTCGGCCCTGTGTAGGTCACCTTGGGGTGACCCGCACGTGCACGGGCCACCTTAGGGTGACCCTCACATGCAAGTCATTTCAAAGTGTTTTGTACCTTCTGACTTCTCTGAACTTGTCTTGTTCCGTTGTTTTACGTTTCACTGACTCGCTTCGTGCACTCATTAACTTCTTCACAACATCGGATGATTTCCCTTTTGACTTGGGTAATAACGTTCATCACCTTCTCTTCATTTTGAGCTGTGTGGAAACCTATATGCAAATTTTAACGCATACAGATACCCCCTCTAAAGTGTTTCAGTCTCGTTCTTTTATAGAAGAGCCTGAAACACTTTGGATATGATAGGCCTAACCTTCAATCGGTATAAAAGGCCTGTAACTAACTCCAGTTCTTGACTTCTTTAATTCTAAGTCTATTCAGTATTTTGTCGAATAGCTGAAATTCTTCCGGTGCTGCGTTTATCATCTGACCATCGTCGAAGTCTCAAACTAAAGCTGGATTATTGGTTTTTGATTTTAGATTGTGTTGTTGAATCAATATTCAACTAATTATCTCTATTAGGATTCGTGTTTGAAGCATGATTGAAATCCCAGAATTATCCTTTGACTGGGAGTTGATCTGAAACTTGTTTCGATGAAAATTGTTAATGTGTTGACTAGCGTTGCAATGTGTTGATCGGCATTGACTCATAGGTACGCATTGACTGGCATTGACTCATGGGTACACGTTGACTGGTGTTGACTCATGGTTACATGTTGTCTGGTGTTGACTCATGGGTGCGCGTTGACTGGCGTTGACCTATGTTTACTCGTTGACCAGCGTTGACTCATAAATACGTGTTGACTAGCATTGACTCATGGATACATGTTGACTAGCAAGGAAGTCAGGCGAGTCTGGCTCATGCAGATGAGCATGACCCATACAGGCAAACTTTAGGCTGTCAGGCGAGCTTGGCCTTTAGGCGAGCTAGACTCTGGAGGTGAGCTTTAAGCTTTCAGGTGGGTCCGACTCATGCTGGTGAGTCATTTTTGAGTAGGAGACTAACACCGCCGTTCGAGCAGACGAGGGGGTCTCGGTAAGTCGACTAGGGGATCTCGGTCACTTGATCTTCGAGGTGCAGACTGACACTACCCTTCAAGTCGACGAGGGGGTCGCCGCCACTTCGAGTCGGTGAGGGGGTCTTGACGAGTCGACTAGGGGGTATCGGCCACTTGCTCTTCAAGGTGCGTACTGACACCACCCTTCGAGTTGACGAGGGGGTATCCACCGCTTCGAGTCAATGAAGGGGTCTTAGTGAGTCAACTAGGTGGTCTCGGCCACGTAGTCTTCGAGGTACTAACTGACACCTGCCTCTAAGTCGATGAGGGGGTCTTCGCTACTTCGAGTCAATGAGAGAGTCTTAATGAGTCGACTAGGGGGTCTCGGCCTCTTGGTCTTTGAGGTGCGGACTGACACCATCCTTTGAGTCGACGAGGGGGTCTCTACCACTTCGAGTCGATGAGGGGGTCTCGGCGAGTCGACTACGGGGTCTCGGTCACTTGGTCTTCGAGGTGCGGACTGACACCTCCCTTAAAGTCGATGAGGGGGTCTCCGCCACTTCGAGTTGATGAGGGGAACTCAGCAAGTCGACGAGGGGGTCTAGGCCACTTGGTCTTTGAGGTGAAGACTAACACCGCCCTTCGAGTTGACAAGGGAGGTCTCCGCCACTTCGAGTCGACAAGGGGGTCTTGGTGAGTCGACTAGGGTGTCTCGACCAGTTAGTCTTCAAGGTGCAGACTGACACCACCCTTCGAGTCGACGAGGGAGTCTCCGCCACTTCGAGTCGACGAGGGGGTCTCAGTGAGTCGACTAGGGGCTCTCAGCCACTTAGTCTTCGAGGTGTGGACTAACACCGCCCGACGAGTCAACGAGGGGGTTTCCACCACTTTGAGTCGACGAGGGATCTCGGCGGTCGACTAGGGGGTCTCGGCCACTTGGTCTTCAAGGTACGGACTGATAGTGCCCTTTGAGTGGACAAGGGGATCTCCGCAACTTTGAGTCGGTGAGGGGGTCTCGGTGAGTCGACAAGGGGATCTCAGCCACTTGGTCTCTAAGGTGTGGACTAACATCGCCCTTCAAGTCGACGAGGAGGTTTTTGTCACTTCGAGTCGACGATGGGGTCTCAGCGAGTCGACTAGGGGGTCTCAGCCACTTTGTCTTCGAGGGGTGAACTGGACTCTTCAGGGAGCCGACCACATGACCAAGAGAGAGAGGGTTTTGTCCAGGGGTTTTTGTAGTAGTTCCCTCTTTTCCAAAACCAAAATTTTGAACTCCCTTTTATTCTCATCTTCTTCCACAACTCTTTTCTTTTAGAACTCCTCATCTAAACCCATAACTCTATTAAATTTCTTAACCCCCTCTTTAAGAACCCTTAAACCCTTCTTATAAAAAAGTTTTGAAGCCTCATCTTCCTCTCCTCTTTCTCTTGGTCGAATTCTACCCTTGAAATCTAGGGTTTTGATTGAGTTTTCAAGTTCAAAACTTTGGCTTTGGCATTGGATTTTCAAGCTTTGGGTTTGGGTAAGCTCCTCTCCATAAGTCTTGAACATTTGTTTGATTTTGATTCATGAATTCGTGGGCGTGATTCAAGAGTTCATGAACTTGTATGTAAAGATTAGGGCTTTGGATGTAAATTAAACCTGTTGTTTGTATGTATGGATCCCGTAGGTTTCAGAGCTTTTCCTCCTCAAATTTGTCAAATTTGTGCTCATTGATTTTGGGGTTTTGATTCTCAGATCTTGAGTTCGAGCCCTTCTTTTGTGATTCTTCTTCACCAAGCTCCCCTCCTCTTTGGATTCTAGGTAAAATTCCATCAATCTTTGGTTAATCTCTTGCATAGAATTGATCTTTGATCTTAATTTGGTTTTGGATGAAACTCTTGGTTTGTTGCTAATGAAAACTAAAACTAAGCTTGGTTATGTGTAGGGCTTGAACCGAGACCTCTTTGATTTGGTTGGATGTATATGAAGTGTTTGGTTTGATGTGTTAATCGAAACTAATTTGTGATGAGGATCAAGCTTTAGGTTGCATGTGTGACGTATGATAATCAAATACGTAGGTTTAATTGGACCTTAACCGGAAAATACAAACTTTCATAGGATTTCAGCTAAAATTCATAATTTCCCTTTTAATCTTGTATTTATATATCTTGATTCTTGATATAAGTGAACCGTTATGTTTCATTGTAGATTAGCTATGTTGCCCAAGAGATTGCGCATCCCGAGGGGTCGCTCAGCTACTCAGTCACCTTTGCCAGAGGCTTTTTCCTATGCAGGTAACCTTTTACCACCGTTTGCTTGTGAATTCAATACTAATATATTGTATACCATATCTCCACTTTGTTCTCCTTGGTGAGGCAATAGGGAAGAGCTGACATCCTCCTTTGTGAGGGTTGACGCTTTAAAGATGCATTTTGCTTGGTCAAGACTGGTCTTAAGACAATAAGGGGTGATTTCATATTGTATCGTGTTCTGTGGAATGGGGTATATTGTAACGTTATTTGCACGATAATGTACATTGTCCTCCGTGCACATAATACAGTTGAAATTGTCTCTCCAATTACAGGGTAGTGACTCTACCCCACGGTTCCATAAGACGAATTCAACACCTTATATTGCCTTAAAATATTCTTGTAATCACATTTAATAAATATGCATATTTGTTTCAGTTGAATTCCCTTCAGATGTATTTTCTACTCGCACGGTGTATGGTTGTCGCGGTGAGTGCTACGCTGCTGTTGATGATCCAATGCTCATCGAGGCTACTCCTCATTTTACTCCAGATGCACCTAAAGAACTCTCTCAACTGGTGCGCAAAGGGGATCGTCGTGTTTCAAGACAGTTGATCACCGACATACCATTTGTAGAGGACCCCAGTTCTACTAATCATCTAAGAAAGATAGACTATCTTTTTGGCGATTCGTTTGAAGACCCAGCCACTGTATTTCTTGAGGGTGAGCAGTGGTTAACTAATGATGGTGGTTTCACATACCTTCCCCGATTCCTCACCATTGCCCATTGACTGAATTATGGAGGTAGGCGATGACACGAGGTATGTCATGGCGCTGATAGATGAGCACACTCATGTTCATTGTGTATACATTACTAATCAGCAACTCCTAAGCTCAAAGTGAGCGATTTATAATTGCCAATACCATAAAGAACCGCCTTGCAAGATTAGGGTGAGAGTTACCTGTTTCGGGTCACAGATGCTATGCTTTGTCTCATTCTTCGGACAAGCTTTGGTGGGTTGGGATGATGAATTACATCCTCAACTGATAGAGCGCGGAGCTAAAGGCTAGTTGATTATATGCAGCCGTCCATGCTACTAAGTATGGGTTTCCGGTTAGTGTTCATCATTTCTTTGCATTATTAGAACTCTACAACCCAGAGATGAATACTTTCTTAACCAAGCACGGGGAGTTAGGATTACCTCTCCATGAGATGCATAAAGTTTCTAGTCTACCATTAGGGAATATGCTGTATCAGAAATACTTTCCTTTTAATCGGGAGTTGGATTAATTGAAGGTACACACACCTGCTCGATATAACACATTATGGGAACTCACCTGCCACTATCAGATATCTTTGGAAGGAGTTAACAAGATAGCAAAGAAGAAGTCATTGTAGATAAGTCTAAAACAGTTTGCGGGTTACTTGTTCAAGCATATGGATAATCCTGGTGAGGCCATTTGTGAGCTAGCCCCATTAAATCATTCAGAGGTCAATGAGCTGATCAGGAGATCTGGTGCGCAATCCTATACTAATGCAGATGCCGAGGGCAATTTTCTTGTAGGTACCAAGTTCAAGACCTTTTATGGAATGCACAGAAATCAATCCAACTAATGACCCTTTTGGCTGGCTGCCTCGTGCTTTGGCTGAAGAAATACGTGGTGCCATATCAGTCCTTTGATGCTCTACCGATAAAGATGCTCTTTCCGACTGTTCAGAGTTTACGGTGAAAGTTAGTTTATTTGTAGCTGAATCTATTACACTTATTTATCAATTACAGATTCAAAAAGAGTTAATCTTTTTATAAGATTACTCGCTTACATAAATAAATCTAAAAATACAACTCTCTTCAAACACATGCAGAGGATGTTTATCACCCACTGCTTGCGTGGGATCTTTACTTGTGCTGGGGACACGTTAGTCCATAGACCATGCAGAACAGATCCGGTTGATAGAACAAAAATTTAATGCTCTTGCTACACGAAGAAAATAATCACAGAAGTGATAATCTTGACCAAGCGAGATTACGACTCTACTCAAAATCAAAACCAAGTTTGATCCGGAGGAAAGGTGAAACGAGCCTCAGATCTTTCGAATAGCTCCCTCTTTATACTAAAGTTCGCCAAGATCTACTAGCCCTCCTCTAAAATTCATGCTCCACTTTTTAATTTGATAGCATCTCGCCCATATTTTAGATCCCTTGCGTATAAGGCCCTAGGCTTGTATTTATAGGCTTCGGTTGTAGCGTTTTATGATAGTAATTGATGATTTTACCTTATCCTCAGTTAACAACCACTTAACTACGTTTAGGAATAGTATCAAAGTAGTTAGGAGGCTCTAAAATGAACAAATCCTAAGAAGACCTGTCAAAAAATATGTTTTGGGCACTTCCGAGTGTGAGCCACCCTACAGTAGCTCAGAACAGTGCGGGCCACCCTATGGCCGAGCCATCCTATGGTCAAGCCACCTATCGGCCTTGGCCAAGCCACTGGCCTTGGCCGAGTCGTTTTGATGCGACTCGACCTCTAGGGGCTTGATCGGTTTGGTCTTATTTTGTCGTTAAGCACATTTCATCATTTTACTAACTTATACACTTCACCAATTTATTTCATGCATTTTATTAACTTGGAGATAGCTGACGAGTGTGCGGGCCACTTATCGGTGGCTGATGAGCGCACGGACCACTTGGAGGTGGCTGATGAGTGCGAGGGCCACTTGGAGGTAGCCGATTAGTGCAAGATACTTGGAGGTGGCTGGTGAGTGTGCAGACTATTTGGAGGTGGCTGGTGAGATGCAGACCACTTGGAGCTAGCTGGTGAGCGTGCGGGTCACTTGGAGCTGGCCAGTGAGAGCACGGCCACATGGTGCAGGCGGGTGAGTGCACGAGACACTTGGAGGTGGCTGATGAGCATGCGAGCCACTTGGAGCTGGCCAATGAGCGCACGGTCCACTTAGAGGTGGCTCGTTAGCATCCGGGTCACTTGGAGGTGCCTGACAAGCGTACGGGCCACTTGGAGATTGTCAGCGAGTGTACGAGCCACTTGGAGGTGGCCGGTGAGTGCGTAGGACACTTGGAGGTGATTGATGAGCACGCAAACCACTTACAACTATCCGGTGAATGCGCGGATCACTTGGAGGTGGCTGATGAGTGTGCGGGCTACTTAGAGGTGGCTGATGAGCACGCAGACCACTTGGAGCTGGCCGATTACCGTGTACACCTCTTGGAGGTAGCCGATGAACGCGCAGACCACTTGGAGATAGCCGATGAGTGTGTGGGCCACTTGGAGGTGGCCGGTGAGTGCGCAGGCCACTTGGTGGTGGATGATGAGTGCGCGGGCCTCTTAGAGGTGACCGGTGAATGCGTGGGCTATTTGGCAGTGGCCGATGAGCACGTGGGCCACTTGGAGCTGGCCGGTGAAGGCGTGGGCCGTTTGGTCTTGTTCTGTCGTTAAGCGCATTTCATCATTTTGCTAACTTGTACGCTTCATCAATTTGCTTCATATGTTTTGTTAACTTGGAGGCAACTGACGAGTGCACGAGCCACTTAGAGGTGGCTGATGAGTGTACGGACTAGTTGGAGGTAGCCGGTGAGCGTGCGGGCTACTTGGAGGTGGTCGGTGAGCGTGCGGGCCACTTAGAGGTGTCTGGTGAGCATATGAGCCACTTGGTGCTGGCTGGTGAGTACATTGGCCACTTGGAGAAGGCTGATGAGCGTGTGGGCTACTTGGAGGTGGCCGACGAGCGCGTGGGCCACTGGGAGGTGACTGGTGAGCGCACAGGACACTTAGAGGTGGCTGAAGAGTGTGCGGGCCGAGCTGGCTGATGAGCACGCGGACCACTTGGAGGTGGCTGATGAGCGCGCAAGCCACTTAGAGGTGGTTGATGAGCACGCAGGCCACTTGGAGGTGGCCGGTGAGTGCACGGGCGACTTGGTGGTGGTTGATGAGTGCACGGGCCACTTGGAGGTGGCTTGTGAACGCATGGGCCATTTGGCGGTGGCCGGTGAATGTGCTGGCCAATTAGATGGGACCGGTAAATGTGCGGGCCACTTGGGGCTGATGAGCACGTATTCCCTTGCTTTGTCATTCTAGTTGTTTATTGCTACGTCATCAACTGTTAGTCGATTCGCTTGATGCGCTTATTGGTGTCAGATTATCCTCCTTGACTCAGATAATGATGTTCATCATCTTCTCTCCATCTCAAACTGTGTGTGGGAATCTATAGGTAATTTTTAATGCCTACATTCAGCTTGCCCACGGGAAGAACAATCTTTACATCCGATGATGGTTGCCGACATTCACCATGGTCTTCATCAGATAGTTGTTGCCTTTATTCAGGAAGGAAATGCGTAATCAGCTTAGATTCCTTTGATGAAAGTGGAGCTTCCTTATACTTATCTGACGGTGTGGTGGGTTCTCCATTGCTCTGACATGATGTCAGCACCGAAAGATGTGGATCCATCTATCCCATGGCTACAATTGCTCAAAGAGTGTAGTTGGAAAGGATGGAGCCCCCTGGAGGTGAGGAAGAACCTACAAAACCACAAGTGTTGGGCGTTCACTCCATGCTTTCCGCAATTTTCTAGTCAATATGGCGAGTCATTGGTTGATGAGGAGAAACTGGGGGTTAATAGGACTTCCCTCGATGTTGGCTGGTTCAGCTGGCTGGTAAACATTAGGCTAGGCTATCTGATCTTTCGTGTGAGAAACCATTGCTACACAGTCGTATTTGCACTGTCGGTTCGCTCTCTAGCTAGGATATGATCAACTCTATATCTAGAAGCCGAAGTGACAGCTTAAGACTCACGAAGGATTATTAGATGGTGCAAGGGTATGGTTATGGAGTGCGATGGGTTGTACTAGTGCTAGGTTCAGCTTGCTAGATGTTGAACGCCGGTTGGAGCTAACATACTTATGTTGCAGGTGGTTGATAGTAGCTAATGAACCCGTCAAGTTAAGGTTGATTGCGGAGTTAGCGGCCGAAGTAGCATCCCTAATTGCTAACAGGCTGGTTCAGGAGTCCATACAGCAAAAGAGGAGACAGGGAAAAGAACCGCTGGTCCCTCTGGCAAAGAAAATAGAAAATAGAAGAAGAAGAGGAGCTCTTCACTTTTGATGAGGAAACTTCAGAAGAGGGCACCGTAGGTGATGAAAGCATATGAGCTAGTAGCGACGGAGAGGAATTTGGACCGGGTCTGTCTGATTCCTTCTACTCGGAACTATTTTATCTAGCAATTGCTGGTCGAGCTCACAGATCCAATTTACCTAAGCCTTCGTCAGTTCCAAAAAGCCAAGGCTGCATGTTTTATCAACCTATCCTAACAGGATGACTGTTGAACTTCCAGGTGTGGTGGCTGAGGAAGAAGAAGAGAGGGCTCATCCCATTACCCGAACGAGATCCTGCACTGCAACTGAGGCTGCTTCGGGGATTGAGCCATGTATTAGATCTAAAGAGGATAGACCTATGGATCCCGAAGAGGCTCGGCCCACAAAGCGGAAGAAATTAGCTTACAAGCGACGTGCTGATCCGTTAGCATTTGAGACGGGATCAGTCAGCGATACACCTATCGATGGAGAGGGAAACACTTCATTTCTGTGTGACCTTTTGATTCTCTTGTTAAATTTTAGACTTAGAAAATGTTGTGACTTTTAGGGGGTCACGAAGAAGGTGAAATGCCGTCCCCTTCTCGCGATTTTGACTTTTCGAGGAACCTGGCTTCACGCAACAAGTATATAAAGCCATGGCTGAGGAGCCTGCGAGTGTTGATGCGGGTGCAACTGTTAAAGCTAACAAGGGTTCCGATGCTGGACCTGGTCTAACCACAAAAGTCTCAAGCCCAGGTACATTTAACACTGGTAGTACACCTTTTAGGTGGCGACTATGGGAATTGAGTGATTTGGAATTCATGTCTCCGCTAATTGTTTCTATACTTTTTGCTCTATTAGAAAAATTACAAGGAATGAGCACAAATGTTGCGGCCGCGCAACCTGGTGCAGCTGCTGAAGGTGAGTTTAATTTCCACTCGTCGTAAATTTTCAACTTTTTTTAACACTTAAAATTCATGTAGACGTTTCAATGGAGGGTTCTGATGAAGGAGAAACCCTTCACCGCACGGACATCAGAGAGTCGGATGCACCCCTATTTGACCTGACACAAGGCTCTTTAGGATCTGACGATAGCTCTTCGATGACATGTTGTCAGAACAAGCCCATCGTTAGGCCGCCAAACTAATTATTGTAGCTGGTTCACCTGTAGGTATGAGTTTTATTCCTATGTTGCAATCATTCATTTGTCGGTTTTCACTTAACCATAAGGGAGTTCCAATCGTAGGAATAATCATTAAGACTGATACAACTACTCTTGTTGGAAAGTCTGATGAACCTGAGGGTCTCGATTTCTTACTATTGGTAGGGACTATTATCGAGACTCATTCATCGGTTCCTTAGACTCAGCTTGTCATTCCTTCAGAACCGACGACCGTAGCGACTGTCAAAACTATGGGTGGCAGCCTTATTGAACAAGTCGTGAGACCAATTGAAGAAGTTGGTGCGTCAACAGCTATTACACCTGCAATAATTCCACCAGTTCATGAAGTTGGACAGGCGGAACCAAGTGTGGGGCGTTCAACTAAGGAAAGTTCTGCCGGCATTGGTAAGTTGCACTCCGTTATTTGACTTAGAAATATTTTATATTTCAAAATACTTATCTCTTCTCTTCCTCGTTGGGCTCTCATCTCAGCTTCACGATCTTGTTAAGGCACTGTTGTCGAATGATGACTCAGATCAAACCATTCTTTGCGTGGAAGTTAGCCACTTCTTCTCTTTCGTGAGCACAATGATCGACAAATTTCTCCAGAAGAGGCTTTCGTTTGATCAATTCAGGCCGTTTCTCGAGCTTAAAATGGTCTCGATAAAGAATGCAGGCTCTCCAAATCTGGCGAAGGCTATTGCTAATGACTTGGACCGTCTGGAATGTGAATTTCAAAAGCTAAAGGAGTTACAAATTGTAGGTGCTCCTACTCACATAGCTGCAAAGATGGAATCTCAATTACAAATGTGGCACGATACCTAAGTATTGTAGGCATCTGAAATTGCCTACGGGACCTCACACGCAGGTCAAAGCATAGAGAAGTTGATGAACGTCACTATCTAAGTCAAAGAATCTTAATCAATGTTGGCAAGCGCATAAAGTGAGTCGACGAACTATGTAAAGCAACGGAACTGCAGAACAACGAGGAAATAAACTGATCGGGAGCCACGCTTCGCTTACGAAAGATAAAGAACTCATCATGTCCCATTTACTCCATATATGATTCAATTATGGAAGCTCGAAGATCTCCTCGTCAGTTTTCCAACACATCTTGAACCGTGTAATTCCGAGATCGGACAACGAAAATACGACGGAAACGGACAGAGCATGCGAAATTACGTTCCGGGCCTCTCCGAGACACCCATGAGTGTCTCGGCCATGCTGAGACACCCAGGGTGTCTGCAGACCCGAAAAACTAAATTTTAGTAGTTTAAAACTGTTTTTAGATCGTTAACTGCCTGGATTTGTTTCAACTGATAGAATATCATCCAAGAAGGTGGTTAAGTGGTTATAACTGAAGATAAGATCGAATCGATCATTCTTATCTGAAAACAGGGGTTCCTAAGCCTATAAATACAGCCCTAGGGCCTTTATTTTTCCAGATCTAAAATTCTCAAGCGTCAGCGAATCCCTGCCGGATTGAGGACTGAAGAACCACAAATTTCAGAGAGGAGGAGGAGATCAGATTGAGTTCTTTAGGCATAAAGAAGGAGAGTATGACAGATCTGCAGCCCGGTTCCTTCCTTTAAGATTGCCCCATTGCGTTGATCTCGAGAAGAGCGATTATCTCGCTGTTGGCGAGATAATTACTTCGGTTTCTTGATTCTTTCGTGAATCAATGAAGCTCCGGATCTGATCTAACCGTTTGGTGGTCCATGGATATTGATGTCCCCATCACAGGTAAAGATCTCATACAAGCAGCGGGCGATAAACACTCGTTGCACTGTTTGATGAGAGTTCTACTTTTTTATTTTTATTGTGTAAGGGTCTTATAAAAGACTATCCTTTTTTTGTTGTTATTGTAACGACTGAAGTTGTAATGACTACATCAATGAAGACATAAACTTTCCACCCAAACAAGCTGGCGACCACAGTGGGAGCCAGCAGTCTCATCACCGAGGTTATCGTGCCGCAGCCAACGATCAAGATCCTCGTGGCTGAAGAGGTCGAATATGAATTTAACCAACAGAAGTTTGAGGAGTACGTCTCCTCCTCCTCCTCCAGATCCGCCTCTCCTCGCAAGCACAGGAAGGTCTCCTCCGCTCAAAAGATCCGCTGGTCTTCAGATCTGAAGACTCAAGAGGGTGAAATCCCTGCTACCATTGCTACAATCGCACCTCACAATGATCCGCCGGCATCTAATGAGACCAGATCTGAACTCCTCCGTGATCAAGGAGTTAACTACTGAAGGCACACCAACTCTATCAAGGAGAGCATGTCAAAGGCAACGCCAATACCTCGCGTGCCAATTCGCTAAGGCTTTGGATCAGGTGGACGGACTCCGTTACCAAGCGGATCTGGAGTTCAAAAAGCACCATATGTCTAAGTCATCTCCACAGCAAGCTTCGCGAACCTCCTCCTAACCACCTACTAACAAATGGGTTCATGTCAAACGAAACCATTCCACTCTTGAGGAGCGCATTCAGAAGCATCATGCACTTCTTGCGCATGCCCAGATCCTTGTACGAAAAGCACAAGAAATGCAAAAGGAAGAGACAGTTAAGAGATCGCCAAGATCCAAACAAATTTGTATGCCAAAGGCCAAATCAACACCTAAGGCAAAAGCAAGCAACGTTTCTCCCTAGCCTTCGTCAACTTTGGATCCCGCTTCTTCTGCCACTATACCTTCGGTGAAACCCTACGGCGACGTGGACCTCTCCAAATATAGAATTCCGTTGAAGGGTCGCCTGGGTCTTTTACACGAAGATCAAGGCAAAGCGCCTGTTAAGGAACGCTTAGGACCGTTGAAGGAACCCCGAGCAACCATTCGGACTGGGGGTCGTACGCGACATCCTAACAAGTTGATTCCCATAACTACCCACGTGGAGATGCCTACACAAAACCAGGAGCCCGTTAAAATTTTATCCTCACACGAGTGTGATTTCAAACGTGTGACTCCTGCTAAAGCCAAAAAAGCGCTACCTATTTAGAAGAAGACGCGCCAAATAGACGATAGCATTCCATCTGAGGAATCAAACCAATAGCCAATAGGTTGCTCTAACCGCAACGTCGATGAGTTGTACTATCGGGCTTGGGGTACGAATAAATCTCGAAAGAGAATACCCGAGAAGAGGACTCTCACTGTCAGTGTACCAAATTTACCAGGACAATATTATCAGCGTGTAGCTACCCCAAGACCACTCCATAGAGGGTCTCGGTATTTGAAAGGATCTCTACCAGAATGTCCAAGTCCAAGCCAAGTCATTTCTATAGAAAAAGATTAGCTACGCAAGATGATGAACTCCCAAAGGTCACCATCAATATGGTCGATAATGAGAAGTCAACGTGAAGTTTCAATCCCTGATATTTTTTGGACATATCCCAACGTATAACTCGGTTACGCGTGGGAACTAATAGGCGTAGGGACTATCAGAGGATGAATAGCGGATTATCCTCAGAAGGTGAAGCATCAGATGCGAACTCTGTCATCGCTTCTGATAATACAGTGTCCAACACAGGACAATCCCGCGAGGCGTTTATGGTCAATACCGAGAAAATGGCCAAAATCATCGAGGATACCTTCGCTAAGCAAAAAGAGAACTTCAGATTTGAAATAGAAATGGCTATGCTGCAAATGAGGGAAGAGCATGATCAACAAATTCGAGCCTTGTCGAATCAGATAGGTGAATCTAGTCGTCGCAACAATATCAGCCAAACACCTAACAATTCAGACGTGGATGAATACATCAATGCGGATAACCCTCCCATTGACCAAAATGCTAGGGGTAGACCCAATGAGAATAACAACGTCGAGAGTGGTCCCACCAATGATGACAACATTGGGGGTGGCCCCATTGTTCCTCCTCAAAATCGACCAAAGAAGGATATAAACGAGGACGAAAAGATGAAAGACCTTGAGAGCAAAGTCAATGCTTTGATGTCTACTCGAGAGGTGAAGAAGACCGGTATTCCGTGTCCTTACCCAAGAGAGTGGGATTCGATACCGTATCTGGCAAAGTTTAACTTGATCAACTTCACACCATTTGACGGAAAGGGTTCCCCCATTCAGCATCTAATCTACTTCAAGTCTCACTTGAGTGTGATTTCTGGAAATGAATCCCTGATGGTCCGGTCATTCTTCAGCACCCTTCGCGGAGCTTCCTTCTATTGGTACCGCCATCTCAAACCTAAAAGCATCAACAACTGGGGTGACCTAGAGAACCTGATCCTCACTTATTTTTTTGATGATGATGCCGAGGTATCAATCAGGACACTCTTCAATGAGAAACAAGAAATACGATAAGACGGTCGACGACTTCGTCAACCGCTTTTGGAATAAGACGATGAATTGTCAAGATCTGATCACAGAGGACTTCGTCCTCCAAACCTGTCATAATAATCTCTCTTTGGACGTGTTGGAAGTTATGGGAGTAGAAACCGTCCAGCACCTGGAAAGAGTTGAAAGTACGCGGAGAGCAAGCCGAGCGCTTCCTCAGAAGGAAGAAAGTCGAGAGAAGCCAACCGATGGCTAACCCTCCAAACTCAAGTTTCGTCTCCCGTGGTAAGAGGAAGGCACCTACAGTAATTGTTGATGTTAATCAAACGTCACAACAACAACCCCGAAGACAGCAAAAGACTTCGGATCCGAGACTCCAAAAGGAATACTCCTTCAAGGACGAAGATGTTCCAGCTATTTTCGAGTCCCTCCTTGAAAATAACAAGATCAAGTTACCACCTATCGCAGATCAGGAGGAAGCTGACAATACTACGGATCTGAAGTACTGTGCGTACCACAGGAGGATCCTTCATCCTACCAAGGATTACTTCACTCTCAAAAATAGCATCCAAACCTTGGTTGAAGCCGGTGTCATAACGCTCAATTAATTCGAATGAAGACTCCGACAAGTATAAGAGTATAAACTGCTCCTTCTGACACTCTGAAGAGTATACGAGTATAAACTGCTTCTCAATCCTCTAATCAGTATAAGAGGTTAAACTGCTCCCTGATACTCTAACAGGTATATGAGTTTAAACTATTTCCTGTCTTTCACGAGAAGTTCCTAGAGAGTGTCATGCCTGGTATTCTTAAGGATAACCTGTTCATCCAACTGAGTTCAATATTAGATCCAGTTTTGTGAAAAAAGCTGGGGGTGGATAATTCATGTAATGGAAAGTTCCTGAAAGAATTCTACATAGTGTATTCTTAGGGATAACCCGGTCACTACAAGAAGGTGATGAATAAGAAACTCCCACTCAAACTTCCGCTACGTCTGTGCACTCAACACTCCCATTGTTAGAGTCCGGATATAGTACTCAGAATTTTAATCTTCTGTTTATTGATAATTGTCAAACCCCTCTATGTTAGGTATTTATTACTTAACACTAGGAACCCCTTTTGAGTGATTTGTATGAATCAACATCCCCTCCGTAATTTGTACTCCCACTATCACTGTTCACTTGGTCAGACCTTCCTATAGTTAGGACCACAACCAAAATCCCCTCCCGATTCCTTCAATGAATGAGAGGTCCACAAATTGAGCGATCAAACCTATAAAAGTTAGGATCATCTCAAAACTGTTCATTTGGTCAAACCTTCCTGTAGTTAGGACCACAACCAAAGCCAAAGTCCCCTCTCGATTCCTTCAATGAACGAGAGGTCCACAAATTGAGCGATCAAACCTATAAAAGTTAGGATCATCTCAAAACTCCTCACTCGGTCAAACCTTCCTACAGTTAGGATCACAACCAAAATCCCCTCTCGCTCCATCCATGAACGAGAGGTTCACAAATCGAGCGATCAAACCATCCTATAGTTAGGATCGTCTCAAACCCTCCACTTGGTCAAACCTTCCTACAGTTAGGGCTAAAACTAAAATCCCCTCTCGATTCCATCCATGAACGAGAGATCCATTTTCAAATTGATCGATCAAACCTTCCGACAGTTAGGGTCACCTTGAACTTCCACTCGATCAAATCTTCCTACAGTTAGGGCCAAAACCACCATTCACTCTCAATAAACCATAAATTTACCTTTAGTTCGATAATCAAACCTTTCGACAGTTAGGATTATCGAATCATTTTGATTCTCGAGGTGGAGATCCCACTTCGAGTCTCCTTTGCAACTGGAGATAAAATATAAAATTCTTTCTCTTCGATTTTGGGAGATAGAATATAAAATTCTTCCACTCTTATTTTGGGTTCGTCTTTGCCCCAAGAGAAGACATCATCCTTCAACTCTATAATCCGTACCTCACATGTATGGGGAATTTTATCCTGAAGCTTATGTAGGGATAAGTCAGCGCTTAACATGCGTTATCGGTTAGTCTTTAACCGTAAAAAGGACAAAAGCCCACATATTCGACATTGTGGTAGGTTGTTATTAATAACACCATAATCTGTGCCTCACACGTACGGGGAACTTTATCCCGAATCCTAAGTGGGGAATTTTATCCGGAATCCTAAGTAGGGATAAGTCAGCACCTAACACGTATTGACGGTTTAGTCTTTTACCGATTGAAGAAGACACCAGAATCCAAGTCTGGAGACTTTTATCCTAAATCCTAAGAAGGGATAAGTTAACGCCTAACACGTGTTGCCGGGTAGTCTATTCCCGTAAGAAAGATGAAGTCTATGTATTCAATATCGTAGCACTAAAAGAGTTAACTTTTTTAGCATAACGTTACATGTGGAACGGACTTAAACAATCCGTATGCAAGCCCGATTCAAACGGTAATCGGCAAAGGCACATCAAATCCGTTAATGGCTCAGAATTTGCTAAAAATCCTGAGTCTGCATCTGATACATGCAGCCGGGTAGTCTATTCCCATGAGAAAGACGAAGTCTACGTATTTAATATCGTAGTACTAAAAGAATTAACTCTTTTAGCACAATGTCACATGCGGAGCGGATTTAAATAATTCACATGCTAGCTTGATTTAAACGGTAGTCGGTAAAGGCTCATCAAACCTGTTGATGGCTGAGGGTTTGCCAAAAATCCTATGAATGTAAGAGTCATTGACGCATCAGCCCCATTAGTTGGTCTCGTGACTCGAGCATCTAACAACTTCGGGATAAGATCCATATCTACAGACGAATCAGCTTTAACAGTTGATCCTACAGCCTTAATTGTTAGGACCGTCATTCTCTAATGCCTTAAGAGATTAAACTGTGTAGACTCTAACAAACGTACGTGTATAACCTATGTTAACACAGGGCGATCTGAAACCGTAAGGTCAACGTCGGTCAATGCGTAACCCTAGGTCAACGCCACTCAACGCGTTGTGATGAAAAGTCAATGCCTGGAGATCCAAAACCCTAGGTCAATGCCGGGCAATCCGAAATCCTAGGTCGACACCGGTCAACGCGTAACCCTAGGTCAACACAGGTAAATGCGTTACGATAAAGTTAACGTCGGGCGATCCGAAACATCACCGTTCAATGCGTAGCGCTAAGCCATAATATTTTGGCAGAGGTAGTCAACTTGACAGCACGAGCCAAAATCAACTCACTAGTTTTGATTTAAGACTTCGACGATGGCCAGACGATAAATGCAGCGTCGGGAGAACTTTAGCTATTCGTCAAAATATTGAATAGATAGAAAACCAAAGGAGTCAATGAACAAAGCTAACTACAGGTCCTTTTATACCGACTGAAGGTTGGACCGATCACATCTAAAGTATTCCAGCCTCCTCTATAAAAGAATGAGGTTGAAACACTTTGGAGGGGGTATCTGTAGGGGTCTAAAATTACCTACGGGCCCTCACACGCAGCTCGAAGAACAGAGAAAACGATGAACATCACTATCCAAGTTATAGAAGCTTAATCGATGTTGACAAGCGCATGAAGTGAGTCAATGAACTATGTGAAGCAACGGAACTGCAGAATAATGAGGAAACAAACTGATCGGGAGTCACGCTTCACTTACGAAGGATGAAGTACCCCTCAGGTCCTATTTACTCCACATATGATTCAATCATGGAAGCTTGTAGATCTCCTCGTCGTCTTTCCAATGCATGTTGAACCGTGTAATTCCGAGATCGGACAACGAAAATACGACGGAAACGGATAGAGCACGCGAAACTACGTTCCTGACCTCGCTGAGACACCCCTTGGTGTCTCGGCCATGGCCGAGACACCCTAAGGCATCTCGGCTAGGCCAAGACATTCACAAGTGTCTCGGCCATGCCGAGACACCCACGGGTGTCCGCAGACCCGAAAAATTGAATTTTGGCAGTTTAAAGCTATTTTTCAATCATTAACCACCTGGATTTGTTTTAACTGATAGAATATCATCCAAGAACATGGTTAAGTGGTTATAACTAAAGATAAGATCGAATCTATCATTCTTATCTGAAAACAGTGGTCCCTAAGCTTATAAATACAGCCACAGAGCCTTTATTTTTTCAGATATGGAATTCTCGAGCGTCGGCGAAGCCCTGGCGAATTGAGGACTAAAGAGCCACAAATTTTAGAGAGGAGGAGGAGATCAAATCTAGTTCTTCAAGCGTAAAGAATGAGAGTTCGATAGATCTGCAGCCCATTTCCTTCCCTTGAGATTGCCCCTTTGCGGTAATCTCGAGAAGAGTGATTATCTCGTTGTTCTCAAGATAATTGCTTCAGTTTCTTTATTCCTTCATGAATCAACAAAGCTCCGGATCTGATCTGACCGTTTGGTGGTCTATGGATATTGACGTCCTCGTCACAGGCAAAGATCTCATTCAAGCAGTGGGCGATAAACACCCGTTACGCTATTTGACGACAGTTGTACTTTTTTATTTTTATTGTGTAAAGGTCTTATAAAAAGACTATCCTTTTTTGTTGCCATTATAACGACTGAAGTTATAATGACTACATCAATGAAGATATCAACTTTCCACCCAAACAAGTATATGCTGGGCTCGAGGTTGAAACACAATGAAGTCGGTTAGATCGAATGAGGACAACACTTACTGAGAAGCTGGTGGCTCTACACGATCTCGATTCCTCTCTCGCATTAAGTGATGCCAAGATAGCACGGGCTATCTTAGAATTGTCAAGGGCTGATGATGAGCACGCTCGAGTCATGATATTCGAAAAGTTTGAATTCTCAGAATAGAAACTAGCCAAGATAGAGGAAGAGGCCACGAAAACACTAGCCACCACTAAGGAACCCTTCAAGGCTGAATTGCAGAATGAGCTTGAGCGAGCTTATACAGAGGAGTTATCTAAATTAGAGCAACAAGTCCTTAGTCATAAGCTTGATGTAGAATGATTGCAATTGTTGTATCTACAGACTCCATTTTTTTATTAATAGAAGATATTTTTTTGCTTATTAGATTTTATTATGATTTCTTATTCTGTTTAGAATAATTAACCATAATACTCGTAGGATTTTTGGTAAATCATCAGTCATTAACGGATTTGTTGTGCTTTTACCGATTACCATTTGAATTGGGCTAGTATGTGAATTATCTAAGTCCGTTTCACATATAATATTGCACCAAAAGAATGAACTCTCTTAGACTTGATGCTACGATATCGAATACGTAGACTTCATCATTTGTCGTGGGAATAGACTACCCGCCAACGCGTGTTAGGCGTTGACTTATCCCTACTTAGGATTCGGCATAAAATTCCTCATGCGTGTAAGCTACGGATTTTGATGTTATTAATAACGACCTACCACGATATTAAATACGTGGACTTTTGTTTTTTTACGGTAAAAGACTAACCGGCAACACGTATTAGGTGCTGACTTACCCCTACTTAGAATTCGGGATAAAAATTCCCTATGCGTAGAAGGCATGGATTTTTTATCGCTACGATGTTGAATACATAGACTTGGTTATTTTTACGTGAACAGACCACCTAACAGCATGTCTTAGATGTAGACTTATCTCTATTTAACGATCGAGATAAAGTTCCCTAAGTGTGTAAGACATGGATTTTAGTATTGTTGAAAGATTGTGTCTTCTCTTGGGGCAAAGACGAACCTAATATCGGAGAGGAAGAATTTTATATTCTATTTTCGGGCCTTCTTTTAGGGTAAAGACGAACCCGATGCTAGAGAGCAAGAATTTTATATTCTATCTCCTGCTACAGAAGAAACTCATAATGGGAACTCTACTTCGAGACTCTAGAAGGTGAAACTAAGAGTAAGATCTCCACTCCGAGAATCGACAAGATCCAGATAACCCTAACTTTTATAGGATTGGTTACCTAATCTGAAAATGAATTTCTCATTTATCAAGATGGAATTCCGACTTCAGTCCTAACTTTTATAGATTTGACCGAAGAGGAAAGAGTATAAACCTTTCGTTTATCGGAAAGGAATTCCGATTGTGGTCCTAGCTGTTTGGTTGTTTGACCAGGTTGGGGTTATTTAGATGACCCTGATTTTTATAGTTTTGATCGTTCAACTTGGGTGGAGGCCTTTCGTTTATCAAAAGGGAAGTTTGTTTTTTGAAAGTGGACCTCTCATTCATAGAAGGAATTGAGAGGAGATTTTAGTTTTGGTCCTAACTATAGGAAGGTTTGACCAAACAAGCAGTGTGAGTGGGGTACAAGTAGCAGTGGGAATGATGACTTGCACAAACCACTCGGTGGGGGTTTTGGGTGTCAAGTGACCAAGACTTAACATGTAACATGAAAAAAGGTTTGATAATTGCCAAGGATTGGCAAATCGAACATTTGATTACTATGTTGGGACTTTAACATTGGGAGTGTTAAGTGCACAAATACAATGGGAGTTTGGATGGACTCAATTGAAAGAATTTTGGTGGACCCACTATTAATTAATTTAATCAGTGAGGGACTTTATCGTGGAGGACTATGAATCAAGCATTCCATAGGTACATCATGGGAATTTCGTGAGGGAAGATTGACCAAATAAGGTTATTGAATCTTATCCCTACGAAAGAGTGCTCGGAAAGTCACAGTGGGAAGGTTTTAATCATCTTGGAAATGATTAAATAGCCATAGTGGAAGGTTCTCAATCATTTTTATTATAATTAATAAAAAATCATTTAGATGACTGGTCTTCATCTTGAACAATTAGCTGATCTTGGGTTATCCTTAAGAATACCATGTATAGCATTCTCCAGAATCTTCCCATTAAATAGTTTATATCCTGAACGTACTAGGGATAGTACGTTTTTAGGAACTTCTCTTTTATTGGCATCATGAGCTTGTTAACATCTTGGGTGATTAAGTGATATGCACCATTTGAGTAGACTGTCTCTAATATAAACTGCCATCCCATTTAGGTTAGAATTTACCTTTCTTCTTGGAGTTGAGTATCATTGGTCGTCGGACAGTGAGAACTAAGTCTCCTTCCTTGAAGCTTCATTGTCGGACTCTTTTATCAAAAGCCCTGGACATTCTGGCCTGGTAAAACTTAATTTGTTGCTGAGCCTCTAGGTGCTTTTCATCTAATATCTCAAGTTCTTTGAGACATTTTTGATGTTGTTCCTCCGTTGTCGTCCCTGTTGTGAGAGCAATGTGAAGGGATAGAATTTGGATTTCCAAGGGAAGGACGGTTTCGCAGCTGTATACTAGAGAATATGGAGTTGCTATGGTAGGCGTGCGGACTGTGGTGCGATATGCGTAGAGAGCAACTCCTAGTTTGTCATCCCAGTCTCGTTTATTGGTCCTCGCGAGCTTTGATAGAATCTTAATGATGGTTTTTTTGAAAGCTTCAGCTAATCCGTTCACTGTGGGATTGTATGTTGTCGATGAGACGTCTTGAATTCTGAACTTTTCACAGAATTTGATGAAGACATTGCTGACAAACTGAGGGTCGTTGTCATGCACGATTCATCTTGGCACATCATATCTGTAGATAATATGGTGTTTTATGAATTTGATGATATTGCTTGTCTTTACTTCTTTGAGTGGAATTGCTTCGGTCCACTTTGATAAGTAGTCGGGTGATTACCAAAATGAAACGGTCACCATTGGCTGACGGTGGAAAAATAGGACCAACAATATCCATTCTCCATATCTCGAATAGCTATGAAGTGGCCGAAGGGTGAAAATGCTCCGGGATTTGGTGCATGTAATTTGCATGTACTTGACATGCGCGGCACCGTCAGGTTTAATCAACTATGTCCTTGACCATGGTTAGCTAATAATATCCCATTCTTCTAAGTCGATCATAGAGTTTGTGATCGGGTTAGTGTGCACCATAGGTCCCATAATGCACTTCCCTAAGAGCCTCCTCCGCCTCTTTTATTGAAAGGCATCGGAGTAACAGGCTGTCGTATGTGTGAGGATACAACGTCTAGGTCATCGTGTTGTAATAGAATCTCGGCGCTCTTCGTCGGACTGAGTCTTTTTCTTTTATGTCTTCTGGCAAAATACCGTGCGAGTCATAATCGATAATGGGGAATCACCAATCTTGAGGCTCGAGTTCAATTTTGACTGAGTGCGCCTCCTTGATGTCCTAGGCGTAGTCTGGTATGAATAGTTGGTGAGTTCTCACAGTGACATATTGTTTTATGTCGGAAGACTATGCTAGAGATACTGCTAATGCCGCTAGTGCATCTGCGTATACGTTCTGGAGACTTGGAATGTACTCGATGAAGAATTCTTCGAATGAGTTTTCTAGCTCTATGGCCACCTTGTTGTATGGTATCAGGTCTTGATTCCTGACTTCATACTCTCCTCGAATTTGGTTGATTATCAGTTAAGAATCACCAAAAAGTTTAAGATACTCGACACCCAGCTCTTTGGCGAAACATAGTCCAATGAGCAGCGCATTGTATTCGACCACATTATTGGAGCGTTTTCCAATTAATGAGTAAGCTCTGCATATCACATGCCTCTTCGGGGAAACTAGGACAACTCCTACTCCTAAAGAGATTTTAGAGTTACCAGGAGTACTCACCACATTGGTCGCTCGGGAAGCACGATCGAAGTACAAGGTAGTGTTGACTTCATGGGTTTCATCTGGCAAATCTTCATATAATTCGGCTGTATCCTTCGTAGGGTTAGCCACTAGAAGATCACAAATTGCTTGTCCTGTGATCAACTTTTGTTGTTTGTAAGTGTAAGTCATATTAGGATGAAAGTAGGGCCCATCTTGCTAACTGCCGGTTCATGGAGGCTAGTTGCGTCATGAAGGTTAGACCCTAGAGGTGGGGTGATTAGGGTCTTATGCTAATCTAATCCCGATTAAGATTCTAATTAAAAATAATATTGATTAATTTGTTCTTGCAAGAATGATATAAGATAGATATGAGCAAGAGAGATATGAATAAGCACAAATAAAAAGAACACTAAGCAAAACACAAACAAACGATATGTTTACGAGGTTCGGTATCCACGACCTACGTCCCCACTCCTCACCTCGAGGATATCTCCACTATCACAATCCGGTTTGGAAGTCGGAACTTCTACACACTCGGTTTACAAGCTTACCGAAAACTCTCACACAACAAATACTATGCAAACACACTTTACACACTAAGTGTAGGAACCTAGCCCGTGTCCTCCTCCTCAAGTGCTCGGATGTAACCTCTCCCTAGGTTCATCAACCGACACCACTCCTATTGGATTTGACTCCGTCTCTCGCCTCACACTTCTCTCGGTGTACAAGTGTGTTACAAGTGATACTCATAAATAAAGATTAAATAAAATGGTTTGTTCTCAACAACAAATGAAGCTCACACTCACTAAATCACACCCCACAACCCACACTATATAGTATGAAGATATTAAGCTCAATATTGTGTGTGTGATAACAGTAAATGAAAAATATATAACTCAAATAAATATAGCTAACATATGAAAATAAAATTATAAGCTTTATGAAAAGATGAGTTAGGAAAACTTCTCCATAGACAAGAAGAACAGTGGATGATGAGATTAAAAATTCTCTTCTTGTAGTAGGAAAAACTTCTCTTGAAACAGACTGATGAAATCAAGTTAAATAGCTCTTTTAAACACACTTAAGATTTTGTTAAAAACAAAACTTAGTTATTTGAAAGAGAGCAACAATAAGGTATTTATAACCACTTAAAATATCAGCCAAAACTAATTAGAAAAGACCAAAATAGCCTCAGACAGCCATTGTAAAAAATAGCAGTTAAAAGGCAATGATGAGATCGGCGGTCGACCGTGGAAATCTCGCGGTCGACCACGAGGCACAAAAAAGCTGATCAAAGAAATTAAAGGCTGGCGGTCGACCGCGGCGGTCGACCGCAAAAGTCTCTAATGGATTCACGGTCGACCGTCACGATTGACCGCGAGCACATAAAAGCCATATTCTAAAATTTTGCTGCTTGCGGTTGACCGTGGCGGTCGACCGCAAACTGATACATGGCATATGACAGGTTTTTGGGCTGATTTTGAAATTATGTTAAAAATATCAAATTAATTCTAAAAATAGTAAAAATTTGGGAAAAGTTTCTAAATGATGAAATAAACATGTTTGAAAAGGAATATTTGGAAAATCAATTTTCGTTTGTGAAAACTCCCTGTTTTTGAAAAGTATTTAGAAAACCTGTTTTTCGCGAACATGAAATTTAAGATATGACTTGTTAATACGTATATATATATCATGCATACGTTATATATATATATATAATAAAGTATGAATGAGTTGTAAACATGAAATAAAAACTATTGTAACAAAGTTTGATGAAAAAACATTTATATGATAGAAAACGTCAAAATTGTGTTAAGTGTACATATATTGAGCTTGCATATAAACATACGATAAATGTAAGCAAACTAAACTTATACCTAGGTGTAGCACACACATAAACTTGAATCTTTAACTTTTGATTGCCGTGTGTTGAAATACCTGTAAGGAAAAACCAAAAACAACAAAGACTAGAAAACATATTAGCGATAAATTATTTGACAAATCATCATCAAAACTATAGGGCCAACAATCTCCCACTTTTTGATGATGGCAAACAATTTATTATGATATAAAGTACATGTTGATAAACCACATATAAACCAACCATGTATACAACATGAATATTAATGAACATGAATAAACCATACATGAATATTAATAAACCACATGAGCATGAATAAACCATATGTAGATTTTCTCCCCCTTTGACAACATCAAAAAGGGAAAAAAAGTAACTAGGAGCAACGCTCCCCCTGCATTCAAGCACAGATAATAAACAATTATATGGACACAAAAGCTCCCCCTGTCAATTTGCATTAAAGATCATATATAGGAGCTAAAAGTCATAATCATAATCATTCATACACATCCATAAACATTTGAAATTTAAAGTCCAAACCGAGCATAAAGCATCATTAGCAACATGTTTGCACAAAACCACATATTTGTTTTCACAAAACAAGGCATAAAATATTATTTTCACCATACATTGTTCATGATAAACTAACATAACCATAATAAACCAAATTAGTCCCACAAAACTACATTGTTTACCACACAAATCATACATAATTTGTTCCATAATAACACATAGTTTTCCACACAAACCATAGAGTTATTACAACTCAAAATAAAACATAAGTATCAAGTTTTCTTTCACCAAAACATAAACATCACCATAAGCATAGAATCCAACAAAATAAGAATCAATCTCCAGCATCATCAGAAGCATGGCCAGAGCTAGATCCCGAACCAGAGTCAAAAGCAGATCCTTCATCAGAGCCCTCATTAGAACCAGAGTCAGAACTAGAAGAGGGATCCGGAATCCCAAGAGACTAACCCTGATAAGATAGAATAGTCCTAACATCCCTCTAAATAGTTAAGACCTGAGTCTCGAGACGATCCAAACGGGCACAGATATCAGAAGTGGAGGAGGTGGAAGCTCTAGACTGAGAACGAGAAGATGATGGCTTAGCAAGATCAGATAAGGAGTCAGAAAGTTGCATACGGGAGAGAGAGACTCTATCAAAGTATTTCTTACCCGGATCAACTTTGGGTTCATTGGTGAGAGGAACACCGAAGTGTTGAAGAATAAGAGTGATGAAGCTGCCAAAAGGAAGAAATTTACGATGCTTGCATGCCATGTTCTTAAGAAAAACATTTATCCAATTTACTTTTATTTTGGCAAAAATGGCATAAACAGCATTAACCTTATCAGGAGGAAAATGATCAAAGTTACCGGTTTTGGGAATGAGATTATGAGCAACAATACGAGCTATGATTTTAGCGGTGGGATTGAGTGATTTGTTGTTCATAGGATAGGTGCAACCAGGCTTAAACAAGATAGCGTTCACAGCCTGATCGGTGTGATCGATAAACATAAGCTCAACGTCATTTGTTGGAATCTTAAGGATTCCCGCAAGCTCATCGGCAGAAAATGAGATCTGAATGTTTTTGACAGATGTGGTGATGGTTTGAATACCATCGGCAGAAGTGGTGACAGACAGGTTTGCATAAAACAAATAGACGAGGAATGGGTAATAAGGAACTTTACGTTGCTCATCTAGCAGTTTTTTGCAAACCAACAGTATACAGAATATTATGAATATCATACATGGCTAATTGATCATACTTGATATATCTACTAGGCAGGATTTTTAGTTTACACAGTTCCCTATATTTCTTAATTAGGGGTTTGAATAGAAGATAATCCTCATAGTGAGAGGCAATTGAAGATGAGGAACCAGACTCATGCTTAGATCATTTCTTAGGAGGCATTTTGACAGATATGATCATTTAGGGCTTTGAAAAAATATGAAATTTGACAGAAATTGAAAACCCTAAAAAGAAAATAAAGCACAATAAGTACAAATGAACAAACCCTAAACAAAAACCCTAGAATTGAAATGTTGAAACTCTAGAGCAAAAAGAAATTGAAAGATGAGAGATTACCCCAGCAAATTTCCAACATGAAATTTGATGAAAGGATGGTCGCGGTCGACCGAAGAGAAGCTTCGGGCGACCGAGGGAAGAACTCTAATTTGGGGGGAAATTTCAAAATGAATAAGAAGAAAGGAGTCAGATCATAAGAGGAGAAGAAGGGACGGTCTGGATCTGGGTAGAAATGAAATCAATAGTGGTGGTTGATTCGGGTTTAGAAAAGATAACCAAATAAAACCGAAACCCGAAGTCAAAACAAAATCGACGCAGAAAAATTCCTTGCAGTCGACCACTGCGGTCGACCGTAACAACTTCCAGAGACTTCGACGGTCGACCGTGGTGGTCGACCGTGAGAAAAATAAAAGCATAGGCAGTTTTAAAATCTGGATTTTGAGAAGAATATAATTTGGACTTAAATAAAAATTTGTTTTATGTTTATTATACACATATAAGAATATATGAGAAGTTCTTAGCTATTTAAATCATGAAATTATTTTATTTTAGCTTAATAAAAACTAAATCATCATTAAAATTCCAAACAACTATAAAACAACGAAACAAACAAAAAATCACAACGATAGTTTCAAAACTCATTTTGGTACCCAAATCATTTTGGTACCACTAAAATTTGGGACATGAACCCGATCATGTAAATCTAAGGCCCTAGGGTTATAAACCCGTTTAGGCGTGTTTTGTACACTGATACGGTCAAAACAAAAATTGTAAACATGGCTCATATGATTGCAATTTGTGCAATGTAGAGGTTTGAATGGTTTGCGTTGACTGAAATGAAATGCGCGTGGTTCATTTGCAAAAATAGATTTTTTTCTTTGTAATTATTTTGCAGGCGGGAATTTCTTTTCAAATCGAAACAAAACAAGGCTAAATGACCAAAACGACCACAATAATCACATTTGTACACATGAGCATGTTTATGATTTACACTATATGTGTGTACATGTGTATGTGATGAAGAAGCTTGATGGGATGTACAATCATGAATAGGCTTGTCAATTTTTTGAGCATTATGACAAAATTGAGCTAAATGGCCTTTAAGATCGCAAATAGAATATTTGTGAATTTTATCATACATGTGTGCATAGTGAATAGATTTCTTAGAAGAATTAACATTGTATTTTGCACACAAGTCCTTAAGCTTTTTATTATTAGCAATACAAGTGTTTAGTGTTGAATCTAAGGTAGATATATGTTTTCTCATTTGATTCAACTCATCATTGTACATACAAACATTGCTACTAGAAGTAGGATAAACAAGATTTTTCATCATAGATTTTAACTTATCTACTTCTAACATGGCATCATATTTTTCATAAAGCAAACTAGCATTTTCAATTCTCAAATTTCCATTGCATTCTTTAATAATTATATTTTCATTTGCAATAAAATTAAACTTAGTGGCTAGTGTTTCATGAGTGGATTTCATATTTACATACTTACTATTTACATCAATATAGCAATTGTGTAATTTTTCAAACTCAAGAGCAAGCTCATCAAAAGTAATAATATCATTGTTATCAAGCTCGCATACCTCACTAGGGTTATCACCTAGTGGTGTTGTACATGGAGATGAGACTTCTTTAGAACTCAAAGTAGGATTTTCCAATGCTTGTTAAATAGCCTCCAAATCCCTTTCATGTGCTTCAATAAATTAACATAAGGCGTAAGCACTATCAAAATTAGCAAATTTGTTAGAAAATAAAGAGTGAAAAGCATTAAGCAAATATTCTAATAAAAGCTTGTTCATATTAAACAATCTTTTATCATTTTCACACCATTTGGATTTTTTCGAAATAGGAACAACATAGGCATACTCAACAATTTCCCATAAATTGAATTGTTTAGATTGAACAAAAAGTTTGAATCTAACACGCCATTGATCATAGGGAAAAATATCCAAACGAGGAGCAACATTAATAGCATAACCTAGACTAGATGCATCATACAAATCCGTAATTATTTATATGCAAGAAGCAAAAAGTAATCAATACTAGATTAGAACAAAAGCGATAACTTGGATCTTTAACTCAAGGCGATTAGTCCTTAAATCAAAGAGCACCAAGCTCTGATACCAATTGTTAGACCCTAGAGGGGGGTGATTAGGGTCTTATGCTAATCTAATCCCGATTAAGATTCCAATTAAAAATAATATTAATTAATTTGTTCTTACAAGAATGATATAAGATAGATATGAGCAAGAGAAATATGAATAAGCACAAATAAAAAGAACGCTAAGCAAAACACAAACAAATGATATGTTTACGAGGTTCGGTCACCACGACCTACGTCCCCGCTCCTCACCTCGAGGAGATCTCCACTATCACAACCCGGTTTGGAAGCCAGAACTTCTACACACTCGGTTTACAAGCTTATCGAAAACTCTAACACAACAAACACTATGCAAACACACTTTACACACGAAGTGTAGGAACCTAGCCCGTGTCCTCCTCCTTAAGTGCTCGGATGCAACCTCTCCCTAGGTTCATCAACCGACGCCACTCCTATTGGATTCAACCGCGTCTCTCGCCTCACACTTCTCTCGGTGTACAATTATGTTACAAGTGATACTCACAAATAATTAAATACAATGGTTTGTTCTCAACAACAAATGAGAACACAAATGAAGCTCACACTCACTAAATCACACCCCACAACCCACACTATATAGTATGAAGATATTAAGCTCAATATTGTGTGTGTGTGATAACAGTAAATAAAAAATATATAACTCAAATAAATATAGCTAATATATGAAAATAAAATTATAAGCTATATGAAAAGATGAGTTAGGAAAACTTCTCCATAGACAAGAAGAACAGTGGATGATGAGATTAAAAATTCTCTTCTTGTAGTAGGAAAAACTTATCTTGAAACAGACTGATGAAATCAGCTTAAACAGCTCTTTTAAACACACTTAAGATTTTGTTAAAAACAAAACTTAGTTCTTTGAAAGAGAGCAGCAATAGGGTACTTATACCCACTCAAAATATCAGCCAAAACCAATTAGAAAAGACCAAAATAGTATCAGACAGCCATTGTAAAAAATAGTCGTTAAAAGGCAATAATAAGATCGACGGTCGACCGTGAAAATCTCACGGTCGACCGCGAGGCACAAAAAAGCTGAGCAAAGAAATTAAAAGCTGGCGGTCGACCGCAAAAGTCTCTGATGGATTCACGGTCGACCGTCACGGTCGACCGCGAGCACATAAAAGCCATATTCTGAAATTTTGTTGTTGGCGGTCGACCGTGGCGGTCGACCGCAAACTGATACATGGCATATGACAGGTTTTTGGGCTAATTTTGAAATTATGTTAAAAATATTAAATTAATTCCAAAAATAGTAAAACTTTGGGGAAAGTTTCTAAATGATGAAATAAACATGTTTGAAAAGGAATTTTTGGAAAATCAATTTTCGTTTGTGAAAACTCCCTGTTTTTGAAAAATATTCAAAAAACCTATTTTTCGTGAACATGAAATTTGAGATATGACTTGTAAATACGTATATATATATCATGCATACGTTATATATATAATAAAGTATGAATAAGCTGTAAACATGAAATAAAAACTATTGTAACAAAGTTTGATGAAATAACATTTATATGATAGAAAACGTCAAAATTGTGTTAAGTGTACATATATTGAGCTTGCATATAAACATACGATATATGTAAGCAAACTAAACTTATACCTAGGTGTAGCACACACATGAACTTGAATCTTTAACTTTTGATTGTCGTGTGTTGAAATACCTATAAGGAAAAACCAAAAACAACAAAGACTAGAAAACATATTAGCGATAAATTGTTTGACAACTCATCATCAAAACTATAGGGCCAACAATGAATACCCAGACTAGGTTAACGTTGGAAATGACGTAGATCATCTGTCCAATGAGGTATTACCGCTTCTTTTGGATGGCAAACAACAAAGCGAGGCATTCCATTTCAATCACTGGATACCGAGATTAGGCACTTACCAAAGTTCAACTTAGGTAATAGATAGCCTGTTCATGACTGTTGTTATTGTCCTGTGTTAACAAGTGGTTCATCGCCTTGATGTAAATCAAGAACGGTTTACCCGACTTCGGTGTAACGAGAACAGGAAGATTTGCTAGATATGTTTTGATATCCTCGAAGGCCTTCCGACAAGCCTCATCCCAGATAAAGATACACCCTTCTTTGTGAGCTTGGAAAATGGTTGGCATTTCCTAGATAGGTTCAAGATGAACCGACGGATATAAGCCAATCGCCCTTGTAATCCTCTGAGCTCTTTGAGGTTTCTTAGGGGTTGCAATTCATGTATCACCTTTACTTTGTCAGGATCATTATGAATACTCTTTATGGTGACAACGAATCTGAGTAATTTACCACTGGACATTCTTAGGAAAGACTTAGTAGGGTTCATCTTCAGTTGATGAGTCTGTATAAGGTCGAACATCATCCTTAAGTCTTTAATATGGTCATCTTTGATACGGCTTTTCACGACCAGGTCATCAACATAACATTCAACGATCTTCCGAAGGTGTTCCTAGAAAATCTTCGACATTGCTCATTGATAGGTGGCTCTTGCGTTCTTCAATCCAAAAAGCATGACAGTGTAGCAGAAGATACCGAGGGGTATCCTGAATGCAATATGCTTTTCGTCATTCGGGTACATCTTAATTTGATTATAACCTAAAAACCCGTCCATGAAGGACATTCTTTCGTACCCATACGTAATGTCGATGATGGCAACCGTGATCAGAAGAAGGAAATCGTCCTTTGGGCAAGTGATTTTTAGGTCTCTAAAGTCGATGTAGATCCTGATTTTCTCATTAATATTTTTAAGGGCCGGTATAATATTTGCTAGCTAGTCGAGATGTTACTCTTCCCTGATAAAACCTGAGTCAATTAACTTTTTAACTTCAGACTCAATTGCTTTCATAATTTTTGAACGAAACTGTCTTTGCTGTTGTTTGACAGGCTTGGCATCCGGTTTGATGTTAAGGCAAAGTATTTCTATGTTTGGATCAAGTCCTGGCATATCTTTATAATTCTAGGCGAAGACATCTATGTATTCCCTGATGAGGGCAACTAACTCTTCCTTCTTGTCTAGTGAAAAATAATCGCTGACGAATATAGGTTTCGGATTCGCTTCATCACCCATGTTCACCTAGACCATTTTATCTTTGGTGGAAGGTTCTCTTTGTTCGAATCTATCACCATATTGGATATTCACGTGATGAATCCAAGGATTTTCCTAAGTTGGTAATTTATCATCTTCCTCCATTGTGGCAGGATCGACTGTGGCCATATTCGACATCAGACCTTTGAACATTTCTCCAAGACTGACGTCGGAGTCCTAATTTGAAGAATCAGATGAGTATCCATCCTTATTTGCTAATCGGTCGATGACTTGCCAGTAACATTTATCATCAGATGAAGAGACATAGCCTAGACCCCTTTTATAACCATAATAATTATTGGGTTTTCCTTTCGGTACATAGGCCGGTCGAGGTGGAACTCATAGACCTCGACCAAAACAAAGACCTTCTTCGAGTGTGAAGTTGTATCCCTATTTCTTCATAAAGTTACGTGATTGTTGACTGTGTCTGAATAAGTGAGGATCGGGTCTTTCATCGTCACTATCTTCCTTTGAGAAGGGATCTGATGGTGGAGGCATCTCCCCTTTGTCGAAGATTAACTCTTATTCACTCTCTGTCTTAGCAGGAATGATGGGGGTTGTTATAAATGAGTCTTGGACATGCTTCTTCATCATAAAAGACGATCGAAGTGGCATATGTATATCAGGATTATCATACAACCCCTGCATTACATTATTAAGACAAGGTGAATAATCTAAATTGTCATTTATTGCTTCCTCGGCAACTTGCCAATTATAACTACCGTCTGGCGATTCACCATCGTCAAGATTGATTACAAAGGGTACAATATTGTTTAGTATAAAACCTCCATTGTAATCAAGCCCAGCTTCGATGTCAACTTCTTTTCCACTGTCCATGCCTTTGGCTAATGATTCAGTATCAAATTCAGCACTGTAAAGAAAGGAGTCAGTAAAGTAGTTTTCTAATCTCTTAAACGGTTGCTTATCTCTAATAACCATCTTGGCCTTATTATTAGCGTCTATATATTTGAGATACTGATGAAGGGTGGAGGGGATTATAACATTACTATGGATCCAAGGTCGACCTAATAGAAAGTTATAGGAAGTCTCTACATTGATCACATAGTACTTGACTTCGAACTTCAAATCTCCAAGCTGGCACTTCACTCAGATCTTACCCAATAGCCTCGACCCACTAGTATTAAATCTGTAGATAATAGTGCCTGTAGAAACTAACTATTTGGCAGGGATTTCATAATTGTACATTAATCAGAGTGGTATAATGCTGATAGCAGAACCCGAATCGACTTGGATCTGGTTAACAGCGCTAGGACCGATGTATCCGATGAAATACAAAGGCCTGCCATGCTTTGAATTCCTCATTTGCATGTCATCCTTGGTGAAGGTGATGCAAGGGATTAGTTCGGTCGTGAGGTTGTAATGCTGAACTGACAGCTCCGGTTTTTTAGGGACTGGCTTAATCTGAGTAAGAAACACATCAGAATCAGTCAAAGCTTCTTGTAAAACCTCCTTAGTGTATTTGGAAAGACACAACAACTCGTATAAAGTTATCCTCGCTAGGATGTTAGCTAGTTGGGCCATAACATCTAAACGGTATAACGCATTGGAAGTTTTCGGTTTATCTCTCCCAATCGGTTGATTGAAACAAGACTGCTCCGGAACTTGATCCTTTTGCGTTGGGCCTCTTTCTCCTTTTGCTTGTTATTTGGCTGTTGTTGGGGTTTTTCAGCAGGTGCAGGGGGAATTGTAACCACCCTCAGCTCAGTCAACGTTTTGGCATTTGGATTAAAGGCTTTGGGATACTCATATTAGTATTCGTTCCTACTCCTGGTAGCAAAGACTTCATGCTCATCCTCGGAAAGCAGCAAAGTTAGGATTCTTTCATCGTTTTCCTCCGAAACTGCTGTGGCAGCACAACAAGATTTTCCATTGGGCTTGGATTTCTTCTTAGAAGAGGACCCGTTTCATTGTTCGTCTTTAAGCAGGTTAGGATGGACCCAAAGAATTTCTCCATTAGGGGCCATGTGTGGTATGACCCCTTTCTGGCGTTTTCCATGAGAATCGTCATCAATGGTCTCCATCTCCACCTTCGATACAGGCTCTACTTGGAACTACGACACAGGGACAGAGCCGAAGCTGAATGATATTGCAATAGCACCCACCTTCTTTTCCTTAGGCTATTTTGCAGTGATGATGCCGACGTCGATCAAGGCTTGAATTTTGTCCTTGATTGTGTAGCACATTTTGGTGGAGTGATGGACCCGCCTATGGAAGGCACAGTATTTCGGGTTCGTAGTCCTCTTGGCTTGCTCTTGATCGGTAATTGGAGGTAGCTTAATCTTATTATTTTCTAAGAGGTATTTAAAGATGGCAGGCACCTCATCTTCCTTGAAAGAATACTCTTTCAGAATTTTGTCTCATAAGTTTCCTGCTGCCTATAAGGTCGTTGTTGCCATTGGGATGACAACTGTTGTGGCACTTGCTGCTGTGGTTACAGTTAAAATGTTAGATTCGCATCTACTGTGACTGCTAGTGCCTTCCCTCTACCTCAAGAATTAAAATTTTGTATTTGAGGATTGGCTATCTGCTGACCCCTCTCAAGATTTTTTCTCTTGAGAAAACATTCAGCCTGCTCACCACACACCTTCAATTCTTTCCAAGTTTTGGAGGACACTACTCCTATGGCTTCCAGCACATCTAAGGAGAGATTGTTGTGACAAGTTTGGAGGATGAACTCCTCCATAATCGGATCTCGGCAATTCATCGCCTCGTTCCAAAAGCGCTTGACGAAGCTGTCAACCGACTCCCCGTCCTTCTGCTTCTCCTCGAAAAGTGTTCTGATTGACACCTCGATGTCATCATCGAAGTTGTTGGTGAGAAACATGCTTTCCATGTCATCCTAAGTGTTAATGCTTCCTGGCTTAAGACGGTGGTACCAATCAAAGGTTGTCCCACGAAGGGTGCCAACGAATGATCGGACTATCAGAGGTTCATTTCCAGAGATCACACCAAGGTGGGACTTAAAATAAATTAGGTGTTGAGTGGGCAATCCCTTCTAGTCGAACAACGTGAAGTTAATTAAGTTGAACTTTGATGGATACAAAATTGATTCCTACTCTCTCAGATATGAACATGGGATACCGGTCTTCTTCACCTCTTGAGCAGACATCAAAGCGTTGATTTTGCTTTCAAGGTCCTTCATCTTCTTATCTTCACGCTTTTTTATTTGGGGTTTGTTGAGAAGTCTGAGCAGGCTCAACTGGACCACCCCTAGTGTTATTGTTGTTAGGAGGAACATCGTAAAAATGGTCTCGTCTACATCTGAGTTGCTATCAACCATCTTTGTTCAAATAGGTGTGGTATTTCAATGGCTACTCAGCCCACTGACTCGGTTCAGGCTGTGATTGAGGCTGTTAGACCTGTTAGGAAAGCAGGGTGTGACAGGTTTTAGTTGTGACCCATGCAGGTCACATTCACGAGTCCTCACTAGTAAGAATATAGTGGTCAATTTAGATGCATATGATATTTCATCCGTAAGACTATAGTTAGCCCTTATCCTATCATCTTGATGAATTATATCTTAGTCCCTACCTTATCATTTTTGACTCTGGATCTTTCTAGTGTTTCTTGTCTCGTAACTTCCTACTGTTCCTTGATTTTTGTCTCCTCTACTTATGGATATCATTCCATATTTGTCCTTGGGTTCTTATTTTAATTCCAAGGACGAAATTTGTTTTAAGGGAGGAAGAATGTAAAACTTCATAAATTAGAAAATTTTTATGATAAATAATGATAAATATGTTTTATGCAGAAAAATAACATATTTTGATTTTTGAGTATGATAAGAATTGATTTGAGATCAATTCAATGTATATTTGTGAATATATGAGTGCAAATGCACAAAACATGCACGAAGAGAAATCTGGGAAAAATGACCATTTAAGATTTTCTATATTTTACACAACAATACAGTTAGATCTAGAAACCCTAAAAAGACAAAAGTTGTAGGTCTCTTCAACAGATTTCCAACAAATCTTAAATCATCTCATTCTGAGGTCGGATGAGAAAGTTACACCCAAAATACCAAAAGTGATTTTCCCAGTCAGACTAGATTTCCTGGTTCGGATCAAACGGGTTTGTTTTGGATTTGTATCTATAAATACCTATATTTTTCATGAAAATTCCTATTTTTATCATATCTCTAAACCCTAGCAGCTACCCTCTCCCCTTAAAAACCCTAGATCTTTTTCTTATGAATTTTAGAGCTTTGTGAAGCACAATACCAACACGAGGGCGAGATTATTGACGTGTGGTAAGGGAGAACGTATTGTTTACACTTGTAGATTTCTTGTTGTTTGTTTTAGAGGCTTGCACATAATTTCAATGCAAGATCCCTCTTGCTCTTTGACTCGTCATTTTAATTTCTAGATCTGCAGTGAATTAAATATATGCATAGATTAGACTGTTATTTATCTGCATGGGTTGTTTGATAAAATAATATTGATTAAATCATAACTATATAATAATTAGTATTTTTAGAATAATTATAATGAATTAAAAGAATTTAGTTCTGCAAAAGAATCATTTTTAGATAATTATAATAATTTAAAGGAATTTATTTTCGAAAATGAATTATTTTAGATTAACTAATGAGAGAAATACTTTAAATGAATTATTTTGGAAAAATATTATTTTTTGAATTATGTAGATGATATTTATGATTTATAATTCTTAATTTTGATTATTTGATATGCCATGATATTATTGCACATGATTAGTCGCATTGATTGTTCCTTGTTATGATTGTGAGTCGTTAGGAGTTTATGACTATTATGACCTGTGTGACATGAATAAGACCTAGAGGCTTGTGTGTGGTTGACTTAGAAATACAAGAGATATTGGGTTGGGAAAGTCTCTGTTCATGTAATGGGATAAGGCTGTTGATATATCTTCCAGGCTCGCATCGGTGTCGCTATTAGGGTTGGTTTGTTGGGTCAAAGTAGATCGGTGTCGCTACTTTGGACCGTGAGTTTGATATTCATCCGAATTTAGCTTGAGTCCGGACCAGGCTAAAAACGGATTGCGTGTAGTCCTCTGATTGAGTTTGGGTAGCAGTTTTTGATGCGCGTAGGGGATTGTGAAAGGTCAGTTATCCGATGATATGAGTGTTGATTCTGTGTGAGATGTGAACCAATGATCTGTTATAGGATGGCAACTTACATGACCTTTTTTCTTGGCTAGGTATGATTTCTTGTGAGATGTAGGCCAGTTGTATTTCTTTTCATGCATAGATTGGGGTTAATATTTAATTATCTATAATTTGAGACATATGGTATATACATGAGGGTTTTCTTATTTGGATTATTTTGCTCGACGTACTATGTCTCTTGTTATAGATTTTTAAGTATTAATTCATCTAGTTGTATGACCCTTTTACTTGGATGATTATTCTGATCGCTTGTTGAATGATCGAGTTATTACTTTGTTAATTTTGTTGGGTTTCCAATTGCATGTTTCTTTATCATTTTTATTGTTGTATCATTTTTCACATTGGGTTTTTGTTCGTTCTTTTGTTTTGTGAGATCTTGTCGTGTTCCATGCACGCTGACGTACACCTATTTTCTCTAGTGTACGTCAGACTTAGAGGAAGAACAGGTCCAGGTTGGAGATGTGCCAGAGCCAGGAAATTCTCAGTAGGAGTGCCTTGTAGATAGAGTTGAAGAATAGGCCGAAGTTTAGTATCTCGTCTTATTTGATGATCCTAGTTGTTTTTGTAGTCTTTTCCCTTCTATTTCTGTTGAACAATGTATTTCATATTTCTTTAGTATTCATTTGTTCAGATATGTATAAGGGCATGTTTGACCCGTATTTTATGTCTCGGATGATCTACTTTTGATGATATGTCTATTTCTTTACTCTGAGTTGTCTATTATATTCTTGTTAACATTGATCGGGGACCTATACCTTTGCATTATATTTATTCTTGACGCTTAGCATATTAGGTTGAGGAAAAATGATTATTTTATTTATTCTCCTTAATCTAATACATCACGAGCTTGTTCACGTTCCGATTCCCGGGTATTTTGGGAAGCGGGGCGTGACAGCCACCCCGCCGGCCTCCCCTCCTCTAACCCGACAGCCGCTCCCCACTCCCCCTATCCCCGACCTCAAAACTCGTCGCCTCTGACCATCGCCTCTCCTCTCACCGAGCCGGACGCCAACCCACCTCACCGCTGCCTGACACCGACCCACCTCACCGCTGCCCGACACCGACCCGAGCTCGCCGCCGCCTGATCGCCGTCGTCAACTCCGACCCGCTACCCTCACCGAAGTTTCTTCCGACACCATGCTCCACTGTGTTCGATCCGACCCGTGCCATCGACGTCAATTTGTTTGACGCACCGATGCAAGATCTCGCATCTCTTTATTGTCGTTTTAATATTTATATATTATATGTGTAGATTAGTTTGTATTATAATTAATTACGTGGGTTGTTTGGTGAATAATATTGATTTAAATCATAGATTTATGGTAAATAGTATTTTTGGAATAGTTATAATAAATTAAAAGAATTTGTTTTGATAACAGAATTATTTTAAACAATTAATAATATTTTTAAAAGAATTTATTTTGAGGAAAAAGAATTATTTTTGAATAACAATTTAAAATGACAAGTTAGGTGTTAAAATTAGAATTTACGTAATATTATCGAAAAATAAATAAATTAAAGGTAATTTATAAAATAAGAAAATGTTATTGTTCATGTGGAAAAGAATTAACAAAAATATATATAATATATATATTTTTTAAAGATTATTTCAAATTAGTTATAATGATAAATAGTTTTAAAGAATAATTTTGGAAAAATAATATTTATTAATTGAGAACGTATAACTGATAGTTGCAGAACGTGACATTTCATGTGCAAAACGACATCGGTTTTTTCTAGTTTTCTTTTTACCGCATATTATATTAGAGTATACTTAATTACGGTTAGCTTACATGAGAAGTTTTGACACCCAGTAGTAAGTTATCAATGAAACCTATTTATGTATGCATTCATACTATGGTAGGATGTTCATGCATTCCATGTTTTAATGTAGTGATTATTCATGCTTTACAAACTTGTTCAATCATGTTCGACATGTCATGATATTGTTGCATAGAATTAGTTTTATTTTCATCTCTTTGTTGGGATTGAGAACCTTAGTAGTTCATAACTTAGTGGTCTCATGCATCATGAACAGACCTAGTGACATGTGTGGGTGTGTTGACTGATTTAGATGGTGAACCAGAGATATTGTGGACTTTGATTGTTGACTTAGAAAATGAGAAGAGTTGGGATGGGGAAGACTATGTTCATATAATCGGATAAGGCTGTTAATATATCTTCCAGGCTCGCACCAGTGGATCGGTGTCGCCACTGGGGTTGGTTTGTTGGGTCAAAGTAGATCGGTGTCACTACTTTGGTCCATGAGTTTGATATTCACCTGAGTTTAGCTTGAGTCCGGACCAGGCTGAAAACTGATTGTGTGTAGTCCTTTGTCCAAGTTTGTGTAGCGATACTGGATACACGTAGGGGATTTGTGAACAATCAGTTATTCGATAATATGAGTGTTGACTCTTTGTGAGTTGTGAACCAGTGACCTGTTATAGGATGACTAGTTACATGACCTTGTTTCTTGGGTAGGCATGATTTCTTGTAAGATGTAGACCAGTTATATTTCTTTTCATACATAGATCGGGTTAATATTTAATTATCTACAATTTGAGACATATGGTATATACATGAGGGTTTCCTTATTTGGATTATTTTGCTCGATGTACTACGTCTCTTGTTATTGATTTTTAAGTATTAATTTCATCTAGTTGTATGACCTTGTTACTTGGATGATTATTCTGATTGCTAGCTGCATGACCTCGTCACCCGATTGATTTTTGGATTCTTTGATTATTATATACTATTGGTGTATTTCATCTAGTTTTAGTATTCCAGCTGCATGTTTCTATTTATTATTACTGTTTTTACCTTGGTCATTCGACCGTTTCATTTCTCCCATACAGGATCCTGTCGTGTGTCATGCACGCTGACGTATAAATATTTTCTCTGGTGTACATCAAATTTAGGAGACGGATAGTCTCAGTTCGGAATCGTACATGAGCCAGAGGATTCTCAGCAGGAGTGCCTTGCAGACGGAGTAGAAGAACAAGCTGAAGTGTAGTGGTTTTCTTCTGTAGTAGTTGTGGAACATTAGAACTCTTTTATAATATTTTCATTAATTTGATGATGGATTTAGTTATTTTATCAGTATTTCCCTTCATTATGGACTACGTATTTTTATATTTCTAGTTGGACCATTTTTGTAATAAGGGTATGTTTAACCCATATTTTTATGTCTAGAATGATCTACTTTTGATGATATGTCTATTTCTTATTCTGGGTTGTTATTATATTCTTGCTATTATGATCGAGAACCTGTGACATATATTCTTTTGCTTGACGCTTAGCGTATTAGATTGAGAAGAAAAGAAAAAGAAAATTTAGTGTATATTTCTTCTCAATCTAATACGTCGTGGGCTTGTTCATGTTCCAATTCTCAGGTATTTTGAGAAACGGGGTGTGACAAACACCCTTACTTGTTGTATGACCAACTTCATCTCTATCTTCATTTTAGCTCGCATTTCTTCCCACTGCTTAGCTAGAGAGTCCTGAAGTATCTGAGCCAACTGGTCGGGAGTTATTGTGAATGCCTCCCAAACTCGTCCTGTACCGAAGCGATTGCAGAGCAAGCGTTTGACACTTTGTCATCTGAGGATAACTCCATGTTCATTTGTTGATAATCCCTTGGTCTGATAGTTTTAGATTATAGCCGAGTTATACGCCGGGATACTTCCGAAAATGGATCAGGACTTAAATGTCGTGTTGACATTCCTTTGTCGATCATATTGATGGTAACTTCTGGGAGTTTATCATCTTGAACGACTGATTTCTGCTTACAGAAACATCTTAGTTTGGGTTTTGACACTTAAGTGGAAAGCCTTTCAAATACCAAGACCCTCTGTGGAGCGGTCTTAGGGAAGCTACACTCTGATAATACTACCCTGATTAGGTTGGCACACAGACAGTGAGAATCTGTTTCCCGGGTACTTCTCTTTCGAGATTTATTCGTACCTCCAGCCCGATAGTATAACTCATCAGCATGATTATCGGAGCAACCTATCATGTGCTGCCATGACTTCCCAGGTATAACATCATCATCTTCCGACAAACTCATTTCCTTTTGGGGACATAACGCCTCGTTGGAGTTCTTAATAGTCACTCGTTTGGAACCACGCCTTCATGAGCGCGGGGCCTCAACGGACTCTTGGACTTCAACTGACAATTTGAGGCGAGCGGTTACAAGTACTTTCTCAATATGGTAGGTCCTTGATTTGTTGGGAGGACGCACACGACCCCTAGTCTGCCGAATTGCTCAAGGTTCATTCACCGGACCTAAACGCTCTTTAACCGGAACTTTGTCTCGATTCTCATGCAAAAGACCAAGATGATCCACCATCGTCATCTTAAATCGGGAGAGATCCGCACTGTCGTGGGGCATCACTAGAGGTATTGGATCAATTAGAGTAAGAGCAGAACTCGACGAAAGCGGAGAAACAACTGTGGAAGAGCGTCTAGCTCGGCCTTGGTGCGGGTCACCTTGGGGTGACCCGCTGGTGGCTGGATCACCTCAAGGTGACCCGCGGTTAGCCGGGACGTCACCTCGGGGTGACCCACATTTTTTAGTCTTTTCAGCCATTGTTTTGGACTTCGGCCCCCACATTGGCATTGTTTTGGTGGTTTCCTGGCCACCTCTTCCTTGTCTAACTTGTGCGCCTCCCGCATAAGGATCTGTGCTTGCGCAAGTAGTACATAGCGCTTCTGAATACGCTCCTCGAGAGTCGAATGGATTCACGGACCCATTCATTGGTTGATGGTTTGGAGGAGTGGACATTTACTCACTGTGGAGCGCTTGGCGCTTTTTGAATTTTAGATCCGCCTCATAGTGGATCCCATCGACCGGCTCCAAAGCATTAGCGAGCTGACGCGCGAGGCGTTGTCGTTACCTTTGACGAGCCCTCTTTGATAGAATTGGCGCGACACTAGCGGCTATCTCCTTGATTGAGGAGTTCAGATCTAAAGATCCGGCTTTCTTGGACGTCGGAGGAGCGTTGCGAGATGCAACTACAGTAGCAATGAGGTGGAGATCATCATCTTGGGTCTTCAGATCTGAAGACCAGCAGACCTTCCTTGAGGAGGAGATCTTCCTGCTCTTGTGAGGGGAGGAGGATCTAGAGGAGGAAGACAGGTACTTCTTATACTTCACCTGGTCGAACTCATACTCGACCTCTTCTTCAACCGGGATCTTAATCAACGGGTGCGACACGACAGTCTTGGTAGCAAGGCTGTTGCCTCCACTATGGCTGCCAGCGTGTTTGGGGTAAAGTTGGTACATTCATTACTAAACTCATTACAACTTTGATCGTTACAACAAGTTTAAAAGGAAGGACTTTTTATAAGACTCCTTACACCATGAAAATAAAAATTACAACTCCCTCTTTAAACAAGACACAACAGATGTTTATCGCCTGCTATTTGCGTGGGATCTTTGCTTGTGTCGGGGATTATTTGTGGATCATCATGGATCAGATCCGATTGACAGAATGATTATTTAAAGATCTTACTTCACCAAGGAAGTAATCGCAGAAGTAAATAATCTCGACCAAGCGAGATTTCTACTCTTCTAGAGATCAAAACCAAGTTTGATCCGGAGGAAAGGTGAATGAGCCTCAGATCTCTCGAACTCTCTCTTCATGCTGAAGAACTTTGATAAGATCTGCTAGCCTCTCTAAAATTCATGAATCACTCTTTAAACCGACAGCACCTCACCTAAATTTTAGATCTCTTGCGTATAGGACCCTAGGCTTGTATTTATAGGCTTCGGTTACGGTGTTTTTGGATAAGAACGGGTGATTTGGCCTCATCTTCAGTTAATATAGCCTAACCATGTTTAGGGATGATATCCAAGTAGTTGGGAGGCTCTAGAACGAACAAATCCCGAGAAAGCATCGAATACGGGTTTTCAGGAACCAGGGTGCAAGTCAGTTCAACGTGACCTGCGCATGTGCTGGTCACCCCACGTGTGCGGGTCACCTTAGGGTGATCCGCACATGCGAGTCATTTCAAGGCGTTTTGCACCTTCCGACTTCTTCGGACTTGTTTTGTTCCATTTTTTACGTTTCAGACTCGCTTCGTGCGCTTGTTAACTTCTTCACGGCATCAGATATTTCCTCTTTTGACTTGCGTAACAGCGTTCATCACTTTCTCTTCATTTTGTGCTATGTGGAAACATATAGGCAATTTTTGATGCCTACAATAACCAAACTAAGATGGTTTTAAAAAAACACTAAATAGTAAATTGCAATTTGGACAAAAGTTAAGATAATTTTTATGTAGGAGCTAAACCCGTTCTAGGACCCACATCATCAAAGGGCCCTCAATTGGGTACTCTATAATTTAGGGTTTGCTAAGGGGGTTATTGGTTAGGACAAATTGGGATCAAGTGGGATAATTATTCCAATATAATAATGTTATCCCTTTGGAATATTGAGTGGGGTAAAGTGGGACTAATTCGAATAATGGAACAAATTGAAATATTAATTTGACAATTCATGTGAGATAATTGATAATATAACACCTTATTAAAATATAATATTTATTTACCAATTAAGTCTAAATTAATTTATCTAATTGGATTAGTATATTATTATAATATAATATGTTATTTTGCTTTATACTAAAATATAATATAATATATTATAATTACTAATTAATTATAACTATATTTAA
>BQKN01062946.1:90184-107550 GCA_022839385.1 Asparagus kiusianus
ACCGATCCTATTTAGGAACTTACAACATGAGCTTAAGTACGTCGAGCGAAATAACCAAACAAGGAAACCCTCATGTATATACCTTGTAGCTCAAATTGTAGATCCCTAATGAATAAGAGGGTTTTAGTACTTAGGAAATTACAACACGAGTATAGGTACGTCGAGCGAAATAATTAATACGGGTGTATCTTCTCTTCGGAACTTAGCGATCCTTATGAGAGCTTGATGATAGATAATTCTCATGATAGCATGAGAATAGAGGTGTCAAACAGTACAAGGGAATGCAGGTTGGAGCGAGAAACGAGGTAGAGAATCGAAGATTTGAAGAATCCAGATTTCAGCCTGTGAGTCGACTCATCCATGTACATGAGTCGACTCATCATGTTAAGTTGACTCATGCCTGTCATGAGTCGACTCACGAAACCCAGTCGTTTTGTCAAAAGTTTCTGCTCGGTCGACTCATCAGTTTACAAGTCGACTCATCAGTCATGAGCCGACTCATATACAGTTTTGAGTCGGCTCATAACTGTTCATGAGTCGACCCATCAGTTATGAGTCGACTCATATGAGGTCATGAGTCGACTCATAACTGTTCATGAGTCGACTCATCGGAGTTTTCCAGATTCGTTAAGGACTCTATTTACGCTTTTCCTGTTTGGGCTGGGCTTGGTTATTTACCACTTTGCCACCCTCGTTTGTACACCTTTATAAGAGATTGTTTTAGGGTTTAAAACAATCAGAGAGTTTTAGTCAAGAGAGATTAAAATTGTAATTGAGATTTAGAGAGCTTGTTCTTCAATTCTAGAGTGAGATTGTGAGAGATTGTAAATTGCATACTCATAATCTAGAGAATGTATTTTCCTTCGCCCAAAACCTGAGTTATTCTTGTTTTCTTATTATTTTCTCCTCAACACACCTTTGATAATTCCGCGACCAAAGGTGCTCGCACAGCAGCTCGTATCAAGTTGGTATCAGAGCAATCAGATCTGTTGAAGGGGCAACCTGTGTATGGTCCTTACTCGATCACAGTACAAGAAGCTTGGCGAGATCCTTATTTCCTTGAAAGAAATCCAGAAGATAAGGAAGGAGAAGATGTCTGAAGCAGTTCTAGACGATCGGTTCGACACTCAGTCAGCTCGTAGGTCTCATTAACAAAGGGGACAAAAGAGAGGAATCTTCTTCGAAGTGTAAGAAGAAACTCGTCGAGTCCGATGAAGAAGTGAGAAATCTGATTCAGATGGGGAAGCTGAGATTGTTAGGACTACTGGACATCAAGGGGGTAAAAAGAATTACCAAAATTTGAAGATAGACTTTAAGGTTGAGATTTATGTTTATGATGGGAGTGTCAATGTGGAGAAGCTCGATGATTGGATTGAGCGTATGGAGATGTACTTCACTCTCTACGGATATTCATCCAAGGAGAAGATCGTGCTCGCAACGATGAAGCTTTCAGGGCACGCGTTGACGTGGTGGAAGTCCTATTGCAAATAGGAAAAGAAGGCGACATCGTGGAACAAATTTAAGGAGCTACTTAGGAAGCAGTTCTATCCGGTGGGGTTCCTTGAGGAGCATTGGTACAAGTGATACGGCTTGCGCCAAAGGTTCAATCTGACCGTTCAAGAGTACATGACGGAGTTCCAGCAACAGGTGATGGTTCTAAACATCACAACGGACGAGTACTCCATCTTCATGAAGTACATGGCGGGGCTGAATGATTACATCTGTAAGGAGATGAAACTGTTCTTGGTGGAGACGATCGCTGAGGCGAGCGTGAAGGCTATTGCCATTGAGGGCAGACAGAAGAAGGGCAACGAGATGAAGGGAGACTCCAAACCAGTGGGGAGTAAGTTGGGTGGCTCTCAACCTAAGGACGAGAAGAAGAAGGTGACTCGGGGAAGGCAGGATTGATATGCAATCACTGCAAGCAGACAAGGTACGTAGCTGATCATTGTTGGGATAAGTACCCTCATCTAAAGCCGAAAGGGTTGAAGAAGGAGGAGAAGAAAGCATACGTGATAGCGCAGGGTCCGAAGGAGGTTCCCAGAATGATAGAGCCCAACAGCAGCTTCAACCTTATGGCGGGGAAACAGGCCGCGAAAGAAGACGACGACCCGAGGGAGCAGCTCTTCATTTTGAAGTTATAGGTCAAGACCAGTTTGGTGGATGCCATTGTAGATACAGGAAGTCAGAAGAACCTAATATCTGAAGCATTAGTATAGAAGCAGGGATTGAAGACGGTGAAGCATCCGAAGCGGGATTGAGTGTGGTGAACCAGTGTACGTTCAGATTTGCACTCCATGAGTCGTATATTGACGAGGTCACATGCGGCGTGGTTTTGTTGGATGTTTGGAAAGTTATTTTGGACAATCCTTACTTGTGGGATAGACACGTGGTATATGATCGGCGGGCCCAAAAGTATACGTTCACCAAGGATGGCGCGCGATTTATTTTTCGTTCGGCATCACTTCCGCAAGAGACGAGTTTGGTGACAGTGACTCAGGCTAAGAGGTTGGTGAATGCGGGCACAAAGTTTCTTTTGTTATTCATTCGGTCTTATGAAGAGCAGCTGAGTAGGATATGCTTGTCCACCTTGAGCAAGCTTCAGGAGGGAGATCTTGACAGTTTGCAGGCTAAGTATGCGGACTTGTTTTCAAAAATCATGGGACTACCACCATGGCGAGGTGTAGAGTATAAGTTTATGTTGACCGGCGAGAGTTCCTTACCAAACATAGGCCTATACCGCACATCAGTACAAGAGTTCGAAGAGATCAAGAAACGGGAGTGATAGTGTCGAGTTGTTCACCTTGCGGGTCGCCGGTGTTATTGGTGCCCAAAAAGGATGGAGGCTGGCGCATGTGCGTAGATTACCGGGCGCTCAACAAGATAATGATCAAGAATCATTACCCACTACCGCGGATCGATGATCTGATGGACCAGTTGGAGGGAGAGAGGTTCTTCACGAAGTTGGATCTGAAGTCTGGCTATCATCAGGTAAGAATTCGGGAGGAAGAAACTTGGAAGACGACATTCAAGACCAAACAGGGCCTGTTTGAGTGGTTGGTGATGTCGTTTGGGTTATGCAATGCTCCGGCGATTTTTATTAGGCTCATGAATGATTTGTTACGACCTTTCATAGAGGATTTTGTGATTGTGTACCTTGATGATATTTTGGTGTATAGCAGGACCTGGGAGGAGCATCTTGTTCATGTGGAGAAGGTGTTTAGAGTGTTGTAGGACGGACAACTGAAGCTCAACAGGAAGAAGTGCGAGTTTGGGAAGGACGAGTTAGTGTATCTCGGCTTCTTCGTGGGAAAGGGTCAGAGGAGGATAGATCCGGGTAAGGTGATGGTGATCATGAAGTGGCCAACGCCGAAGACAGTGACTGATGTGAGAAGCTTCATGAGGGCTTGCTAGTATTTGTGCAAGTTCATTCGATATTTTTTGACTTATGCGGCACTATTACATGGCCTCACAAAGGTTAAGGTTCAGTTCGAGTGGGGGAGGACGCATGAGGAGGCTTTTTAGTTGCTAAAAAGGAAGATCTCGGAGGCGCTGGTGTTGGCGTTACCAAATTTGCAGTGGACTTTCGAGGTGGAGACCGACGCGTCTAGTTATGCAATGGGCACGATGTTAATTTAGGATGGGAAGCCGGTGGAATATCATCTGAGATATTTTCGGGTGCTATTGCGAACTACCCGACCTATGACAAGGAGTTCTATGCACTTTATCAGGGGATTAAGCATTGGAGGGTGTACTTGTTGGGGAAGGAGGTGGTTGTACACTCGGATCATAAGCCGTTGGAGTTCTTACATGCCCAGACAAAGCTACAGCAGGTGCGGCACATGAAGTGGATGTCTTATTTGATGGTTTTCAACATCATTATTAGGTACAAGAAGGGGAAAACAAACAAGTTGGTCGATATGTTATCTCGTCCGCCGGTAAGGGCTTTATTGGTGGCGACGCATATTCAGCCCTTGGTTCCTTTGGAGTATGTACAGCTATACACATCCAGTAGAGACTTTGGTAGTGTGTTTGAGCAGGCAAAGGCTGGTCAAAGGGGGGAGTATGCACTTGGAGAAGATGGCTTGTTGTATCGTAGGACATCATTATGCATTCCAGAGGAGGGTGATAGGTTGCAATGGATTAGGGGAGCACATACCTCGCGTGTGCAAGGGCATTTTGGAATTCAGAAGAGGCTTCTCAATCTACGGCGACATGTGTTTTGGCCACGGATGCTTGATGATGTGACCAAGTATGTTGGAGGGTGTAAGTTATGCTGTATTTTGAAGCCTTCTAACAGGAAGAGGGGATTATACCTACCACTGCCGGTTCCTTCTAGCCATGGGAGAGCATATCTATGGATTTTCTAGAAGGGTTATCGACTACCAAGTGCGGGCATGACTATTTGTACATTGTGGTGGACCAGTTCAGTAAGATGGTGATTTTGATTCCATGTAAGAAGACCGTGACGGGAGCGTGTGCAGCATAGTTTTTCTTTGAGTATGTGTGGAAGCACTTTGGGTTGCCAAGTTTGATTATTTCGGATCGGGATAGCTGTTTTCTTAGACATTTTTAGGATTCTTTGTGGAGTCTGATAGATACTAGATTGAAGAAGAGCACGGCCTTTCATCCACAAACAGATGTGCAAAAGGAGGTAGTCAACAAGACTATGGTGCATATGTTGCGGGGGTATAATTCCAGGCATCCCAAGGCTTAGCATGAGAGCTTACCATATTTGCAGTTTGTTTTTAATCGGGCGATTCATGGATCTTTGGGAAAGTCACCGTTTGAGACTTGTTATGGATTCTTACCACCGAGTCCGTTTGATCTCGTGTTTTTACGTAAAGCTACGACGGACGGCAATGAGGGGAATGAAAGACAACGTGCTCAGCGATTTCTGGAGAAGATTACGCATATTCATCGTTTGGTTGAAGCACAATTGAAGAAGTCACAAGCAAGGTACAAGGCGAAGCATGATCAACATCAGATTCCTTGTAACTTTGGCGTGGTCGATATGGTGTGGCTGAAATTGAGTAAGGAGAGGCTAAAGGGAGAAGGGAAGAAGTTAAAACCGATACGATATGGTCCATTTCGGATTCTCGATCAGATTGGCAACAACGCTTTCAAGCTCGATTTACCACCTTACTTAGGCATGTATTCGGTGATCAATGCCGAGTGCTTGAAGTTGTTTGAGCCTCCATTGCTGGATGATGAAGGTGATGACAAGGTGATCTTGCCGCATGTTGAAGACTTGTGGTTTGATAGAGAGGAGCTGCTGAAGGAAGATTGTATTTTGGAGCAAAAGACGACCACGACGAGACGGGGGATGAAGGAGTCATTTCTCATTGGACGTCAAGGTCAAGTTCCTAGCAAAGCTAAGTGGTTCAACTGGGAAGGAGGACCTCACGAGTTTCCTCAGCTGAAGTTCTAACTTGAACGGGACTTCAAGTTCCTAAAGGGGGGACCCATGATACGGGTGTATCTTCTCTTCGGAACTTAGAGATCCTCATGGGAGCTTGAGGATAGATGATTCTCATGATAACATGAGAATAGAGGTGTCAAACAGTACAAGGGAACACAGGTTAGAGCGAGGAACGAGGCAAAGAATCAAAGATTTGAAGAATCCAGATTTTAACCTATGAGTCAACTCATACATGTACATGAGTCGACTCATCAGGTTGAGTCGACTCATACCTGTCATGAGTCGACTTACGAAACCCAACCATTTTATCAAAAGTTTCTGTTCGGTCGACTCATCAGTTTACAAGTCGACTCATCAGTCATGAGTCGACTCATATACAGTTTTGAGTCGACTCACGAAATCAAACCCTATTCGCAAAAGTCTCTGACCAGTTGACTCATCAGATATGAGTCGACTCATATGAGATCATGAGTCAACTCATAACTGTTCATGAGTTGACTCATCGGAGTTTTCCAGATTCGTTAAGGACTCTATTTACGCATTTTCCTGTTTGGGTTGGGCTTGATTATTTACCACTTTGCCACCCTCGTTTGTACACCTATATAAGGGATTGTTTTAGGGTTTAAAACAATCAGAGAGTTTTAATCAAGAGAGATTAAAATTATAATTGAGATTTGGAGAGCTTGTTCTTCAATTCTAGAGTAAGATTGTGAGAGATTGTAAACTACATACTCATAATCTAGAGAATGTATTTTCCTTCGCCCAAAATCTGAGTTATTCTTGTGTTCTTATTGTTTTCTCCTCAACCCACTTTTGATAATTCTGTGATCAAAGGTGCTCGCACGGCAACTCGTATCAATAATTCAAACAAGAAAACCCTCATGTATATACCTTGTAGCTCAAATTATAAATCCCTAAATATCAAACCCGAAATCTAATACAGGAACAAAAATAAAAGAAAACAAACACATCTCAGAACTTAAATCCGGTGTCATGTCGTAACTCACATAAGTGTCATGTCCAGCCTATGCAAGTATCAGTGTCAATCTCAAGGTCTACATTGATGTCCAATACATGGAGTAAAACTAGATGTAGTGGATGTCCAACACATGGACTGCATATGAAAATTGTCCAACACATGGACTGAATGTGATAAATATCCAACACATGGACTACACATCATTATTGTCCAACACATGGACTAGATGAAATATATGAACAGATGCATACCCTAATTTCTCACGTGTCTCAGTGTGCAAACCTAAACTCGTGTCCGCATGTCATCTCATCTGTAAAAATATAGGTTAAAAAAAAATTTCTAATACCCGTTATTCGAGGCGAATCCTCGTTCATATTAAAGCACGTAACAACAATAAACAAGCATAAATAGTTTCAGTTAAACTGAAATAACCCAAACAGATCCAAACCGAGAAAATTAGAAAATTCCTTATCAGTCGACTCATGAGTCGACCAAGACTGGTCGACTCATTGGTCGATCAGAACAAAACACAAAACTATAAATTTTCCCGTCAGTCGACTCATTGGTCGACTGATAAGTCGACTCATTAGTCGACTGAGCAGAAAATTCCTAGTTTTTCTACATACGATGATTTATATAAAAAATTTAAATCTAAAGTTCTTCTTCATCATGTCCAACAAAATATTTCCGATTCTAACACATGTGTATCAACAGAAACGAAAGATTTTGCATGTAATAACTTACATTAAAATCCTAAACATATTTATCCATGTTTAAAAACATTTAAAAACAAAGAAATCACAAAGAAACACACATTTAAAACTAACTCCAGACCTGGATCTACATTACAAAATGTTGGTGAGTTTTTATTAAAATGAAAATGTAGATCTTGCAACTCATAATATAAAGCATTTATCTTTATGCACAAAAAATACGTTTTAGGCTCAAGAATTTGAAATAAATCTCAAAGAAAACTATACAAATAGTGGGTGAGGATTGGGTAAGATGTTACTCGCCTATGGTATGCTAGAACAACTCCTGAATCCGAGAGAGGATGATTCCCTTCGCTGCACCTCGCCAAAACCCACTGAAATCCTCCGAAAATGCCCAAAAAATCACCAAAAACGAACTAGGGTTTGAGGGAAGAGAGAGGCTAGGGTTTCTCTGAGATTCTGATGGGTTTGGGGTTGGTTTCGGGTAAAAGAAAAAATATATAATACGGTTAAAACCCGAAAGAAAACACACCCAAACCCGTAACTAAAAAATCTGGAAATCTGCACGTAAGTTGACTCAAAGGTCGACTCATAAGTCGACTCATGAGTCGACTAAGCCAACGTTTTCCAGATTCGTGCATGTTTTGCTAATTTGCCAAAACCAATACACAAAACTCTATAAAAATACACCCATACATATCTGATAACTTGTTATCAAGTATATCTATGACCTCAAGTCATTTACCATAATAGAATTATCTATCACCAATAATTTATATATACTTCTAACAAAAATACGGGGTTCTACATTCTTCCCCCCTTAAAAGAATTTCATTTTCAAAATTCAGAAATCAAACTCAAACAAATAATATTACTCTAGACAAGCATATAGTGATATTTATATTTAACAATCCAGGATGACTATATTCTCACTCAACCCTTAATCAAATGGAACTAGTACGTTGAGCGAAAAATCCAAATAAGGAACCCCCCATATATATACCATGTGTTCTAAAAGATTAAGAATTGTGCGGAAATATCCTCATTCTAGCATTAAATCTAAATATAATCACACAAATAATCATACACATAAATCAATCCACTTCCTCAATAAATGCAGGAAGTAGCGCTACATAGCATTTTCGGGCTCTCGAAAATCATCTTCAATGTCCACACTTAACCATCTAAAATGTAAATACCCCTACTTAACCCCTAACTAAATGTAACAAGTACATCGAGCAAAAAATACAAAGAAAGAACCCATCATATATATACCATATGTTCCGAGTACTTAGGAGAAAAGTGGTAATACCCTCATTTTAGTGTTAAGTATAAACATCACCATAATTGAATCTATAAGCCATATATAAGTCATACAAAAAGATTTAATTTACCTGCTCAAACATGTGTGGATAGTCGCGATGCATATCCTCTTCTCACTCCCAAGAAACCTCCTCAACGCCTCTTCGGTTCCACTGAACTTTCACCAAAGGAATTACCTTGTTTCTAAGCCTCTTGTCCTCTCTGACAAGTATACAGATCGGAATCACAATAGTAGTCAAATCCTCCTGAAGCTCAATCTCTGGTGCATCCAACACTTTCTGTTGCTCCTCTTTATGCAAGTGCTTCTTGAGCATAGAAACATGAAATACATTATGTATACTAGGCATCAATGCTGGAAGATCTAGTGTGTATGATACAGCTCCAATGCGCTCCAAAATCCGAAAGGGTCCAATATACCTCGGTGCAAGCTTTTCTCGTCTCCCGAATTACTGAACATTTTTCATAGGCGATACCTTCAGCATAACCGAATCTCCAACCTGAAACTCTAAGGATCTTTGTCTCTTATCTGCATAGCTCTTTTGCCGACTATGAGCGGCTAAAATCCTCTCTCTAATCAATGCTACCTTCTCAGTAGTCTGCCTCACAAGCTCTGGCCTAAGCATTAAGCTATTCCCCGACTCTGCCCAACATATCGGTGATCTATAAGGTCTCCTATACAATGCCTCATATGGAGCTATACCGATCATCGCTTGATAACTATTGTTATAAGCGAACTCTATCAGTGGAATATGCTCCTCTCAGCTACCTTGAAAGTCTATGACACAAGCCCGCAACATGTCTTCCAACACCTGATTCACCCTCTCCGTCTGACCATCTGTCTATAGGTGGAATACACTGCTGTAAGATAATCTGCTGCTGAACGAATCCTGAAAACTCCTCCAAAAATGTGAAGTAAACACTAAACCTCGATCCGACACAATCGTATCAGGAACTCCATGAAGTCAGACTATCTCCAGAATAAATATCCTCGCATACGCCTCAGCTGTATATGTAGTCTTCACTGGAATAAAATGCACTGACTTCGTCAACTGATCCACAATCACCCAAACTGAATCATTCTCCTTCTTTGACTTCGGCAACCCTACAATGAAGTCCATAGAAATATCCGCCCATTTCCACTCTGGGATAGGTAAAGGCTGAAGTGTTCCTGCTGGTCTCTGATGCTCTGCCTTCACCTGCTGATAGGTAAAACACTTAGTCACATACTCTACAATCTCTCTATGCATACCACTCCACCAGAAGTATCTCTTCAAGTCCTTGTACATCTAGGTGGTTCCTAGATGCACTATATACCGAGTACGATGAGCTTCATCAAATAGCTCCCTATTCAGCTCGGCACTGGATGGCATAACCAATCTACCCTTCATCCGTAGACCTTCATCTGCTCCAATGGTCTAATCAACTTTAGGTTCTTTTGAAATCTCATCCTTTCGGATTTGAATCCAAGAGTCTTCCAGCTGAGCTCTGACAACTCTGACACTTTAAGATGGCTGCACTGATACAGCTCCCAAAAATGCACTGTTTCCACCAATCTCGGGTCTGAAATCAAACTGGCTAAGAGTAAGAAGATCTATATACAATGAACACCTCAAAGCCGAAACCTGATATCGATGCTTCCTGCTTAAAGCATCTGCTATGATGTTCACCTTTCCCGGATGATACTGGATCGCGAACTCGTAATCTTTGATAAACTCAATCCACCTTCTCTGTCTCTGATTGAGTTCCTTCTGAGAGAAAAGATACTTCAGATTCTGGTGGTCTGTGAATAGCTCAAACTGCACTCTATACAAGTAGTGTCTCCAAGACTTTAGTGCAAATACTACTGCTGCTAACTCCAAATCATGAGTGGGATAGTTCTTCTCATGTACCCTCAACTGCCGTGAGATATGTGCTACTACCCTCTGAGTCTGCATTAAGACGCCTCCTAAACTTGCCAATGATGCATCTATGTAGACCACAAATGTCCTGTCGCTGCTCGAAATAGTCAAAACTGGTGCTGTAGTCAACTTAGTCTTCAAAATATCAAAGGCCTTTTGGTACTCCACACTCCAAATGAACTATACACCATTCTTCGTAAGGCGTGTAAGTAGCATCGAAATCTTTGAAAAGTCCTGGATAAACTTCCTGTAATAGCCGGCTAAGCCCAAAAAGCTACGAATCTCTATCACCGTCCTTGGTGGTTCCCAATCAAGAACTGCTGTAACCTTAGCCGGATCCGCTGCTATACCCTCTCTACTGATGACGTGGTCGACAAATCTGACTTCTGAAAGCCAAAATTCATACTTGCTGAACTTGGCATATAACTGATGCTCCTGTAGAGTCCTTAAAGCTAACCGTAGGTGCTGCTCGTGTTCTGCCTCTGATCTCGAATAAATGAGGATGTTGTCAATAAAAACAATCACGAACTGATCCATGAAGGGACGGAAAACCCGATTCATCAAATCCATGAATACAACAGGTGTAATGGTCAACCCAAATGGCATGACCATGAACTCGAATGATCCATATCGAGTAAGAAAAGCGGTCTTGGGAATATCCATCTCCTGAACCAGCAACTGATGATAACCAGAACGAAGATCAATCTTCGAGAAATACTACACTCCCTGTAACTGGTCGAACAAGTCATCAATCCTAGGTAATGGGTACCTATTCCGGATAGTGACCTTGTTCAACTCTCTATAATCAATACATAATCTCATACTACCGTCCTTCTTCTTCACGAAGAGGACCGGTGTGCCCCATGGAGAATGACTCCGACGAATAAAATCCTGAGCTAACAACTGGTCCAATTGGGTCTGAAGCTCCCTCATCTTAGCTGGTACCATGCGATAGGATGCGCGAGATATCGGGGCTGTGCTTGGCCGTAGCTCAATACAGAACTCAACCTCTCTCATAGGAGGTAGTCCAGGTATGTCCTGAAAGACATCCTGATACTCTAAGACAACTCTAGTCTCCAATAAATCAACACCCTGATCCCATCGCATCACTTCCTCGATGTATGCTAGAAATAACTCCGCAAAACGGCTGCCCTGAGAGGTTCCCACAATCATCTCGGACCCATCGGACGCCCCCAAATTGACTGTTTTCACAAAACAGTCAATACTAACATGGTAGAAAGACAACCAATCCATACCAAGGATAACATCAAACTCGGACATATGCAACACTATCAAATCGACAACGAACTCCGACTCATCTAAACTGATAGTACACCTCCTACAAGTGCTCTCCAGAAGCGATATCTCACCTAAAGGGGTGGAAATTGATAAAGGGATGTCTAATGGCTGAGCTACGAGCTGGAGTCTAGACATAAAATCATACGAAATGAAGAAATGCGAAGCTCCGAATCGAAGAGGATACGGGCGGGAAAAGAATTCACAAGGAACGTACCCTCCATCACTGCTCCGCTAGCTCCATGATCATGCGATACTACCGCATATACTCTGCCTGTGGCTGACGTCTGCTCTGCTACTAGTGCTGGAGAGTACGGAACTATCTACCCCTGAGGAACCTTCTGAACTGCACAAATCTGTCCATCAGTCTTCTGAGCTGCTGGTGGTACCTCTAGCCTCATGTGCTGACCCTGACCTCTACCCTGAACTCTCTGCTACTGCTGGTTCGGGCCCTTACCCTGCTGAGCTCCTACTGGTGCGCTGCGACACTCCGATGCCTTATGTCAGACCTTACGACAGTTATAGTAAACTCCCTGAAACTAGCGCTACTGATGCACTCTCTGATCCTGCTGGGGTCCCTTCTTATGAGGGCCCTGATGCTGCTGCTGAGGTCCCAAAAAAGGTCTCTTATTCTTACCCTTGTCCCCGTTCTGTCCTGCCTTAGTCTTCTCCAACTTATCTTTCTGGAACATGGCAGTCTCAATCTCCTGTGAGGTGGCGGCCTCTGCTACCTCTCGAACTGAATAGAACTTCCTCGAGATGAGGTATCGACGAAGATTAGGGCGGAGCCCTGCTAGGAATATCTAAACATGTTGCTTTCCTGTCTGCCACATACCCGTGAAGTGCAGCAACTCCATAAATTTGCTCTCAAAGTCTACTACTGACATGTCACCCTGAGTCAACCGGGACAACTCAAGCTCCTTCCTAGTCCGTGATGCAAAAGAAATATACTGCCCGTCAAAGAAGTAGACGAAGTCCTCCCATGTAAGAGTCATCCGGTGTTCTAGAGTGAACTGGAGTCGATACCATCTCCCGGCGTCTCCCTTCAGACTGTAGGATGTCAATCTCTGCTTCTAGACCAAATCCACATTAAGTATGTCGAAGGTGTTACTCACATCCTCCTTCCACTTATGGGCTGCAAGAGGGTCTGATGACCCCTGAAACTATGGAGCCCTCATCTTCTAGTACCTCTCTACCATACGGAGCCAAGTCTCCTGCTCTGTGGCTCTATCTAGAACTGCTGGTGGAATAGCTATAGGTGTGGTCTCTGGGGGTCTCTCGCTAATAGGAACGGTTGGTATCCCCTGTGGGTGATCTGCTAGTGGTGGTGGTGGTGTTGGTGGCATGATATGATTTGCCACAAGCTCCTCAATTGCTGCCATCCTAGCTATGATGGGAGCCATAAGATCTATCAGGTACTGGGTAGTCTGCTGTGGCTCAGGTGGTGCCTGCTGTGGCTCGGGTTGAGCTTGCTATGGCTTAGGTGGAGCTTGCTGCGACTCTGCCTGTCCAGCTCTCCAAGTACGAGGTCTACCACATCCTGCCATCTCTCTGATCGTAAGAAAATAAGAGTTTATGCGTCAAAATAGACATATACACATACATAGCATATCACAATATGATTTTCACAACAATTTAGTATACACACAAATAGTTTAAATTAACATAAAAATAGTTGTCATAAAAAATATCCTCAAATTTTGAGATATAAGCATATATCATCCTCACTCATACTAGGGAATCCTTACGAACTCTATACATGAATCTTAAGAAACTCTATCCTAGCTCCACGACTCGACACAGGATGGTCGTAAGGATACTAGAACCTGGCTCTGATACCAACTGTGACGCCCCTGGGTTCACGCGAGGTTACAGTCCTAGGTAAAATTAATAATGTTAAACCTGTCATACACCATACCGTGCAATAACATTTTTCACCATCATAATTACTATCTCTCTAGTAGAGTCAATAACAGGTGTAGCTACAAAAGCAAGTAAAAGATAATACAAGAATCAACTGATGAAATAATAGAGATCAAATTAATATTTCATCAGCTAACATACTGAAGTACGAGTCAATGTCTGAAATAAATGAACTGAAGTTCTCAACAAGTCTAAAATACAAAATGTCTGAATAAGAGAAAATAAGGCACATAGCCTTTACAACTTCTAGAAATAAAAACCTCAAATGTTTAAACAGAAGTCTACAGTGGAGCTCAAAAGAAAAACATAACTAAAACAGATAGCTGAAGCTAAAGTGCATCGCCATCAACCTGCAACTTTTCGGGCTCCTAGATTGTTACCTGAAAGGAGGAGGGACAACGAGCGTCAAAGTGCTAGCGAGCAACATCACAACCAACCCCAAGGGAAAGGGCTCGTTGTATACAAAAAAATATAGTTAATAAATAAAAAAGATAATATATATATATATATATATATATATATATATATATAATCACCAATCCTATTTAAGAACTTACAATATGAGCTTAAGTACGTCGAGCGAAATAATCCAAACAAGGAAACCCTTATGTATATACCTTGTAGCTCAAATTGTAGATCCCTAATGAATAAGAGGGTTTTAGTACTTAGGAAATTGCAACACGAGCATAGGTACGTCGAGCGAAATAATCCAAACAAGGAAACCCTCATGTATATACCTTGTAGCTCAAATTGTAAATCCCTAAATACCAAACCCGAAATCTAATACAAGAACAAAAATAAAAGAAAACAAACACATCTCAGAACTTAAATCCGGTGTTATGTCATAACTCACATTAGTGTCATGTCCAGCCTATGCAAGTATCAGTGTCAATCTCAAGGTCTAAACTGATGTCCAACATATGGAGTAAAACTAGATGTAGTGGATGTCCAACACATGGACTGCATATAAAAATTGTCCAACACGTGGACTGAATGTGATAAATATCCAACACATGGACTATACATCATAATTGCCCAACACACGGACTAGATGAAATATATGAACAGATGCATACCCTAATTTCTCACGTGTCTCGGTGCGCAAACCTAAACTCGTGTCCGCATATCATCTCATATGTAAAAATACATGCTAATTTTTTTCTAATACCCGTTATTCGAGGTGACTCCTCGTTCATATTAAAGCTCGTAACAACAATAAACAAGCATAAAAGTTTTAGTTAAACTGAAACAACCCAAACAGATCCAAACCGAGGAAACTAGAAAATTCATCATCAGTCGACTCATGAGTCGACTGGGATTGGTCGACTCATTGGTCGACCAGAACAAAACACAAAACTATAAATTTTCCCGTCAGTCGACTCATTGGTCGACTCATCAATCGACTGATAAGTCGACTCATTAGTCGACTGAGCAGAAAATTCCTAGTTTTTCTGCATACGATGATTTATATGAAAATTTTAAATCTAAAGTTCTTCTTCATCATGTCCAACAAAATATTTCTGATTCTAACACATGTGTATCAACAGAAACGAAAGATTTTGCATGTAATAACTTACATTAAAATCCTAAACATATTTATCCATGTTTAAAAACATTTAAAAATAATGAAATCAGAAAGAAACACATGTTTAAAACTTACTCCAGATCTGGATCTATATTACAAAACGTTGGTGAGTTTTTATTAAACTAAAAATATAAATCTTGCAACTCATAATATAAAGCATTTATCTTTATGCACAAAAAATACGTTTTAGGCTCAAGAATTCGAAATAAATCTTAAAGAAAACTATACAAACAGTAGTAAGGGCTGGACGAGATGTTACTCACCTCTGGTATGCTAGAACAACTCCATAATCCGAGAGAGGATGATTCCCTTCACTACACCTCGCCAAAACCCGCTGAAATCCTCCGAAAATCCCCTAAAAATCACCAAAAACGAACTTGGGTTTGAGGGGAGAGTGGGGCTAGGGTTTCTCTACGATTCTGATCGGTTTGGGGTTTGTTTTGGGTAAAAGAAAATATATATAATATGGTTAAAACTCGAAAGAAAACTCACCCAAACCCGTAACTGAAAAATCTAAAAATCTGCCCGTAAGTCGACTTATAGGTCGACTCACGAGTCGTCTAAGCCAACGTTTTCCAGATTCATGCATGTTTTGCTAATTTGCCAAAACCAATGCACAAAACTCTATAAAAATACACTCATATATATCTGATAACTTGTTATCAAGTATACTATGGCCTCAAGTCATTTACCACAAGAGAATTATCTATCACCAATAATTCACATATACTTCTAATAAAAATACAGGGTTCTACAAAATGGTCAAAAAGACCAAATTTTGAGGGTATTCTAATCATTTGCCTAATGAGTTGTCTTTATAAATTAAGTGGGGTATTCATTTGGTTTTTCCCAAAACTCACTCTTTGATCTCCTCCCTTCTAACTCTTCTATTCTTCAATATTAATACTAGTTAGTATCTGGCTTTGTAATTCTCTCTTCTAACTATCTAATTCTCTCATATTTTTTTCTTGGATTCTTCCTCTGATTATGATGTCAATTCTTAAAATATAACTCCCGAATTCTATCCTCCAGTGGTGAAACTAGAAGAAACTGAGAGACTGGATCAAAGTTTTGAAAGGTCGTGATAGGAAGTGTGAAGTTTCTTTGAGAAGCTTGAAATCAAGAATAATGAGGAGTTGTTATTGACCAAAAGAATAAATGTTTCATATGTGGAAACATAAAAAAACACTCATTATAGGCTAAGGACTACCCATCTCAAACGACAAATACAATAACACAGCAAAGGAAAAGGCCCATCCTAACCTGACATCCATTATCTCTACTCTCCCAAATGTCTTCATAGGTAGTTTTAGTTAATTCTCTTATGATACAACTAGAGCAAGGAAATGCATTATGCTGTACCTAAAATTTACCTTTACATATAGTAGAAAAAGTAGAATTCGAAGAAATGATCGGAGATACTTTTTATCCTGGTTTTATAAAGATTATCGCCAAACTTGTCACCATGATATTTTTAAATATTATAAAGAGGAAAATTTTGATTTCTTATTTTGCAACTTTAAATTGTCAATCTTCACTAACTATCGATATTCGGACTTCAAAACAAAGAATAGGCAATTTATGTATCATAGTACACTAGATTGATGACAGTTAAAATGCAAAAAGGAGTTATATCTTTTGTTGCATTTGAAGATTCACATACTGGAAAAAATCTTGCAAATTTAATAATAGAGGAACTTAGAAAGTATGAAATTTTTGAAAGATTTTTTCCTCTTACTTGTAGATGGGTGAAAGTGTCGAACCATAGATAAAGTACCAACTACGCATAATGGGTGTAATGACCATGAATTTTTGATACTAGTTTAAATATTTTTTTGGTATTTTAAAATATTAAATTATTATTTAAAAAGAGTATTTATATTTTCTCAATTTTTTTGAATTTTCTACGATTTAAACATATGGTTTTATATTTATTTTAATAGTTTTGTTAATTATATATTAAATTGTTATGGTGAAAACTTTTTAATTAGTATTGATTATTTAATTATTGTTATTGTTATTATTATTATTGTAATTAATATTAATTTTTCTCTAATTATTTTTAATTAATTCCTAATTATTTTTCCTAACCCTAATCATATAAATATATCTCTCTTTCGCTCACTCTATCTCTATTTCTCTCTCTCTCGTTTTCTTTTAGCCGCCATCTCTCTCTCCCCCTCTCTCTCTCTCTCTCTCTCTCTCTCTCTCTCTCTCTCTCTCTCTC
>BQKN01062946.1:107560-123480 GCA_022839385.1 Asparagus kiusianus
CTCTCTCTCTCTCTCTCTCTCTCTCTCTCTCTCTCTCTCTCTCTCTCATTTCTCCGTCTGCACATAGCACCGCCGCCGCCCTCCCCTTGCAGCCACGCCCGCAACGAGCCCGTCGCCACCAAGCACCGCCTTCCTCATCACCGCGATCTCTTCTTCCACCTCCATGAGCTCACACCCCAACCTCAAACCCATCTCTTCTAGCGCCACCACTCCCACTTCCCCAAGCTCTTCTCCCTCAGTCGCTCAGCTACCCCGACGCCCTTCTCCTTCCGCCTACACCCATCGTCAATCCCGCTTTTGAGCTCCTGTCCTCCGCCTCCTCTCCAAGCTCTGACCTCTGACCGCCAGATCCCGTCACCCTTCGTTGCTCCACCACAGCCACCTGCGCCCACCTCAAGTGCCTGCACCACACTGTCGACCACCCCCTCCAGATCCTCGTTGCCCTCCAGTCCGAACCGCTTCCTCCCCGCTTCGCCGTCGACCAAGACCTCTAACCTCCTCCATCTCCCTACTGCCATCACCGCCTCCACCTCCCCACGCCTTTCGTCATCGCACCTGGAGCCGCTACCGACCCCCCCTTGACTCAGATCCACCATCACTGTCATCCTCATCTCCTTTGGAGCAGCGACATCGCAACCCTACACCCACTCAGACCCATCGTACCACATTCGTAGCGGCGCTTCAACCTCGTCCACAGGCCCCTTGGCCTCGTAGGTAAGACCCCTCTTGCTCTTGACTCATTATTTAAATATTTAAATCTGTTATGAATTAAATGCATAGATTAGCTTGTGATTTACTTATACTGTAGCATGAATATTGTGATATTATACTTGGATATGTTGTTGAATGGTTTTAAAGAATTTTAAAGGAATTTATTTTGTAAAAAGGGTTAGTTTTCAATTATTATGATAATAAATATTTTAAAAAAGATTATTTTGTAAAAGGATTATTAGAATTAATAAGTTTATTATTTTAAAAGACAATTTTACATTATTTATATAAGAGAATATTTAAAGAAAATTATTTTTGGAAAATGGATTATTTTAAATTAAAATAATAAGAAATAATTTAAAGAACTCATTTTGAAAAGAAAAAAGAGAAAAAGATTATTTGAATTATTAAGAAATAAATTTTAAAAGAATTTTAGTTTGGAAAAGAGTATTTTTGAATAATTATATGAGATATAATTTTGAAAAATAAATATTTCGTAAGATCATGTTTTTCATTGACTCGTCATTATAATTTTAGATCTGTTTTGAATTATGTAAATATATTAGACTATGTTTAGTTATTATTTGTGTGGATTGGTTCACTACAAGAAATTACATCTTTAACGAAGGGATTTTCCTTCGTTAACAAGCTGAAAACCTTCGTTATTGAATGCTAACGACGGGGAAAAATCCCTTCGTCACCCGTCGTTGAAGCCCTCTTCGCTAAAGGGTCACGAAGGGATATACTACCCGTCGTTATAGAGTCTATAACGACGGAATATATTACCGTCATTAATATTTACGACGGTAATTATCACCGTCATTACTATCAGTCACGGGGATATTTTCCCGTCGTTACCATCAGTGACGGTATATTTTCCCGTCGTTACCATTAGTTACAGGGATATTTTCCCGTCGTTACCATTAGTTATGGGGATATTTTTCCATCGTTGAAGACTAATTAATGACGGTTAGATACCGTCGTAAAATTCTTTATAATGGGTAATTAGTCACCCATCAATGACGGTGCTTTTCCTTCGTCGATGAATAAAATACGGTTAATAAAACCGTCGTTGTACACTACAAATTTCTAATATACATTAATAATAATTTTTCCATTCATAGACAACGATCATATTATTCTCAACCTGATACTAAGATTCACAACAAAAAATATATTAAAAATACCCAATAATGAATAAGAGGGAAAATAAAAATTCCATTCATTAATAACATCAATAAATAAAATTCCATCATCCTCAAATATTCAATACTAATAACAAGAGTTAATATCCTAATTGTTCCAAAGAAAAATACATGAAACTATCTAAAACAAATTAAAATAAAAGTTTGGGGAAGACACATTCTTTCATCTCTAATCATCGTCAAAAGAAAACTCGAGCTACCCCCTCCTAATCTTGCATGGATAGCCTAAAAAATTTTAAAAAAATCACATAATTAAGAAATATCAATTAAGCAAATATTATTGTCATGCACTGATTTGATCATTCCAAGAACTTTTCGAAATTTAAATAGCATAGTCAGTTACCCTGAAGACAAATATTGTTGAGATCGGATACTTCTGATAACCCAATTTCTCCCTAACTAGTGTACCAAAACCCACATGTAAAAGCCCAGCAGTGAGATGCCTTTGGCTCTGGCAAGTGAAGGGTTCTTGAAAGCAGTTACAAAGATTTTCTATGGCTCCCGTTAGGAAAACTCACCTAGAGAAGTGAAGTAATAAAAGTTGCCCGTCATAATACAGTTCTTCGAAACAATAAGTCCAAACAATTCATAACCTTAAGATGTTCGTATGAAGTTGAAATCAGAAAAAAAATGAAGTCAAATGAGTCAAGTGGATTTATTGACACTGTTGAAATGATGCAGTTCTGGAAAATTACCAGTTCAGTTGTACCTAGCTCCAGAACAATATCCATGAAGGGAAAGCAGACCACTGTCTGCAAATAAGAGGGAAACAAAGTCATCCATAACAGCTTTGAACCTTATTAACAATGCACATAAAAGTGAAAACATAATCATAGAGATCTAGAATGACATAAGAAAACTCTCTTCGTCTTGGCAAAGAGTCTATTAAACATGGGAACTGAAAATCCCATTGGCAGAATATTCAATTTAAATAGTTAAAAGAACTGATATACCTGTATGGATGCACTCTGAATTAAGACAGAACATAAAGAGTTAATCCACAGAGTTGAATACAACAAAACAAATCCACAGAGTTGAACACAACAGAACAAAGAGAAGCCATTAGATATTTTTATGTTCAACATGAGAAACTCAGTAAAACTCATAGGAAAAGGCCTAACCTTTGCTAAAGGAGACCTTGAGAAAGTTCTGATGTCTGTGAATTGTGCATTATTCAACCATATGTGCTAATTGTTTGCTAAGGCTCTACCTGGTAACCTAGTGGAGATATGAGAAAAATTATGTTAGGCCAAATTTAATTTCAGTAAAAATGGTGGGAAATATTATTTAAAAAATATATTTTGCATACCCTTATCCTGGATTGAATGTGAAGGACATGCAAACTACATAGTACCACTCGGTAGAAGTTAAATCTTCAGGAGATAATGAAGCAGATGGCCTTTTTGTTTGCTGATTGTTTTCAGCTGCTGAGAGAGATTCATAAAGGTCTCTCAGTTGCTCAATTCTCTGAAGACCAAGCTGATCAGCTTTAAATTCCATCGGTTGAGTCGTCTTCCTAGTTTTTATGTTGCCATTGTAGTATCCATTAGCCCATGATAATACCGTGGAACTCAACAACATGGGTAAATGAGAAATAAAATACCATCAAAGACACACTTAAAAGGAATTTCATTTAAAGTTGCATATTCATGATGTAAGCATCATGACAAGAAAAAAAACACTTAAAACATGGACTGAACAAACAATATTTTTCTCACCAAAATGCTCTCATAAATCACCAGAAACATCAAAGCTTTCTCAGTGAAATATTTCCACAAAGCACCACTCTCACTTTTATGGCAAAATAAACACAACTCTGGCTTCAACTACAACAGATAATGATGCTAAAATAAGGAATTTATACCAAAATCAAAACTTTCCCCTAGCTTCCCACTCCTTCACCCCGTAATCAAAACATCAGACAAAAAGTTGGGATTTTTACAGCATAAATCAGTTCGAGAATCAAAATGAAAAGATACCCAGAAAGGGAAAACAGGAATTAAAGTGAATTTGGTGAGGATATACCTTCAACCTTAATCCCTTATCCATCCCCACCCCCCCCCCCAGATCCCCCCTGTCTCTCTCTAAAGATGGCAGAAATCCCACAGTGAGAATTAAATACAGAGTGCAAACAAAATACCAACTTTGAAATGAGAATTATTGTTTTAATTTGTTGGCTGTTGCTGCTTCTAAAAACTGTGCACCGATGTTAGTGTGTGTGCGCGTCTTCAGTTGAACAGATCAGCTACCCTGTACAAAACAGGGAACAACCTTTTTTTAGAGAGCACATGGTAGACATGTTTTTAATGTGGAAGTGGAACCAAGAGAGCACAAAATTCGGGCTGTTACTCAGATTCGATAGAGTATTGCTATTTGTCTAGCATAAAATACCGATTCGATATTGTCTCAGTAATTAGCCTGAGAATTTGCATTGGCCTGAGAATTTGCATGCATATGGATTTTCTTTAAGAGCAATCAACATGCGGTGATTCGTCTAGGAGAAAGAAAGCAATCAAAATGTTTTGTTCATTTTGACTGGTACTTATCATCTAATCTAGTTAGTATATTGTTCGAATTGTTTGTTTTCATAATTTAAGTTAGATATGTAGAACTCATCTCTAATAGTAATGCCATGGTTAGAACTCAAAAATCTAATCAAGCTATATTGATTTCTCGTTTAGTGTCCCTAAATACTAAATCAATCCTTAAAAGTTAAAACCCTATCACTCTAGAAATGTGAGGTTGATTTGGATATCATTTGAACACACCTTTCTTATTTTCTTATATGGGACTAAATGTATCCTACCAATTCATGACAAATACTAACAAAGAAAAGGAAGTTCAGTAGAAAAAAAAATGTAAATTTTAATGAAGCACACACCCAAAAAAATTCAAGAAAGACGGTATCTAATTTCACGCCATAGTTATCTAGCAAATTAATCAAAACATGCAACATTGATTTGTTCATAGATCAAAATGTTATGGTCCAGTTATGCATTTACAAAATAGAGATTCCGTGGGTTTATAAAGATTTCGATTCCCTACGACTAGCTTTTATTATGAGGCTTCCTTGGTTTATTTCCAACGAATAGTATCAGATTCAACTTCATCTTTCCAATTGCAAACAAGTGACATGAAATGATATCGATATTGTATTTAAAGCACATAAGTTTCAATTTAATATATATATTTCATTGAAAAAAATACTAAGTTTACTAAGATTTGTGTTGAAGTTTCAAATAAGTAAAATTGAGAGGAAATAAACAGAAGAATTGTTTTGGAGTAAGAATGAGTACTCATACTATAACACATAATGATTGATTTTTCCATGATTAAGTCCTGCAAAGAAGCACAATGTTATTTATGTCATGGATTTCAGTGAATTATTAAAGTACCTTAGAAATTAATTGAAGGGAAGAGGAAAAAAACGTATAACTAATAGAGACAAAAGCTTGTTGAGGAGTGATAGTTGAGAGATGAGCTTGATTCAGCGAGGAGTTTAAGGTTGCCATACTTGAAGCCATTGATGAGATTATGGGATTATAATGTTTTGACAGCAGACTGAGCTCTCCGAGGACTGAACCAAGCGATTTCTGGAGATGGCAACATTGGTAGAGATTAAGGGTAAGAGATGAATTAAGGAACATAAAAGAGTTTAAAATCATTTAATACTATTAGAAATGCATGAGACAAATGTTTGATCACATACCTGGTAAGAACGTCATTCAATTGACAAAGGCAGAAACTAACATAACAAATGGAAGAATCAAATTAGTAAATTCACAGAGCAATCCCTGGTCTCACTTGCTCCAATCCCAAAAAATATTTTTAAGGCGAAACATTTTGATTGGGAGGAAGATATTCTGTCAAAATCTAAAATAATTGTAATATACATGCAACTAAAACCATATAAATGCACAGAACAATATATTTTTCTTTTGGCAAAACTAAGTAAATTTCCGGGTAAATTGAATTAATCAACACCTAATTAGAATTTTTCTTCAACAATTCCCTTAATTCAGCAAATCCTACAAGCAAACCACCTTTGATAAAGTTTTTATTAGGGTTTATGTCTTTAGACCTCTAAAAACAAAAACAAAAAAAAACAATTATGCAACTAATCAATTTATCAAGCAAAGAATCAAACTTTGCGACCCAAGCAGAAATCTAATGAAAAATATCTCATTACATCATAACCTTACCTTCACCAACGAGCTTGGATGTTCGAGATGGACAAGGAGGCAGCGGCCGAAGAACTGCTAGAGGAGAAGGAGGCGGCAGCGCGCTCCTACTGGTGGCGACGAAGTGGATTTTGGGGGATTTTGGGGAGAGAGATGTAAGAGAAAGAAGGAAGGGCTTCGGAGGTTGTGGTGGCGAGAAGAGGCCGTTAGAAGAGTAGGAGGAGGCGGAATTAGGGTTAGGGATTTGCGGGGAAGGGAGGCGATCGAATTACGGTTAGGGTTTTCAAAGGAGAGGAGGAGGCAGGCGAATTTGGGTCAGGGTTTCGACAGGAGAGGAGGAGGAGGAGGCTGAGGCGGAGAGGTTGGTGAGGCAGATCGGAAGCGGCGTTTGAGAGAGAGAGAGAGACAGAGAGTTCGGGACTTTTTTTGGTGTTTATTGGTTTTTTTTCAAAAAAAAAATTGAGGGAAAAATTCCCCCTAATTTTTTTTGGTGAAAACAGAGGTGTCTCACGGTTCCAACCATTTGGTCTATTAAAACTTGCCCCAACAGTTTCAACTTACCATTGGGGCTGATCTAGTTTGTACTAGTGAACAACAATAGGGCGACGGTAGGGCAGACACCGAGCGGCGGTTGGCGGCACTGGGTCGGCACTGAGCTGAGATAGGCGGAACAGATCGACGGTGTGGCAGGAACATAGGTAGAGGCAGGCGACGATGGCTAGGGCTATGCTAAGGCAACGACGAGCGAAGATGGGTCGGCTGGCGATGCTGGGGCGACAGGCGACATTAGGATGGGGACGTTGGAGCAGCGGAGGCTCGCGACTGTCGGCAAGATGAAGGCGACGAAGAAATTACAAAAGAGTTTGATAAAGAACGATGAGCAGTAGGCGATATTTTTGTTAAACTAGGGTTTAATTATTATTGCAGCGGACGTTTAGAGGGATGATTAGGAGTAGTTATGGACGATTTTGGATTTTTGATTTTGGGTTATACTTGGGGCTTTGGGGATTGTGATCGTGGGTCTTGTTAATTAATAGTAATAGGTTAAATTATCAATCCTATTATGATTAGGAGTATCATCAATGAAGGTAATGGATCCCTTCATCTTTAAGGAGACCCAATAACGACGGTATTAGTAACAAATTAATGAAGGGATTAGAAAACCGTTATCTCATCTTACATCATTCTACTAATATTTATAATCACTCGACGAAGGTTTTAAAACCCGTCGTTATTACATACACATTAATGACGGTCAACTGATCCCTTCACTAATTTTGGTCGTTAAATATCGGATTTCTTGTAGTGGTTGATGATAAATGAGAATAATTAATATTATAAGGATAAGAATTATTTTCAAAGAAAAAGATTATTTGAATTAATAGCTTATTGTATTTAAAGATTATTTTTAGAATTATTATAATGAGAAAATAATTTATTTTGAAAGAGAGAATTTTAAAAAGAATATTTAAAGTATAATTTTTTAATTATTTAAAAGAGTTTATTTTGGAATAAGGGATTTTTTGAATTGTTATAATAATAAATAATTTAAAAGGAGTTATTTTGAAAAAGGGTTTATGTTGAATTAGTATATGAGAAAATAATTTAAAGGAAATTATTTTAGAAAAAGGTTATTTTATGAATTACATAGATGTTGTTCATAATTTATGACTCTTAACTTTGATTATGCGATATGCCATGATATTATTGCACATGATCAGTTGCATTTATTATTCATTGTTGTGATCGAGAACCATTAGTAGTTTATAACTTAGTGGCTTTGCGCGTCATGAATAAGACTTAGTGACATGTGTGGGTGCGTTGACTATACTTATGGGGTGAACCAGTGATCTATTATAGTCCTAGAAACACAAGAGATGTTAGGGTTGGAAAGTCTTGGTTCGCATGATCGGATATGGTTGTTGATTATCTTCCAGGTTCGCACCAGTGAATCGTTTCGAACTAGGGTTAGTTTGTTAGGCCAACAAATCATTTCACACGTGGTCAGTGAAATCATTTCGTCACTCAAATTTTGCTTGAGTTCAGACCAGGATGAAATCGGATTACGTGTAGTCCTTTTACTGAATCGTTTCGCGGTATTGGATGCACGTAGAGGATCATGAATAGTTAGTTATCCGGTAATGCGAACATTAACCTATTTGAGATATGGACCAGTGAGCTATTATTGGATGATTAGTTACATGACCTTGTTACTTAGATGATTATGGATTATTGTGAGATGTGGACTAGTTATATTTCTTTTCATACATAGATCGGGATTAATATTTAATTATCTATAATTTGAGACATATGGTATATACATGAGGGTTTTCGTGTTTAGATTATTTCACTCGAGGTACTACGTCTCGTGTTGTAGATTTTTAAGTATTAATTCCATCCAGTTGTATGACCTTGTTACTCAGATGTTTATGGTTTCTTCTGATTGTTATACTCTAGTGGTGGATTACATCTAGCTTGTTAGTATTCCAGCTGCATGTTTCTATTTATTATTATTACTGCTCTTGCATTGGTCATTCGTTTCTCCCTTGTGGGATCTTGTCGTGTGCCATGCACGCTGACGTACTCCTGTTCCCTCGGGTTGTACGTTAGATTTGGAGGACGGACATATTTAGTAAGAGCCAGAGTATTCTCAACAGGAGTGCTTTGTAGATAGAGCAGAAGAAGAAGCTGAAGCTTAGTTATTTCCTTTAGTTGTTCGATGATCCTTGTTTATCTTTGTAGAACCTTTCATTTCTGCTTGATCAATGCATTTTTATGTTCCTCTAGTATTTCAGTTGGATTGTTTTGAAATAAGGGCATGTGCAACCCAATTTTTTTTGTCTCGGATGATATACTATTTGTGATATAACTCTTATTTATTCTGAGTTGTTTATTATATTCTTGCTAATTGTGATGGGGACCTCTGACTTCGCTTTATATTATTTGACGCTTAATGTATTAGATTGAGTAGAAGGTCTAGTACTTATTTTTTCTCAGTCTAATACGTTTCGGGCTTGTTCGCATCCAAATTCCTAAGTATTTTAGGAAGTGGGGTGTGACAATGGGTCCCCATGAAGGATGGAATGTTCATTTCAAAGTGAAAAAAGAGCTCAACATGACAAAATGGACCCATAAGAGGCTAGAAATGCAAAGTCGCAAAGCCTCGTGCCTAGGCTGAGCGAGAATAAAAACTCACTGTAAAATTGACCCTAGGCATATTTATGCAGTAGTAAGATCATGCAGTGCTAAGGTCACATAATGCTAGGGTTACCCTATGCTAAGATCACATGGTGATAAGATTTACATTGTGCTAAACTTATATGACCAACCCACATAAAGTTAATGCCACCTAAATTTCCTGTCAAACTAATAATTGAACTAGTAGATAGAATTGTGGTAAATCAGAGGTGTTAGGGTGCTAGAAGACAAAATTCTAACAGAAAGATAATGCAGTCTGCAAAAAGTAATCAATGAGAGCGTTTACAAGGCACTACTAAAATAGCGTAAATGAGAACTTCTATTAAAGCTTGTTGTAAAGGACGTCACATCACTATCTATTGTATGTCTGTATGATGAAAACCTATCATAGGAGCTTGTGTAAACCTAATAGCATGTAACCTACTCCATCACGTAAGTCTAACAATGCGTAAACCCCCTAATCCGCATAGATAAGGGTTCCTCTATAAATACAAACACATAGCGCACAATCAAAGGGGCTCTAAAAATTTTTCCAGACCTCTTTTCCTTGGGTTTGTGCTCTCCCTTCTCTAGTAGCGTTGCTTTTGCTCTAGAGAGGTCCTTAGGCTACCTTGGATTCTTCTTGGTCTTTCAAGTTACATATCTCTTTTTCATTCAGGTTCTCTCATTAGCCAATCACCTCTCCGTTGAGGTTTGCTCATTAGAATTTCTAATCACCTAAGAGCCACTACTCCTAAGGAGTTTTATCTCTCAAAGTGTTATACAAAACACTCAAGACCAATTTCTCCCTTAGAATTATTTTCTTCTCACAAGAGGGTTTGCAAATAAATCTACATTGAAAATGAATAGTTGTTAGTCTTCATCAATTGTGATTTACTTTTTCTCCAAGGCGCAAACTTCACTAATGGACATCATGAACACATTCCACCTTATTGTATAGTCAATATAGATCCTCAACTTATCTCTATCGATACATAGTCAAGACGCCACCCAAACAAAAATAAGGATTAAGTGGATCGGGTCCATTCTTTGCTCGTTTGAAGATCAAGTCGCGAAGGCCTCACATCACATGCTCCACAAACAATGCGTTCCCTATCCAATTTAACCTAAAAACAAATAGTACAAATAGTGAGATTATAATTCTAAGCTAAAGAAAAGTACTATCACAATATAATGAGGTGATTCCCTGATCTATTTCGAAAAGCCTACATTCGTGGAGTTTTAGGAAGAGGATAGCCATTGCCAAATGTCACAAGAAAGAGTAGAAAGTTCTTGGAGAAAAAAACTAACTCTGCTTAACGTAGAGTTACTTTATTCAGTTTCAAGTCAACACTATGTAGTTGATGATGCAAGTTCAACTTCGACTATCTTTAGAGCTTTATGCGGACCTATCATAGCCCTGCTTAAATGATGGCACAAGATCAACTTTAGCCAAGTTTGAAGCTTTACACGGACCTATCCTAGACCCACGTAAATAATAGTGCAAAATCAATTTTAGCCAACTTTTGAGTTGTACGTTGATCTATCTTAGCTCCGCATAAAAGGTATAGCCCTGCATAATGGGTGTAGTCCCACATAAGGGGTGTAGCTCCGCGTAAATAGTTTCGAAGCGTGATCCTAGAACTCGCGTAAACTAGAAGCCAACTCTAAAATCTTAGACGAAAAGCCTTCGGAGTCTCATAATTCTCACTAAGAAAGAAATTTAGAGTGAAAAACGAATTCTACTGAACTACAATTATTGGAACCCCTATAGAGCTTTCTGAATTGGGGTCATGCATCTTGTAACTCCTTCCTGATCAAAAGTTATTGCTTCTAGAAGTCATACTATCCATTTCCCACTCATTTACGCCCCCGATCGACCTATTGAACTCCTGGGGATCAAGCCTATTTGTAGAGTCAACTGAAGCTTTCTCTATTGCCTCAATCAAAGCCAAGTTTAGTCTAGAGTAAAGAAGAAGTGCCATGTCATGATCAAGTGTGAATAGAAACTAGGTAACTTCTCAAATTCACTCTAAAAGATTTAAGTTCCTCTCCCTAATTTGAGAGGCTAATCTGCCAAGAGCATTTCAGCAACACTATCAACACTCCTCCTCATGTTTCCATCAAGACAAAGATGTTTCCGCTATCATGTTAATATAAATGACCATTCCATTCCCTCTACTTGTAGTCATGAAAAATTGCCTATAAAACCCAAGACTTAGCTCAAGACAAAGAGAATGCGATGAACGTCATCACTCAAGTTAGAGAGAATCATTCAAATGTGCAAAGCGATAAACCGAGGAAGCAACAATCCATGATTCGAGAAGAAAATGGATGCACGAGTATGAAGAACTGAAATTTCGACCATGATACAATTTGAATACAAAAACTCAAAGATAAAAGTTGTAGATCTTTTCGTTAGCTTCCAACTCAACTTGAATCACCTTATTCCGAGGTCAGATGAAAGAATTAGAGCCAAAATACCAAACATAGTACAAACTGTCTTGCACATGTGCGAGACAAACCAAACTGTTTCGCACATGTGAAGCGTCAAGATGCATTTTCAATGGTTTTCGATCAGTTTTGACAGTTTTGGAGCCTTCCTAACTGTCTTGAGGCTATACTTAAACATGGAAGAGCTGTTATTAACTTAAGATAAGGCTAAATCATGAATTCTTATCCGAAAGCAGGGCACCCGACGCCTATAAATACACCCCTAGGCCCCCTATAGGGGGGGTCAAAAATTTAGAGCTTGGAGGTGAGGTGCTGACCCTGGGAGAGTAGACCTACGAATATCAGAGAGAGGCTAGCGAGATATTGGCGAATTTCCACATAAAGACGGAGACTTCGAGAGATTTCCAACCTTTAGTTTGTTTCCTTGAGATCAGAATTCATCTTGATCATAAGAAGAGTAGTAATCTCACTTTGTTGAGGTTATTTACTTTAGTTCTTGTTTTCTTTATGAAATGAGATCAACCTGATCTAATACTCAGCGGTCACGGATCAAAGAGTCCCCGGCATAGGTAAAGATCCCACACAAGTACCGATCGATAAACGATCTTGCGTGTGTTTCTAGGAGATCGTATTTGTTTATTTTATTTGTGTAGAAAAGTCTTATAAAAAGGCTCCTTCTTTTGAATCTATTGTAATCGATAAACATTGTAATGGATTCCGCAAATAAAAAGATTTCCAACACAAACACTACGGTGCTATGGGGGTACATCACTGGAAATCGACATCTTTTGAGGTCATTTGTGAATAAGATCGTGTTAACTTCTCGTCTTCACATAAGGCAATCAAGCAAAACACTCTTACTTATCTGAGAGGCCTTCTAAACATCAAGAGTCAAATGTTCTTCGCCCAACACATCCATGTTGCAATCAATACACGGACATTACCATTGCCACATCAATGGCCAGTCATAGTACCACTTACCATGTCATCATGCAGGAGGTTGACCAACGATACAGTCATGTTGTCCCAAGAATTCCAACATCAAAGAACCTTAAAAGGTTCAAGTCTTTAAGAAGTTAGCCAGGTGTGCAAAGCCTAACCCTCTGAAAAAGGAATTCTGATCTTCAACACACTAGACAAGGGTTCAAATTTAAACCTCCCGATAAGCTTCTATCTTGCACAGGAAAATCCATCCAGAATCATAGAACATCCTTTAGGAAACTTCAAGGCCCATCTTAAATTTAAACCTCATAGTGATGATCAACAATGACTAACTATCCTAACATGCTTACATCTCAAAGCCATCCTGTTCAATAGAAAACCTCTGAACGACATCCAAGTTGATCGTCATGTCTGGAGCTAGGAGCCACTGAACAATGACTTATTCAATATCGTCATGCTATACGCTATTGAATAAAAAAAGTGGAATGAACATCATGCTTCTTAGTTCACCTCTAAATGGAAGTTTTTCATTGCTAATTGACATGCTCAGTTGCCTCTGAGAGACAACACCTTGCCTCTAAGGTATGCTTATCAATATGCCTCTACTGAGAGATTTTGATCATCATGCTTATCAGTATGCATTTGATTGACAAAATCAGAATGAACATCATGCTTCTCAATATGCCTTTGAATGGAAAGCTCTCATCATCAACTGTCATGTTCAACAATAAATCTTTAGGTGGTGATTTTCCATCTTTTTAACATGTTTAACAGTACACCTCTGTCAAAGGCCCTCATGCGTGCCCTATAAATAGATCCCAACTTGACGAACACCTTATTTCCTAATAGATAGGCGCAGAGCCATCATCCTCTTCTTAGTCATGTTAATAATAAACCTCAAGCAATGCATTCACTTGGATACAATAATTGCACCAGCAAAAAAAAAAAAGATGGTGGACGTGGATCTTCCAAGACCAATGGGAAGAGATGAGCTATCAATAGACATGGATAGGGGTGTCCATCCGGGCCGGCCCGGTCCGGAAAACCGGGCCCGGGCCGGGCAAAACCCAAACCCGGACCCGGGCCCGGTTGCCCCGGGCCCGGTTGCCCCGGGCCGGACCCGGGCCCGGTTGCCCCGGGCCCGGTTGCCCCGGGCCGGACCCGGGCCCGGGCCCGGGCCAAACCGGGCCGGACACCGGGCCGGCCCGGTTTTTTTGTTTTTTTATTTTTTTCGCTTTTTACAAAAATCTAAATCAAAAAATAAACACATTTTGATAAAAACATATTATTAATCAACTATAATTATTTAATTACAAATATTAAAAGTTATAGAAATTAAAATAATATAAAATAATTATAGAATTTATAGGAACAAACAAAATAAAAAATAATTGTAGAATTCAAAGAGCCCCAAGGCCCAAGGTCCAATCAAAGACTCCTAAATATATATGTTGTGACTAGGATTTGAACCGCTAACCTCCACTCCAAACTCCTAAATTTTACCACTAGACTAAGTAGCCCAAAGTATTCATGTAATTCAATATATGTATATGTATACATATATATACACACATATATAAATATATTATACATAAACAAATTGTAAATACTTATAGAAATTATATAAACAAATTGTATTATACATAAATATATAAAAATATAAATTATATATTTATAACTTTAATTCTATAATATACACATATAAGTATATTTATATATACTCATACATATATAAGAGAGAGTATACTTGTATATACTTATACATACATTGTACATATATAAGAGAGAGTATACTTATATACTAAGAGAGAGAGAGAGAGAGAGAGAGAGAGAGAGAGAGAGAGAGAGAGAGTATAGAATATATGTACATATATATATATGAGAGAGAGAGTGTGTGTGTGTATATACATACATACATATATTATACATATATAAGAGAGAGTATACATATACATATATACTTATATAAGAGAGAATATACTTATATATACCTATACATAGAGAGTATACACATACATATACAAGAGAGAGTATACTTATACAGTTATACATATATATTAATATACACTTATATAAGAGAAAGTATACTTATATATACTTATACATATATTATATATATATAAGAGAGAGTATACTTGTATATATATTAAGAGAGAGAGAATATATATATATTATACATATATAAGAGACTAGAGAGAGCATAGTTATATATAATTATATATTAATACATATATATATATATACTTATACATATATAAAAATATATTATATATACATATATTATATATATAAATATTATAGAGATATATATACATATATGGCACATAAAAAATAAAAAAATAAAAAAAAATTTACTATTCCGGGCCCGGGCCGGGCCCGGACCGGGCGCCAAAGACCGGACCCGGACCCGGGCCCGGACCCGGACCCGGGCCCGGACCCGGTTTTGGCCCGGGTTTCCGGGCCCGGGCCAGACCCGGGTCCGGGCACGTCCAGGCCGGGCCCGGGCCGGACACCGGGCCGGACACCGGGCCCGGGCTTTTTGGACACCCCTAGACATGGAGAAACCCTAAAGGGCTCACAAGTATAATTCAAAATTTTCAGCTGTGGTATAACCCTACATGCAAAAATGGAAATCTCCTTACTATAAGAAAATCCACAAGGACCTAAAGATAAAATCGCATAGGGGAACTAACTATGGTGAGAACCTGAAAAAAAAAAAAAAAAAAGAAAGGCACATACTTTGAGGAAAAATCGAAGCCTTCATTAAATGGTGCAAATTCAAGGAGTACCAATCAACAAACTCTTATTAAGAAGCTGCTCGTCGAGTTAACTATTTCTTCTGTCGACATCCACCAAAGGACTTCACAAGGTCTCCAATAAGTGAACTATGACTAAGACCTCTAAGTTCATTGAGTTAACTATTACTACCTCATTGACCATCATGACACAATGTTGGTGCAACTGATCAACTGTAAATTCATCAACTGCATTGATAATGGCAGTTATGAGGGAATTCATTGAGCTTATACTAGTCCAGTCATTCCGTGATTGCATTTACAATGCTAGTCGTGAGGAAGTGTAAAATGCCAAAAAACTAAAAATATTATAGTAAATAATGATAAATGAGTTCTATTATTGTTGGTGATCATTCTAGGATGAATGGTCCTGTTTGTAATCGATTTAAGATTGATTATATATATATATATATATATATATATATATATATATATATATATATATATATATATAT
>BQKN01062946.1:127904-146771 GCA_022839385.1 Asparagus kiusianus
GGGCACAGTTCTGAGTGCCTATAAATAGGCCTTCAAGTTGTTCATTTGAGAGGTTGGATTTTGGAGGAGGCGAAGCCCTGCTGAACTGGAGACTCAGATCTAAAAAAGATCAGAACTTTAAGACTTTGAAGACTTGCTCATCCAGATCTGGTGCTCGGCGATCATCAACGTCAAATAAGGCAGGTGTTCGAGAGGAACCGGATCTCAGATCTCAGATCTACGTAGGTACACTCCGGATCAAAGCTTGGTTCTTTGATCCTGAGATTCGAGCGGTTGTTTCCTTGGTGAAACAATCCCTCCCGGCTATTATTTCCTTGGTGAAATAGTACCCGTTATACTGTGTAGATCCGACCGGATCTAGATCTCACGGTGGTCCACAGATAAACCCCGACATAGGCAAACAACCCACGCAAGCGAGCGACCGCAAAACAGGAGCTCGTGATTTGTTCGACAAACAAGGAAATAAAGTTGTAATTTTCATTTCTTTTTATTTGATTTTCGTTGTAACCGGATCTTATAAAAAGACCGGATCTTTGTAATCGATAAACAATTACCAAGTGTACAATGGAATCAGTAATGAAGAAAGCAACAAATTTTCCAGCGAACAGATATGGCGGTACAAGTCAAAGTTAGCTCTACAAAGGGTGTCAATGAATGATCGGACCATCAAAGGTTCATTACTAAAGATCATGCCTAGGTGGAACTTGAAATAAACCAGATGCTGAGTGGGTGAATCTCTTCCATCAAACGGTGTAAAGTTAATTAGATTAAACCGAACTGGATATGGAATCAACTCCTACTCTCTGGGATACGAACATGGAATCCTGGTCTTCTTCACCTCTCGGGCGGACATAAAGGTGTTGATCTTACTCTCGAGGTCTTTCATCTTCTGGTCCTCTTCGCATGTATTTCCATTTGGGTGATTTTGGGGAGGAACAATGGGGCCACCTCCAGCATTGTTATTATTGATGGGACTATCCCTAACGTTCATGTTGTCAGGAGGGGTATCGGCATTGATATTTTCTTCAACTTCCGAATCGCTATCGACCTGATTGGTAGGGTTGCAATTACTAGATTCATCATGCTGATTTGATAACTCTTGAAGTTATTAGGCATGTAAATCCTTGACCCATTGCACGACCATCTCCATTTTGATTTTAAAATCTTCTTTCTATTTGGACAAGACTTCTTGAAGAAGTTGAGCCACTTGTTCGATAGTGATCATGAATACTTCTCGAGCTCACCCCATGCTAGACATCGTATTGTTGGAGGCAATTGCGAAGCAAGTATTCAAATGTTTATCTTCTGAAGATAGTCCTTTGTGCATCCTCGGGTAATCCCCATGTCTGACGGCTTCTAGCAGGAGCTGAGACACTCGTCGTGCTATTCCTGAATCGACTTTTCTTCCTAGAGAAAAGTTAGGATTAGCATAATTCAAAGTGAACATAGGCTTTCCTTTGTCAGCCATGTTGATGATGATTTCTGGGAGTTCGTCATCTTGAATGACCGATCTTCTTTTATGGGAGCGTCTTGATTTGGGTTTTGACGCTTCAATGGAAAGCTTAATACCGAGACCGTCTGTGGAGCGATCTTGGGGCAGCTACACTTCGATAATACTACTCTGATAAGCCTCTCACAAGGACAATGAGAGAACGATTCTGAGATACTTCTCTTTTGAGCTTTGTTCGTACCCCAGGCTTGATAGTACAACTCTTCGTCATTATGGCTGGAGCAACCTATCGGCTGTTGGTTTGGATTTCCAGTTGTAACGTAATTGTCTGATGGACACATTTTCTTTTTAATAGGTAACACTTTGTTGGCGTTCTCGAGAGTCACACGTTTGGAACCACGCCTTCATGAGGGTGGGACACTAATGGGATCCTGGTCTTCCCTGGGCGGTTACTAGAATTAGTGTTTTGGAATGACATATATGACCCCCAGTCTAAAGAATTGCTTAGGATTTGTTCACCGGACCCAAGCATTCTTTGACAGAAGTCTTGCCTTGATCTTTGTGTAGAGGACCCAGGCAATCCTTCAACTAAATTCTAAATTTGGATAGATCCACAGGGCCGCAGGGCTTCACCAGAGGTACAAGAGCAATAGGGGTGGGATCGGAAGTTGATGGAGGTTGGGAAGAAGCCTTGGAGCTAGAATCAGATGAGAGACCCGACTGGTGTTTCTCCCCATGTAAAGGCATCTTGGCTATTTTTGATGCTGTTTTTGGCGTTGTTTTGTCCTTTAGCACCCAGACTTGTTTGGATTTCGGTAGTTCTTTGACCACCTCTTCCTTTTATAGTTCTTGCTCGTTCTTTATGAGAATATGTGATTGGCAAGAAGTGTGCGGTGCTTCTAGATGCGCTCCTCAAGAGTAGAACGAGTTTGTTCGATACATACCCATTTGTTAGTTGACGGTTGGGATGAGGAACCCATTGCTTGCTGTGGTGATGACTTAGTGGTTTGGAGACTTTTAAATTCTATATCTGCCTGATAGCGGAGTCCATCCACTTGTTCCAGAGCTTTGACGAACTGACGGACAAGATGTTGGCACCATCTCTGACGAGCCCTCTTCGGTAGAATTGGTGCGTTTTCAATAAGCAACTCCTTTACTTGTGAGGAGTTGTCGTGTCATGCCCCGCTTCCTAAAATACTAGGGAATTAGGACGCAAACAAGCTCGCAATGTATTAGACTGAGGAGAAATAAGTACTAGACCCTTTCTGCTCAATCTAATATGCTAAGCATCAAGCAATATAATGCGAAGTCACTGGTCCCTGATCACCGTTAGCAAGAATATAATAAACAACTCAAAACAAACTAATCCATATCACAACTAAAACATCATCCATGACATAATATTCAGGTCAAACATGCCCTGATACAAAACTATCTAATTGGATACTGGAGACTCATTAAAAAATACATCGATCGAACTGAAATAGAAAGTGCTACAAAAGTAAACTAAGGACCACCCAATAACTAACAGAAATAACTTGGTTTTAGCTTGTTCTTCTGCTCTGTCTGTAGGGCACTCCTTCTGAGAATACTCTAGCTCCTATACATCTCCAAACTGAATTTGTTCGTCCCCTAAATCTAATGTACAACCCGAGAGAATAGGAGTACATCAGCATTCATGGCACACGACAAGATCCCACCAGGGAGAATAGAATGATCGAATGACCAATGCAATAACAGATGCAACAACAGTAATGACAATAGGCACGTAAAACTAGAAATCTAACAATCCAAATGTGATCCACTACTAGAGTATAATAATCATAAGGAGCCAACAACATACAAATAACAAGGTCATGCACTAGCCATCCTAAAATAGCTCACAGGTCCACATCTCAAATAGGTAAAAGTTCGCATTAACGGATAATTGACTATTCACGATCCTCTACATGCATCCAATACTGCAAAACACTTCGGTAAGAGGAATACATGCAATCGAATTCCCACCTGTCCCGACTCAAGCAGGACTCGGGTGACAAAACAATTTCACGGACCAAGTGCAATACAATTCACTGGCCAAAAAGACCAACCCCAGTGCAAAACGATCCATTGGTACGAGCCTAGAAGATAATCAACAGCCACATTCGATCATGCAAACCAAGACTTTCCCACCCTAACGTCTCTTGTATTTCTAAGTCAATAAACACAGCCTATAATAGATAAGTGGTTCACCTCTTAAATATAGTCAACGCACACACACAAGTCACTAAGTCTTGTTCATGACACGCAGAGGCCACTATGTCATGAACTACTTGAAAGTACCATAGAGGGGGGGGGTGAATGGGGTTTATGATAATCTAATCCAATTTTATGTCAATTAAAAACTAATTAACAAATTATTCTTGCAAGATAGATATACAAGAGTTATGTGCAAGAATAAGCAATATAAACAAAGAGCAATATGCTAGAAAAGAAATATATGGTGAAATATATGCAAGGATATATAAACTAACAAAAGGGTAAAATAAACAAATTACAAATGTGATAGGGTAATATACACAAAGAGTAATAGACAATGGTGATATAGGATAAACACAAAAGTAAATGCGCCAATGATAAACTCAAACACAAGCAAGTGATCATGCAGTTCGAACCTTTCGTCCTACGTCTCCACTCCCTACTCTCGGGGAGAACTCCAATATCATAACCGGGTTTTCTACTCTCACCTGAATAACGTTTACACAACACATTATCGTTTTTTAACGCTCACTGATTAACATTCACAATCTCATAATGTAACTACACAAATCCCATCTTAAGTGTTGGCCTCTCATATGTCTCTCTCAAGTGCTCGGAATTACTATCTCTCACTAGGCTTTACTGCCAATGTCACTCCTCTTAGGACCGATCACGTCTCTCACCTCTACACTCCTCTTGGTGTACATGTGCAATACAAAGTGAAACCTCACAATTAAGCTCTACAACAAATGATTGCTCTCTAAACAAGGTGAGAACTTAATTATGTCAACACTCAAAGTCACAATCCCACAACCCGAAATTATACTACGTATGCAAATACAATAAGCTCAATAGGTTGTGTTTGAACAATGAGTATAATAAAAAACAAATCTAAATTCAAATAAATTCTTGCTTATGGAAATGAAAATCAAACATAAAAATAACTAGATAAGAGTTTAGGAAAACCTTCTCTAGATGATAAGAGAGAGAGGAAGATGAGTTGAATGCCCAAACACCAAAGGATGATCTCCTCAAGCTCTTATGAAAATTTCTTCACAAACTTGTAAACCTTCTTTAAACAAACACGAAACACCCTTTGTAGGTGTAAAAATTGATTTCCTAAAATAGGGGATTTCATTTGTATTGATAAGGATAGCTTATTACAAACTAATAAATTAAAATTACAACAGAAGCGGAGGGAAGACCCTCCTTGTTTAACATAGGGACTTTGGTAACGATAGGACGCCTCACTCAGTTCTCGCACCGAGTTTGCTTCCCTTGGACGATTCGATTGAGGTTGTGGATGAGCTTTAGTGCGTAGTAGAAGCTTGTGTTGGTTGAGTTCGAGTATCCAAGCTCAATGGCGATCGAGGCCGAGAGCTAGAAGGAGATGCTACAGTGCAAGAACAATGCAAAGACCAAGTCCTTAGCTCGATCGAGGGCCCAGAGCTGGTGGTCCGGTCAACTGACTGAATCGATCAATCAATTGTGAAAATGTGAACCGAACCCCCTTTCTGCGGTCAGGAGTAGTTCTTTTATAGGGGAGGCGGCATGGTTGCCCCCCTTGAATCATAGGATGTGATCATGTCCTGTTGAGAGATGCTATGCCTCTCACTTGTACTGTTAGCGACTGCTTGATGGGCTCGGAGTACTGTACTCCTCCCTTTTACATCGTAGGAGATAGGAAGGCCCAGCCGCTAGGTACTCTGGCAAATTTAGCAGACTGCATGAATGTGCAGGCGAGCTCGGTCACTTGGACGAACTTGACTCATGCAGGTGAGTCAAGTATGTAGGCAAGTTTGGCGACTATGTGGACTCGACTGGTCACTTGTACTGTGAGCTGCTACTTGATGGGCTCGACTGGTCACTCGTACTGTGAGTGGCTACTTGATAGGTTCGGAGCATTGTACTCCTCCCCTTCATGTCGTAGGAGTGGGAAGGCCCATCCCTGTACACGACATTGCAGCCGCCTAGTGCTTAGGAGAGTCTGGCGAGACTATCAATTATCTAGCTGACGTCTCAAACGTACAGGTGAACCTCATGCATGAATAAATTTGACTCGTGCATATGAGTCGAGTATGCAGGCGAGTTTGAAGGAACTTGACTCGTGTGGGCAAGTCAAGTGTGCATGCAAGATCAACTTGACTCGTGCAGGCGAGTTCTGTAGTTGCGTGAATTTGGCTTGTGTTGGCGAGCCGAGCATGTAGGAAAGTTTCGTCTGTGCTGGTGAGTTTGACTCCTAAATAAGATTGGCTTGTGCTGGCGTGTTAAGCATGTAGGCAGAATCGAGCTCTTGTTGACGGGTTTTTGTAGTCAAGGCAATTTTTATAGCCTACAAGACCCCCTTCAAAGTTTTTATTCCTAAATCACATTAAAAATGTGGTTTGGAATACTTTGAATGAAAGTGACCATCATTCCATAAGTCTAGGTGCATTCGATACCTCCGGTTAAGTTGAGCCATTTGATGGAATCAAGTGAGATTGGTGTCGTTTGAGTTTGGTCCCCATAGGTGAAATGCGAGCTTAAGAGGGCCAGCTGTGTGTCTACGGGTGAGTCCCCACGCCTGCCAACTAAGATGACGCCTTACCTTCATGCTCCCACTCTAAGATGCGGATTTGATAGTGCTTTTGACTTCAACCGTCGATTTGATGTGAGACCATGTTTTGAACTGTCCGATCTCGGCCGTTCATGAAGAATTCTAAACGTCCCGCCGTGTTCGTGGCTGTTTGACTTGAACCGTAGAATCGAAGCCGTTTACTGGTGAATCTCAACTGTTAAGATTCCGCATATGTAGTGCTCCTCCCCTCTATAGGAAGATTACTCTACTCAAAAGTTCTTTTGCTCAAATGTTCTCAGAGAAAGTTCAGGTTTCCCGAGTTCGAGATGGCTTCAAGAATGAGAAAGTAAGCTTCAAAGGGGAAAAGGGAGTCTGCTCAGCCTGAACCTGTCATCCTCTCTGATGATGAGGAGGAAAACACATTCCTGCTTCTGCCCCCAATCCTCTCAGCCTCCTCTCGATGACGAAGGGGTGTTCCCTTTGATTGAGCCCATTGCCATGATCCCTGCCAACCAGTAATCCGTCATCCTGAGTCCCGAATCCATGCAAGGCCTCGTCGGGCAACTAAAGAACGCTATGAAGTAAGCAGTCTCTACCGTTAGCCTCGGTTGGGGGACTTAAGAGAATTTCAAGCCTTTCCTCATGAACCTCATAGCTGACCTAAAGAGTTTGGGTGAGGCTCGAGAGGCTTCGCGCCGCTTTGTCAAACTTCTTCGCTTCGAGCTATATCTATCTCGCTTGGAAGTCTTGTTGCGTGTGGACTCGGAACCGGATGTGGAGCGGTTCATGGCTCAAGCTTGGATTAGAGGGGCCCAAGAGTGAGAGATTCGAGAGAGGGACCTGTTGGACAAAGGGGCTCTTGTTGTGCACTTGCTTGAACAACAACACCTATTGCAGGTGGAGATTAATGCTTCAGCCACCATCATTGCCCGAATGAAAGCCCAGCTTATGGAGAAAGAGGCGACTCTGAAAAGCTTACAACTCAAAATTGCAGACGTTCATGGCGCTCTCGAAAGAGAGATGCGGGCCCTTCGGGCGCTCCATCAAGAAGACTCTGCTGCTGCTGCTTCTTTCGGGGCCAAGATCTGGAGGGAGGCGCAGGACCAGGTTCAAGTGGATTGGGCGAGGAAGATAGCCGTCATCAGAGCTGAACTCGCCTCTTTTAGCGAGTTAGACTAGGTTCGATTTGGTAGATTGATGTTTGAGACCCTTTTTGTTTTGTTATGACTTTGTTTGAATGTATTGTCATAACTTTGTTCAAATGTATTACCTCAAAGTCAGTTATGAATGGAATCATGCTTTGGTTGCCCATCTATTGCCCCCCCCCCCTTCTTTTTGTTTCCTTTCATGCGCATACTTCCCTCTCATTGGTTGACTTTTAGGAGTTTTAGCAAACCCTCAGCTGTTAACGGGTTTGGCATGCCTTTACCGATTATCGTTTGAATCAGGCTAGCCATACTATTCCCCTCAGTACGATGAGTTGTTGAGAAATCTTTCTTAGGCTTAATGCTAAGATTTATTCTCTAACCTTAGCCGTTCGAGGCGTCAGCTCAAGTTAATATAACCGTTTAGGCCGTAATTAGGTTGGGTCGCATCGTTTAAACGTAATGATTCATTCTCAAAATGACTGTTCTTGCGGATCGCCCAGGGGGCATCGACAAGTTACATAGTTTGACGGATCCGATCATGCATGTGAGTCCGTCTTATTTGGGCGAGCTCAGAACCTGATGCTTTGAACGAGCTGAGCCAATGGGCAAACAGAGAAGTGCAGACGAGGTCCATCCTTATTGGCGAAGTTCAATACAGTGGAGGACGATCTTAGAGCTTGACGTCTCAGGCAAACTAGACTGAACAGGCGAATGGAGTAGAGCAGGTGATGTGACATAATTATATACCAAAATTGCAAGTGCACAATAGATCAAGTTATAGTATAAAAAGTTATCGATCCCACGAGGAAGGTGATTTGAAGAGATTATTAGAATTGGTTCTTATGTTGTGTGCATGACAAGATAGAATTAAAGAATAAGTGTGAGAGTTATGATGAGTGAGAGCGATTGTTTTGAATATATGCAAGTAACAATAAATTGAATTTGAGCGAAGAGAAGTAAGAATCAAAGAATAGAATAAAAAGCAAGAAAGAGAAAAAATCAAGAAAATAAAAGGTGGAGGGTTTAATTAAAGATATGAGAAATCTAGAATTGAATCCACTAGCTAATCTCAATTATTAAATACAAACTATTCTCTTTTTATCATATTTCACTTTAGATTTAGTAAGCATAGACTATCAAACCATTTAAAAAAAGTATAACCTATCAAATTATTATCTAAGCAAAATTAGATTCATGACAAGAATAACAACAAGATAGTAATCCAAGAATTCATAAGTATAACCTATCAAACAACTCAAGATAAGCATAGATTATTAAAATCTTCTTCTAGCAATTAGTTCTCTAGTTGATTATTCTATACATAATCATTTTAAGTGTAAGAGAATAATTTGCATAACATAAAGGAAATTAGACTAGTTTCATACAATTCTAAGATTCCTACAAGAATTAATTTCACATCTTAAGAAATAAAAACAAGAAGAAAAAGAACTAATTACAAAAATAAAAATATAAAAATCTAAACTATGAATAAGAAAATAAATCTACTCTACAAATTAAAGTGCAAAAAGGAAATAAAAAGACAAGAAAATAAATCTACACTACAAACATGAACGTAAATCTAACTAATAAGCAATAATAAAGAAATTATTAAAAATAAAGAGAAAAATAAAACAAATACAAACCTCTAAATAATTCTTCATCTCCATCTTCATCATCCAACAAAGAGAAGAAATATGTAAAGTGGTGAAAAAATTATTTTATTAATTATAACAAAAGTTACAAATTTAGAAGACCTTCTCAATTAAGAATGGCCATCCTCTCCAAATGGAGTTACAAAAATTTTTACTCCATCAACCTCTCACTCTATACCCTTATTTATAGTAAACATCAATGAATATGAGCCTTTGGATTGAAATCTTATCCAAAACCACCAAAAATCAGCCCTTAATTCGTAACAGAACTGTCAGTATCGATGCCAGTATCGATGCTGGCATCGATACCCGCATCAATGCTAGCATTAATGTCCTATCAAATTTCTGCCTTCACGGATGGCTTCGTCTCATCAAGATAGGTAATTTTTATATATTATATGTTAAATTCTGCCTTCCGGATTAAGAGATATCGTCGTTTCTTTACGGCCAACTATCTTGAATACATTTTTTTATTTTCTTCGGCTTCTACAGGCTACTTGGCTTGATTCTGGGCTTGGGCTTTTTGGTTCTTGCTTGTGTTTTTATTGAATTCATGAGCTTTTGTTGAGAGATGAGATTTTTAGGCTTTATTTTTCATTAACCTGTAATTAAAGATAAAATAAATTATTAGTGGTATATTTATTCATTAAAAATAGATAATAAGGGTATAAAATTATAATAAAATGTGATTATCAACAGGTGAGATTTGTTCTCACATGCGAATTCTGAAAAGGGAGGAAGGCGAGTAATGTGTACGCAGGCGGGTTGGTAACCTGCCAGCTAGGGGCCGCGTGGGTTTGTCAGGTTGCATTAAATACGATTTGATAAGGCGATGTCGTTTTCACACGCCTCAATTGATGACAAATCGTGGCAACCGCTTTCAGAAGCAGTCTTTTGAATTTGACCGTTAGATCCGCCAAGAAACCGTTTCTCGGTTTAGTCTACCCGATCCGCTCCCTGTTTTGACGGTTCGTCCGTAACCGTCAAATTCGAATAGTCGAGAGCGATCCGAGCCATTGATCTCGCTCGTGGCCACAATCGTAGCTACACCTCCCACTCGCGGGTGATCCAGGCCGTCGACCTCAATCATGGCCACACCTACCAACCACGAGCGTCTCGTCTTTAAATAAGTCTTGTCTTCCTCTTTGGGGGAAATTATTATGCTCAGAAATCTTGCTCGCTTAAATCTTCTTGAGAACTTCATCTCCATCTTCGACTTTCTGACATGGCACCGAAAACAAAGAGATATGTCTTGAAGGAAAAGGGTCCAGACCATTCTTCTGGCGGGGTCATCATCGACACGGCCATTAGCACCCCCGGAGTGCACTCTGGTAAGTTCTATGGTTTGTTCGATGATTCTTTATATCTGAACAATGTGGAATCGATAAAATGAGCTCTGTTTGCTTATCTCCGGGCAGGTTTCACATATGGAGGATCGCTTGTTTGGAGGACTTTGCGAATTCGGTTCTAATTCTCTCTAGCTTTGTCTTGCAGCCACATTTTCTGATGGGGCCCTTCTGAAGGGTGTCGCTATTGGTCTTGCTAGCGGGTCAGGCTATGTGGAGCCCTCCCGATTTCCTCTTCTCTATCCCGTGCCGGTGTTTGCTGTTGACAAGCCCACTGAATTGATATAGAGGGTGTCCGACAGGAACCACTTAACGTTGTGCGAGCTGATCACTAATGTGGAGTTGATGGACGCGGCCAAGTCAGAGCTGAAGAAGCCCCAGTTTTTGTTTGGTGATGCCGCAATTGACCCTTTAGCTCTTTTGCTTGGGGAGAGCCGATGGCTCCGAGTTGTGGATGGAGTCCACTACTATCTCCGTAGCATGCCGAGAGGATTTTCAATCATGGAGTTGCGCTCGCTGTCGGTTCCAAGAATCATGAATTGGGATCTGACCCTGACCCAAGATGGGCTGACTTGTGGGCTCTTCACGAGCTCCACAGTTGGATATGGGGTTAACAGTTCTTGTAAGTGCGTGACCGTTCTGCGTCCCGGCATGCTGCACAACGAATCACCCGTGGGGGAGACGACTGTGGTGGCGGAGACCTTCCGCCATCATTTCTTCCAGACCGGGGGACAGTTTCCCCCAAAGGACTTCTGGGCTCCGGGGTGGATTCACTCCGCACCTAGTAGCAACACTCCGCACCTAGGCAGTCTATAGTTTGGTAAGTTTCCTCCACTAGATCTTTTCAAATTTCGTATTTGAATCACGTCTAGATCGAAAAGATCAAGGTCTGGTCCATCTAATGCTGTTGAAGATTACTCAGTCTATCTAAAAGATCCTAGTTTGCTTGCTTAATTCAAAGAATTTCAAACTTTTGAAATATTACACAGTCGATTTGTTAAATTTGATGACTTTATCATTCATAATTTTAGTGATTATTTTGAAAATGTTGGACTATTAAATTTATTTTCTTCTGAAAATAAAAAACCCTATTATTCTCTTTTGATCCAATTATTTTACATAAATATCACTAGACTTGAAACTGATAGACAATCCGACGTTCTTAACACTCTCATTAAGGGTATTGAAATTAATCTAACTCCTAAAAAGTTTAGAAAAATTTTTAATATCCCTTATCAAGGTGTTAGTCTTGGTAGTATCAAAATAACTGATGAAAATTTACTTTCAAATCATATCTTCCTTCTCCGACATGGAAAACCACTGAATCACTCCAATAAACTTAGTCCTATCCTTAGGTTTATTGCCCGAATTCTTGCCTATAATTTGTTTTCAAAAATGGAGAGTTTTCATTTTATCCCACTTGACTTAGCCAAGGCCCTATATGCTATTATGGCTAACATACAAGTAAATTGGGCTGAGGTTTATTATAAAAATCTTTTAGTTCTACCTAAGGGATTTCTTTCGTTTGGTTCTTTTCTAACAAAAAATCTTCGAGGCATTTCATGTAGATCTCGAAACTAAAAATTCTATGATCTGTTCCATCGAGTTCTTTGATTCCAATGCCTTAACATGGATGAAATTGACTAACTTTGAACTTCACCAAGATGAGCTTCATCCTATACAAGAACAAATTCCCCAAGACATACCACAATCTTCTAATGAAGCAGGACCCTCTTCAAGCCACATTCCACCACCTATGCAAACTGAAACTTCTTGCTTTTCCGATGCACAATATAACACTTTGTCTGCTCGTATACTTGAGTTGGAGACGGGACAAAGAGCTTTATATGAACATAATATAGTTGTGTTGAAGAATCAAGAATAGTTAAATAGCAAGTTTGAAACTTTGGATATGAAGATTGATACCTTGGATATGAAGTTTGATACATTGAATATGAAGCTTAGTACGTATTTCCAAGGAAATCAACCTCCATCAGGCCCTTCAAGTTAGAAGATCATGCATGCATCATATAGCACTTAGACTAGTTTTAGTTTGTGTGTCAAAAACAATTAAGTCCTTAGTTAGTTTGTTTGTTTAATTATGTCAAAAAAACTATGTGTTAGTTGTTTGGTTTTTTTAAGACTTATGTAATTTGTTGTAAGTTGCTACTATGATTTATGTTGCTACTAAGTTTGCTTAGTGTGTTATGTTACCATGCTTAATATTATCATGATTAGTGTATTAGAAAAAATTTCCTATATATTGTGTTCATGAGCTACCTATTCTAAATAGATTGTGAAGATGGAAGTCATCGAACTTTTGGTCTTTATGGCAAGTCATTGCCTACCCATTTGGATGTGTAAAGTAATTGACTTTGTTCACAATCTGGATGATCTTTTTGAAATATTAGCTCATGAAAAAGAAATAGTTACAAGTTTAGAATATTTGTGACGCCCCTGTTTTCACACATTGCTACAACCTAAGATGAACCCAGAGATATCAAATCCATCATGCACTCACACTGTGCAACAATAAGTTTTACCAATCATAGCAATATCCTCTAGTGGATTCAAAATAAAGTGCAGGTACAAAACAGGCAAAAGAAAGAAAATAACTACAATAGACATAATATAGAAAGAAGTATCTCCTAAATAAATCATGTCTCAATGAATAACCTAGAATATATCTGATATCCAAAATGAATAAATATGTCTCGACAAGAAACAACTAAAAATCGTACTAAGGCATACTGCCTTTACACTATGAAATAAACTCTAAGGTCTAAACAAAAATATAAAACAATGGTGGAGGCTTTAATAAATCTCATGTGATGGCGACTATGCAAGAACTCCATCATCCTGCGACTATCCGGTACTCCGAATTATCTTAAAGAATATTAGAAGAAAAGGAGTAACAACAAGAGCGTCAGAGCGCTATAGCAAGATCACCTCCATCCGTCCCCAGGAGATGAGTTGCTAGATGGAGTGGACGCTCTATCTATTAAGTATAATCTACCTAAATTATTTTTCCTCGTATCTAAGGGAATTAATATTTACACACCTACAATACAAGACGTAGTACGTCGAGCGAAATAATCTAAACAAGGAAACCCTCAAGTATATACCATATGTCCCGAATTGTAAACATCTAAATATTAATACCGAACTAAAGATAAACAATCTAAATAAAATTAACAATTAGAAATCTACAACATGAGATTGGTACGTCAAGCGAAATAATTCAAACAAGGAAACCATCATGTATATATCATGTGTCTCAAATTGTGAATCACTAATTGTTGATCCCAACTAAGAAAATAAAGAGAACCAGTAAAAGAAAATAAAGACATCAACATATCATATTCATAATATCTTTCACTGTTACTAGGAAGATAGAATGAATACCGGTACAAATCCTATGTACTTTCAAATGCAAAGTACTCTGGGTCATATATTTCAGCAGCGAGTCAAAAACATAACTGATATCTGCCAACGATTCGAGCTATCATTTAACTATTTCAATACAACTCCATGCAAGATTTTGATACTTAGTATTATCATGTGTGATGTACTACCTTGCAGGTATCCTAATCAGTGTATTATCATGTGTAATGTACTACATTGCAGGTATCCTAATCAGTGTATACGGCTTATTAGTCTTAGCGTGATCTCAGTGCATAACATGAGTGCAGAACGACCTACCATATAGGTATCCTAGAAGTACGGCTCACAAACCTCATCATACCCTTATGCGGATGGACTGCTAGATAAAGCATCTAAACCTGTTGTGCCCCGTTTCCCAAAATACCGAGGAAACGGAACGTGAACAAGCCCGCGACGTATTAGATTGAGAAGAAATATACACTATTATTTTTTTTGTTTTCTTTTCTTCTCAATCCAATACACTAAGCGTCTGGAAGTAAATACAATACGAAGTCACAGGTCCCCGATCACAATCAGCAAGAATATAGTAGACAAACTCAGAATGAAAGAATACATATCATATCACAAATGAATATCATCCAAGACATAATGATACGGGTCAAACATGCCCTTATACAAAACTATCTGAAAGAAATACTGGAGAATATAATACATCGTTCAAACTAAAATGGAAAGTACTATAAGAGTAAACGGAACCATCAACTAATAAATGGAAAGAATAGGCGTCGACTCCTTCTTCTGCTCCGTCTACAGGGTACTCCTGCTGAGAATCCTCTAGCTCCTGCTGAACCTGTTCTTCCTCTAAGTCTGACGTACACCAAAGAAAACAGGTATACGTCAGGTGCATAGCGCACGGCAAGACCCTACAAAACAAATAGAATAACGAAAACCAAAACGAGAAACAATACGATAACAGAAATGATAAAAGAACGTGCAACTGGTAATCCAACAAAATCGATATACAAATTCACTACTAAAACACGATAGACATAAAGCATCCAAAATCGATCAGGTAATGAGATCATGCAGCTAGCGATCAGAAATCATCCAAGAAACAGGGTCATACAATAGATGAAATTAATACTTAAAAATCTACAACTCGAGACGTAGTACGTCGAGCGAAATAATCCAAACAAAGACCACCATAAGGCACACAGGCATATTATTCTTATTTTACATGTTATTTGAATTGGGGAAGAATATTTTGATGTATATAATCGGGTCCCCGTAAAGTAGTCCGGGTGCCGCCTTCAAGTCAAGTATTGGCCCTCTGGCCCATGTACATAACACTCACGATATCACGATAACAAGAAAGCGCTGTGACCGTTTATATACATGCTATATTCTCCGTCCAATCCCCCTTTATAACCACATGTTATCAAATTAATTAAGCAACTGTATATGAAATATTGTGCACTAGCCACGGAGTTACCGTGGAACGACTTCTGTAAAACTATGAACATAACCGTGACCCATAACATGTCCGATCAAGAGTGCATCGTCTAGTCAATGCTATAATAATAATAATAATAATCAAGGAAACCTCATACCGGGATATCGATATCGAGGGAACTCAGGACTCCTCACATCAGGATATCGATGTCAAGCAAGTATAGCCATGCTTTGAAGCACGCTTATAAATCATACTTTTAACAGAAGTCTTCTTCATGTACAGTCTCTCCTATTGGATAACAACTAAGTGATAACACAACAAGCTTCCACACAGCTATTCATGTCAATCAATCCCACGTAGATAATAATATATCACAGACTAATCTAATTAACCAATTACTAATAGATATAAATATTGAAATGGCAAGTCACATAATAATTTACGATAAACTAATAATTAAAATAAAATAATCAAGGTTCGGGATCTTGCCTCGGGGTTTTTGTCGAACGAATCGACGCTGACGTGCAAGTTCGCGGTGAGGCGACAGCGACAAGCGAGCTGTTAGGGGTTACCGTCAACGGGAGAGGTCGTCGTCTACGTCAACGGCGAGGACAGTAGCGAACTCGGGCAACGACCGCGGAGTGGCTCGATCGAGGCTGATGGAGGCGCTGCTGCTGGTCGTCGGGCTGATGAGGCGGGAGGCTGGCGACAGCTTGGCTTGGTCGGGGCTGACGGCTCGCTGCTGGGGGCTGCTAGAGTTAGGCGGCTCGAGAGGGGCTGAGGGAGGATGAGCGGCTGGTGGTGGAGACGGCGGTTGATGGCTGGGGTAGGAGGTCAAGGCGGAGAGGAGGAGTAGGGGAGGAGGGTCTGATCGTGGGCGTAGGCGAGCGGCAACGGGAGGAGGGCGAGCATGGCTGAGGGGCTATCGTGCGAAGGTGGCCGGAGTTGGATTCGGGCGGAGGAGAAAGGGCGAGGGCTGCATGGATCTGGCGGTTCGGAACTCTGGTCACCGGTGAAGGGCGACGAAACGGTGGTTGTCGAGAGGGTGGAGGTAGCTGTCGGGTCGGAGGGAGATGGGGCCGGTGCTGTTTGAGGCACGGTGGAGGCTGGCGGTTACAGGGTGGTGAGAGGAGGAGAGGCGGATGCGGTGGCCAGGGCGGCTCGGCTGGCGGAGGAAGCTGGAGGTGAGGGGCGTGGTGCATGGCGACGAGGAGTGGAGAGAGAGCTGCGGGTGGTGGGGAGTTCAAGTCCGGATCTGGGCGGCGAAAGAGATGAACAGGAAAAGAGAGAGAGGAGATAATATGTATATATATATTATATATTAGGATTTAGGGTTAAGTATTTAAAACAAAAATAATTAAAATAAATAATTATGGATATTTAAAAATCAAAATAATCACGGGATAATTATCTACAATTAAAAATGTACATGTTATGCTAATACAAAAGTTGATACGAAACAGTCGAAATATACCCATATTGTACAATTAAACGAGAATAATTAATAAATAAAATATATTTACTTATATTTAAAATCAAACAATTATGGGATAATTATATACACAGTAAAACGTACAAGTTATACTAATACGACAGATAATATGTAACAGTAGAAATAATATAGTAAATTATACAAATAATACGTAATTAATAATACAATGTATTATACGAAAATATATGTAATAATAAAATAATACAACGTATTATTTAAAATAACATGTAACAGCATCGATAACACAACAGATAAATTCCATAAATTTTCACCGCATAAAATTAATTTATAAATATTAATATCATTTAAATAAATATAAACTTAGATTTTAAATCATAGAAAATTGTAGAAATTTAAGAAAATACAAATACTCTTTTAAAAATCATAATTAAATATTTTAAAACACTAAAAAATTATTTTAACTAGTATCAAAATTCATGGTCCTTACAAAACCCGACTCAATGGTATGTACAAATGGAATATCAACGCACTACCCCTGTAGTACTGAACTAAGCTCATCAATGATATCAAAAAGGTGTGTGTATAATATGTACTAAACTTTTTCTCAATGTAATTGGGTCAAACCCCATCATAATTCCTTTTAAAATACCCATGTGTTTGCTACTATACTATTCGTGAATTTACGTATAAAGAAGTGCGGCTCGAAACCCGCAAATATATCTCAAACAGATGCAAAACAAAAATTCAGGCAACAGCCTTAGTAGTCGACTACAAGCTTTAGTAGTCGATTACACTGAGTCCATCCAGACTCTGTAATAACATATATCATATCAGTAGTCGACTATTAAGAACTTTAGTCGGTTACTCTACAAATATACAGTTTTTGTTATACTCAATTGGCACGAGTAGCCGACTACTAAGCTTAGTAGTCGACTACTCTGTCAAGACACGCATTTTTTCGTGCACAAACAGTGGTTATGTCAATTATATATATCATAACGTTAAAACGAGATTTTATACTTGGCGTATGAAATAGGAATTATTTGAATCATCAAATTAAATTATTATATCTTCCAAATTAGGGTTTAACATCCTAATTAAATAATTTCTTCAATTATCTCATATGTAAACAAAGTGATTATCAACACATGATAAAACTACTCATGAAACAAGGTAAAATTCTTTTAAACATGTTTATTAGGTATCACAAACCTAGGGTTTAAGCATGATTAATTAATATAAAAACTCAAAGAAACTTTTACGTAATATATTAACTATTTTAAATCAGCATATACGCAGTTTTTTGTAGAATATATCATTAGTAAATTAAGTATATCTTTCTCTAAATAAATTATTTTTAAGAATAGTTTTATGTTTTAGAAACTAGATCCACATAGATATCATTTGGCACTATTTTGATTCAGTTTGGAGTTTATATGATATCTCAAATTTTTAGTTAAAGGTTACAAATGTGCAGCAGTTTTTTACAAAACATGTCATTAGTAAATTGAGTATATATTTCTCTATAAAAAAATCTTTCTTTGAATAGTTTCTGTTTTGGAAAATAGGTTCATATAGCTTTCATTTAATACTAGTTTTGTTCAGTTTGGAGTTTATATGATATCTTAAATTTCCAGTTAAATATTATACACGTGTAGCAATTTTCTACAATCTATAATGAAAATAACAACTAAACATCTTTATAATTCAATTAGACAATAAATTAGGGTTAAAACACGTGTTAAAAATAATTATAAAATTTAAAAAAATGAAATTTAATCACCCCTAATGATCATGATCACGTTACTATCGTAAACAATTAGGAAAAGCTAATGATCTAGCATTGGGTTAAGATTTCTCATCAAAAATCTTATCTTTTTCATTTTAGGTTAAACCTTAAGCATGAAAACATGGATTAAACACTTTTATAATCATTAAACACTATGGGGATGGGTTTAGATGCAGATAATCTTGCCTTATCACGTGTGTAAGCCTCTAAAACTAATGTGAAATTGTTGGCCATCTTGTTTTGATGATGTTTAACAAACAATTTACCACTAATGTTGTTTGTCTAGTATTTGTATTTTCTTATTTATTATAGATAAACAACGTAGTTGGAGGATGGATGGAATAGCGCTACAACGACGATATCCAATGGAGGTTGGCGGAATGTCAGAGTGAAGCAA
>BQKN01062946.1:166771-256516 GCA_022839385.1 Asparagus kiusianus
CCCCCCCTCTAGGGTCTAACAGGTTCTAGCCTCAAGGTGAATAATACAAAAAAATAAAATCTAACTATAAAATAAATTGTAAAAACTAAACTACAAAATAAATTGTAAGAATTAAATGTGAGAAAATAAATCTACTTTATAAGCATGAAATAAATCTACTCTATAAGTAAAAAATAAATTTAAGACAAGAGGGTTCTAGACTCTTGGATATTTAAGTAAGAAAATAAAAAGAAGAAGAGAAAAATATGAAAAGGAGAAAAAAATTCTTTTATTAATTGTAACAAAAAGTTAAAAAATTGGAAGGTCTTCTCAATTAAGAGTAACCCTCCTCTCCAAATAGAGTTACAAAATTTTTCACACCTCTAACCCCTCACTCTCTACCCCTATTTATAGTAAACATTAATAATGTGAGCCCTTGGATCGAAATCTTATCCAAAAACCTTGAATTTCAGCCTTAGATTCGTAACAGACTGACGTTGGCATCAATACAGGCATCGATGACAGCATCGATGCCGACATCAATGCCCCCATCGATTCTACTATCGGTGCCCACTATTTCCAAAATTTGACTTCACAAATGGCTTTGTCTCGTCGAAATAGGCGATTTTCATATACTATAAGTTAAATTCCGCCTTCCGGATTGAGAGATATCGTCGTTTCTTTACGTCCAACCATTTTGAATATGATTTTTTTACATATTGGATTTTTTATTTTCTTTAGTTTCTACAGGCTACTCGGCTTGATTCTAGGCTTCAATAAAAGGTTATGAAATGAGGAAGTTGGAGTCTTTTGGGTTTTTATTTATTATTTCTTCATTAATCTGCAATTAAAGATAAAAATAATTATTAGTAGTATATTTATTCATATAAAATAGATAATGATGGTATAAAATTATAATAAAAATATGATTATCAAGAAGGTTCTTTCTTAGTGAACTCTTTTCCAGCTCAGATCCTATTCGATTCCGAAGCTTCCCATTCTTTTATATCTCATGCCTTTATGGATATGCTTTAGTTAGTTGCACATCCCTTAGATGTACCGCTACCCGTTTCTACTCCTTTAGGAGAGGTATCTCTATTAACGATCGTTTGTAAGAGATGTGTCATCAGCTTAGATAAGTTTGAGTTTATTATAGATCTAATTATTTTGTGGATGTCGGGCTTTGACGTCATTCTTTGTATGGATTGGTTATCATCCTACCATGTTAGCATCGACTGTTTTGCAAAAACAATCAGTTTGCAATCGTCTGATGGGTCTGAGTTGATTGTAGCGACCTCATTGGGAAACCAATTTACGAAGTCAGTTCTAGCATATATTGAAGAGGTGATGCTGAGAGATTGGAGTGCTGAGTTGTGTAAGACTAGAAACGTCTCAGATTTTTAGGATGTCTTTCTGGACATACCGGGGTTACCTCCTATGTAAGAGGTTGAATTCTGCATCGAGTTACAGGCAGGCACAGCACCGATATCTCGAGCTCCCTATCATATGGCACATGCTAAGATGAGGGAGGTACAGACTCAGCTAGACGAGTTGTTGTCTCAGGGTTTTATTTGCCGGAGTAATTCTCCATGGGGAGCGTTGGTCCTTTTCGTGAAGAAGATGGACGGTAGTATGTGTCTTTGTATAGATTATCAAGAGTTGAACAAGGTCACTATTCAGAATAAGTATCTATTATCGAGGATTGATGACTTGTTCGACCAGCTGCGGGGAGCACAATACTTCTTGAAGATTATTCTTTATTCTGGCTATCATCTATTACGGGTTCAGGAGATAGATATTCCCAAGACCGCCTTTCTGACTCGTTATGGGTCCTTCGAGTTTCTTGTCATGCCGTTTGGGCTGACTACTGCACCCGCGGTATTCATGGACTTAATGAACCGGGCTTTCCATCTATATTTGGACCAGTTCGTGATAGTATTTATCGACGACATCCTTATATATTTGAGATCGGAGGCAGAGCAGAGCAACATCTTCGACTATCATTATAGATTTTGCGGGTGTATCGGCTATATGCCAAATTCAGCAAGTGTGAGTTTTAGCTATCTGAGGTTAGATTTCTGGACCATGTCATCGGTAGAGAAGGCATTGCAGTGGATCCAGCTAAGGTTACGACCGTACTTGATTAGGAGCCACCGCCGACAGTCACAGAGATTCATAGTTTTTTGGATTTGGCCGGGTATTATAGAAAGTTTATTCGGGACTTCTCAAAGATAGCCACGCCACTTACACGCCTTACAAAGAAGGGTGTATCTTTTGTTTAGGGCACGGAGTACCATAAGGCCTTTGAGACTTTGAAAAGGATAAGTTAACTATAGCACCAGTTTTGACCATCCTGAGCAGTGATAAGACCTTTGTCATCTACACAGATGTGTCGTTAGTGGGTCTAGGAGGTGTTTTGATACAGACCCAGAGAGTGGTAGCATGTATTTTGTGTTAGTTGAGAACGCATGAGCAAAATTATCCTACACGTGACTTGAAACTAGCTACGATAGTTTTTGCACTGAAAACATGGAGACATTACCTATATGGAGTGCAGTTCGAGCTATTCACGAATAATCAGAGTTTGAAGTATCTCTTCTCTCAGAAAGAGCTAAATCAGAAACAGCGGAGATGAGTTGAATTTATTCAGGATTATAAGTTTGCGATTCAGTACTATCCGGAGAAGGCGAACGTCGTAGCAGACGCTTTGAGCAGGAAGCATCGTCATCGGATTTTGGCTTTGAGGTGTTCCTTGTATCAATATCTCTACACACTTAACCAGTTCGACTTTAGACCATAGATAGGCAGGAACAGTGCATTTTTTGGAGCTTTGTCTGTGCAACCATCTTGGAGTGATAGAGTGGTTTGAGCTCAACTAGAGGGTACTTGGATTTAAACCCGAAAGGGGGAGATTTCTAAAGAGCCTAAGGCTGATTAGATCGTTGGAACAGATGGAGGACTTTGAATAAAAGGCTAACTAATGATGTCAGGAAATCTACAACTAAAGAAAGAACTTATTCAATGAGGCACATCGTACTAGGTACATAGTGCATCCACGCATAACGAAAATGTACAAGGACCTGAAGAGATATTTTTATGGATCTGCATACATAGTGAGATTGCGGAGTATGTGGTAGGTGTTTCACCTGTTAGTAAGTGAAGGCAGAATATTAGAGGCCAGTAGGAACCCTACAGCCTTTACCTATTCTGGAGAGAAAATGGGTAGATATTTCTATGGACTTTATTATAGGATTGTCGAGATTGAAGAAGGGGGAACGATTCAATTTGTGTAATAGTGGATCGGTTGACGAAGTCAGCACACATTTGGAAAAGCTTCTAGAACTCTTTCGGTAGCCAGTTATCTTACTCTAGTGTATTTCTCCCGAAGTCGGATGGACAGATGGAGAGAGTGAATCAGATATTGGAGGACATGTTGAGGGCGTGCGTTATTAATTTTCAGGGTAGTTAGGAGGACCACATCCCATTGGTTGAGTTTTCCTATAATAATAGCTATCAAGGGACTATTGGCATGGTACCGTATGAAGCATTGTATGGGAGGCCTTGCAGATCACCTATTTGTTGGGAAGAACCAGAAGAAAGTCTATTGCTTAGACCGGAGCTTGTTAGACAGACTACGGAGAAGGTAGCAGTCATTCGAGAGCGCATTCTTACAGCGCAAAGTCGTCAGAAAAGTCATGTTGGGGATTATATTTTGTTAAAAGTATCAGCAATGAAGGACGTACAGCATTTTGGTAGACGGGGCAAGCTTGCCCATAGGTATTTTGGTCCGTTCTTGATGTCAAGCATACACAATGTTTTCCATGTTTCTATGCTTAAGAAGCATCTACGTGACAAGAGGGAGAACGAGTGTTGGACGCACCGGAGGTCGAGATTCACGATGATTTGACTATGATTGAGATTTAGGTATGCATTCTTGCCAAGGAGGACAAGAAGCTTAGAAATAAGGTAATACTCTTAGTTAAAGTTCAGTGGAACCGGAGAGGAACTGAGGAGACTTCATAGGAGCACGAGGAGGATATGTGTCATGACTACCCACATATGTTTGAACAGGTAAATTAAAAATTTAGTATGATTTATTTATGATTTATGGTTATCCATATGGACATGTTTATACTTAACGCTAGAATGATAATACTAGCACTTAGCTCCTAAGTAATCAGAACACACGGTATATATATGGGAGGTTCCTTATTTGGATTTTTTGCGCAACGTACTTGTTCCATTTAGTTACGGGTTAACTGGGAGTATTTGTATTTTAGACTGTTAAGTATAAATATCGATGATGATTTTCGGGGGAGAGAATATGTTATGCATCGTGACTACCCGCACCTGTTTGAGCAGGTGGGTTGATTGATTTTGATTAATATTTATGGATATTTATATGGTTATATTCATACTTAATGCTAGAATGGACGTATTGACACTTAACTCCTAATCATTCGGAACACATGGTATATATATGGGGGGTTCCTTGTTTGGATTTTTCTCCCGACGTACTAGTTCCGTCTAGTTAGGGGTTGAGTGGGAATATTGGTATTATAGATTTTAAGTGTAAATATTTTTATATTTCATATCTAAAAGTTAATGATACGAGATGTGTATATGAGGGTTTCCTTATCTAGATCATCCCATCAACGTGCTTTTCTGATATTATTAATCTTTAGGATACGATTACAGAATTTCGGGGACGAAATTATTTTTAAGGGGGGAAGAATGTAAAACCCCAAAATTTTGAATATTATGTGAGAAATAATAATAAATTTGTTATATGGTGAAAATATAACATATTTTGATGTTTGAGTATGATAGGAATTGATTTGAGATCAATTCAATGTATATTTGTGAATATATGAGTGCAAATGCACAAAACATGCAGGAAGAGAAATCTGGAAAAATGACCAGTTAAGAATTTATATATTTTACACACCAATACAGTTTGGATCTGAAAAAACTCAAAAGGCAAAAGTTGTAGGTCTCTTCAACAGCTTTCTAACAAATCATAAATCACCTCATTATGAGGTCGGATGAGAACATTACAGTCAAAATAGCGAAGGTTATTTTCCTAGTTAGACTAGGTTTCCTGGTTCAGTTGTACCACACTTGGAGTATTTAGTTATTTTTCCGTAATGAGACCTCGATTGTACTAAATACTCGAAGATGATCGGTGTGTTTTTTCCAGTTTAGGCTGATATGCATATTCACCATTGTAAGATCATCTAGAAGCTTATCTGGGACAGGGAGATAAAACCTATTGCCGCAGAACGATTGAGTAAGAATGTTGAATCCACATGTGAACGTGAGAAGCTTACAAAAATATTGTTATGTGATAAAGACATATTCACACAGTCATATTTTGCTCCCATGTTAGATTACCCTAGTGTGAGGTATATTTTGGATACATGACATACATGATATGGCTTATGGTGATAATTGAGATGGATTATATTATTATTTCTTTATGACTGTGCCAACTACCGGAGGGTAGTTCGAGATGTGACATTGGTTCATGTTGGTAGAGGTTTGGAGTATTGTTCTTCTTGTACTATTTTCATTCATAGGATCAGAATTGGTATTTAGCGATTCATAATTTGAGATATGGTATATACATGAGGGTTTCCTTATTTGGATTATTTTGTTCGACGTACTAATTCCCGTGTTGTGGGTTTCTTAAAAACCAATCTCCATTTAGAGTTGTCACGCCCCGCTTCCCAAAATATCAGGGAATCAGGACGCGAGGAAGCCCGTAACGTATTAGATTGAGAAGAAATAAGTGCTAGACCCTTTTTTCTCAATCTAATACGCTAAGTGTCAAGCAATATAAAGTGAAGGCACATGTCCCTGACCACAATCAGCAAGAATATAATAGACAACTTCAGAATAAAATAACACATATCACAATGAATATTTATCCCAGACATAATATTCGGGTCAAGATGCCCTTATACAAAACTATCTGAATGAAATACTGGAAAATATAAAAATACATTGAACAAAAGGAAATGAAAGTGCTACAAAACAAACTGAAAGGAATGACTAAGCTTCGGCTTCTTCTTCTGCTACATCTGCAAGGCACTCTTGCTGAATCCTCTGGCTCCTGCTGAATCTGTTCTTCCTCTAAGTCTGACGTACACCAGAGAAAACAGGTGTACGTCAGGGTGCATAGCACACGGCAAGACCCCACAAAATAAAAGAACAAGCGAAAACCCAAGCGGAAAAACGATACGATAACCAAAACGATAAAAGAACGCGCAACTGGTAATCCAACAAAATCAACATAGAATCCACTACCAAAACATGATAATCATAAGAATCCATAAATCAATCGGGTAATGAAATCATGCAGCTAGCGATCAGAATAATCATCCAAGTCACAAGGTCATACAACTAGATGGAATTAATATTTAAAAATCTACAACTCGAGACGTAGTACGTCGAGCGAACAATCCAAACAATGAAACCCTCATGTATATACCATATGTCTCGAATTGTAAATAAATAAATATTAATCCTGATCTATATACGAAGAGAAACACAACTAGCCTACATCTTACAAGAAATCATACCTTGCCAAGAAACAAGGTCATGTAACTAGCCATCTTATAACAGGTCACTGGTTATATCTCACACAGAGTCAACGCTCCTATCATCGGATACTGACTGTTCACAAATCCCCTACGTGCATCCAATACCGCTACACGAATCGGTCAGAGGACTACACGTAATCTGATTTCGGCCTAGTTCGAACTCAAGCAGAACTCGGGTGACTACACAAATTCATTGACTAAAGTGACTACACGAATTCACTTTAGCCCAACAAACCAACCCCAGTGACTACACGAATTCACTGGCGCGAGTCTGGAAGATACATCAACAGTCTTATCCGATTACATGAACATGGACTTCCCCATCCCAACTCTCTTGTATTTTTTAAGTCAACCATAAACCTCATTGAAGCTCAGATTCACCACCTAAACTCAGTCAACACACTCACACATGTTGCTAAGTCTACTCATAACGCACGAGGCCACTAAGTCATAACTTTCAACGGTTCTCTATCGCAACAAGACTTAATAATTCATGTGCAATAATATCATGCCATATCAGATAATCAAGATTAAGAATTTGAATCATAAAATTGTTCTAAAATAATATTCTAAAATAATAAATTTATTTACTTCAAAATGATTTCTTTTACAATTTAAAATCTTTTAATTTAATTTCAAAATAATCCCTTTTTCCAAAATAAGTTATTTTCTTATTATAATAATTCTAAAAATAATCTTTTAAAAGAATAAATTCATAAATTCAAAATAATCATTTTATAAGATAAATCCTCATTAATTCAAAATAGTCTATTTTCCCAAATAATCTATTTTTAAAAATATTTATTATGCTAAAATAATTTCTTTCACAAGATAATTTCTAAAAATTATTTTAATTATTCCAAAATGATTATTTTCCTAAAATTATTCCTTTTAAATTATTATAATTTTCCTAAAATGATTTTGTTCTCAAATAATTCTTTTTAATTAATATAATTATCCAAAAATATTCAGCTGCCGAAATAAATTCTTTTAATTTTATCATAATTATTCTAAAAAAACTAATTATCACATACTTACGATTTATCTAATATTATTCATCAAACAATCCCACGCAGATAATTATTAACAGATATAAAATTACAGATAATTCATAATATCAGTTCTGAGCAAGTAAGATCTTGCCTTGGGTATATCATGGACCGTAGAGGGGGTCGTCGGGGTGGTTACACAGCGTTACGACGGGTTTCGCGGAATCGACGGCTAAAATTATAATTAGAGTGTTAATATGACGTGTGATATTCAAACGAATATAACGAGGTGTAGATTGGGAGCCCAAGTGAAAGGAATATATCGTATGATAGACAACATGAAGGGCTACGCACCGGCGAAGGAATCGACGGGAACGGAGGTAGGAGTTGGCCGAAAAACGCGCACGAAGTCGGCTCCGAACTGCAGTTTTCTACAACGAACTCACTGATTCGACTCGCTGTTCGGAACTTCTTCTCGCTGTGCGGGCTCGTCGGAAGTGGGAGGGGGTGATGACGAGTGGCGACGGGGATTAGGCTCGACGAGGTGGCTGTCGTCGGCGAGCGGAGGAGTTGCAGCGATGGCGAGGGGTGGAGTTAGGTGCGGCAGGGGGAGGAGGGGGTCTGCGGTTGTGTCGGGGCAGCGGCAGAGCTCGGTGAGGGTAAAGACAGTGATGACGATGTGGGGTGGCGGTCTGAGGAGCTGCAAGAGGAGGTGCGGCTGCTGGAGCTCGTCGAAGCTCGGTGACGGCGAGCAGGGGCGCGGTTGAGGGGAGAGGGTGGTGGAGGAGCTAGTGATGGTGTTGGCGGTGAACAGCGGGAGGGGAGAGGGGCAGTGAGCTCGGGAGTGGTCGAGCTGGCGTCGAAGCTCGACGGAGCTCAGGGAGGTGGTGGCAGCTTGGAGCGAAGGTCAGGGGGTTGTGGCAGTGAAGTTGGACGGAGAGAGAGAGGAAGAGGAGCTAGGCACGACGACAAAGGGCGGCTGGCGGCGACCTCAGCGGGGCTCGGGTAGGCAAACTGGTCGGGCGGTGGCACTGGTGGTAGGGGATCTCGACAGTCGGTGGAGGAGCTTGAGAGGAGCTTGGGTGGCGGCGAACTCAGGGGAGGAGCGGCGAGCGGCGGCTTGGTGCGGGGCTGGGCGTGGCTGTCGGGTCGGAGGGGAATAGAGAGGGCAGGCCGACGGGGGAGGCACGAGGGCGGAGGGGTTCGTCGGAGGCGGAGCGGCGTCGCTGGCTGTCGTCGAGCGGGGCAGCATGAAGAAGAAGAGAGAGAGAGAACGAGAAATGGGGAGCTGGTTATGGGTTTCTTGGGTTTAAAAGAGGAGAGAGAGAGAGATGAGAGAAATAATAGAAGAGAGAGAAGGAGAGGGGGACAGGGAAGTGATGGGTACGGGAATTGAGGAGTGATTTGGGGAAGTGGGATAGCCGGCGAGATACAGAGTGAAATATCGCAGGGAAAAACATGGTAAAAATACCCTTTTAAATAATTTAAAATATCAGAAAATTTATTCAGATAAATATTAAAAATTTATGATCAAAATATTAATAACAATAATAATAATGAATAATTAACTATTAATTTAAAAATTTTACCAAAACAATTAAATTTATAATTAGCAAAACTATTAAAATAATATAATACCGTATTTTTAAATCGTAGAAAATTCTAGAGAAATTAGGAAAAATACAAATACTCTTTTAGAAAAATAATATTTAATATTTAAATACTAGGAAATTATTTAAACCCGTATTAAAAATTTACGGTCATTACTAGAGTTATATGAATGATTTTTAAAGTTATATGTACTAATAGTATTTTTTATATACTCCTACCTCTTCCCTTGGGGGCGGTGGAGATGATCTCGCCAGCGCTTTAACGCTTGTTGTTTTCCCCACTTTCAGGCAACGAGTCCGGCACACGGAGAGTCGTAGGATGATGGGATTGCATCTTAGATTCTATCTAGTTATTTATGTTTATAATTATTCCAGAGCTCCATAGTAGCTGAATGTTTTTAGACTCTAGACTTGTATTTTTATTTTCTATAGGTTGAATGCTTTAGTGAGATTTATTTGACTCTTTATTCTGAGACATAATACATTGTTATAATTTAGAGATATTTTTATTCTATTTCAGTTAGGCTCATTTGTTGATTATTTCTTATATACTTCTTCTATGCATATTCTGTTCTTATATTATTTCCATTATTTGCTTGTTTTGTACCTTCACCTATTTGTTGATTCTACTAGAGAGATAGTAATTATGATGGTGAAACATATCGTAGCATAGTGTTGGTGCTTGGAAGGTTTAACAATCTGGGTTTTACCTTGGACTGCAGCCTTATGTGAACCCTGGGGCGTCACAGTTGGTGTCAGAGCTCTAGTTCTGATATCCTTAGGATCATTCTTATATCATATTGTGGATCTAGAATAGAGTTTCCTAGGAATCATGTATAGAGTTCGCTGGGAATTCCTAATATGAGTGACGATGTATTATATGTATATACGTAAAAATTACAAAAAAAAATATGAACTGTTTGCTTTAAAGTATAAAGCATGCGGTGAGATAAGTGATACTATTTTCCTATTGATATATGTTTTACCTTTATGCCTAAGATCCTATTTAATGTGTTTAACAAGCTCTACCCCTAAACTTATAGATGTCAGGAAGAGGACGTGAACGCAGAGGTACTCGTGTTCAGGGAGCTGAGCAAGATGATAGAGAGCCCAAGCTACAGCAGGCTCTGTAGTACTTTGTGGATCTCATAGCACCTTTGGTAGCTCGACTGGCAGCGATTAAGGAGCAGTTAGCAAATCAGGCTCAGCAGGAGGCACCCATTCGGGAGGAGACACCCAATAAGGAGGAGATGTCGGAGGAGACACCAATTGGTACACCCCTACCCCCACCAGTGGATGATGGAGCTGCTGAGCAGGAGGCTTGGCTAGGCCTAGTAGAAATGTATCAAAAGATGAAGGCAACTGAATTCCATGGCTCGTCAGATTCCATTGAGGCACATAAGTAGAAAGAAGATGTGAGCAATATCCTGGACATGCTTAATATGAATATTGTACAGAAACATACCAGGCGATACAGCACAGTAGCCTTCTGCTACCGGTGGAGTCTATGCAGTTGTACCTCATGATCATGCCACGAGCAGGGCCATGGTGGAAGGTACATTTCTTGTGAGCTCTTTTCAATTCAGTATTCTTTTTTATTACAACGCTTTGCATTCTTTCATCTACTATGATATTATGAGTAGTCTTCAGCTTGTAGCGCAGCCTTTAGATAACCCATTATCTGTATGTACTCCTTTGGGAGAGGTTTCTCTTTTAGAGAGTGTTTATAGGAGATGTGTCAACGGCTTGGACGACTCCGAGTTTGTGATCGATTTGATCGTGTTGCATATATCTTGAGTTCGATTTTATCCTTGGTATGGATTGGCTATCTTTCTACCATGTGAGTATCGATTGTTTTGTAAAGATAGTCAGTTTGCGAGTGATGCGGCATAAACATGTACCCAAAAAAATGTTTTAAGTGCACAACCGTGTTAAGTTATAGTATAAATATATCGATCCCACGAGGAAAGTGTTTTGTAGGAGAAAATATTCGTGGTTTGAGTGTTGAAGTTGAGTATTTGTCCGGTTGATTGCATAAAGGAATTCAAAGTGCTGGACGTTTGAGTTAACATATTCGTGGTTTGAGTGGTGGTCTTAATTATGGTTTTCAAACCCTTTTCCAAGACATTGAGACGTTTATCCTGATCTGGATTGTGAGGAGTCTGAATTAAAACTTGATGAAGAGGAGACAGATTTTGATACGGCAGATTGGGTTGTAGAAATTATGGATAAGAATTGAAAGGAACTGTGTTTCCCCTAGGAAATTGTTGGTTTGAAGAGAGAGTGAAGTTTTGAGTTCCGGAGTGAGTTCCCTGATTACATGCACAGTTTGGGTGATTTCTCCAACCTGGGTTGTAGGTTGGAGAGAATTAATCATTTGCGTAACGATGGAATGTAGCGTTGACCTGTCCTAATGGCTGATTATTTCCTAAGAGAGGACATTCTTCTGAAACATGAGATGGTGACAGACAGTTGTGACATCCTGAGGCTGAAACTTGATTGATTTTTTGAGTCGGGGCTCTTTCCTTGATTTCTAAGGCATCTAACCTACGCATGATTATGGCCATCTTAGCTTCAGAAACAATGTTCGACTCTAAGAAAATACCACTAGACTTGGTTTGGGGAACTGATGACACTCAGTCATCGCGGTGTTCCCGTTGCATGGTTTTTTTAGAATGACTCTCTAAAAACTCCTAAGCTTCATCAGCGTTTTTCCTCATGAAATCCTCGTGGCACATTGACTTTAAAAAAGTTTTTGAAGAATAATCTAATCCCTCATAAATTATTTGGCACAATCGCCATTTTTCTAAACTGTGATGAGGATATTAGATAAGAAGATCTTTAAATCGGTCTAAATACTTCCAAAAAGGTTCTCCCAGGATAATTTTAAAATTCATGATGCTATTTCTTAGCTTTACCGTTTTATGGATCAGAAAAAAATTCTTAATAAAAACGGTGATAAATTCCTCCCAAGTTGTGATGGAATTTATGGGTAAGCTGTATAGCTATTTTTTTGCTTTGTCTTTGAGGGCAAAAGGAATAAATCTGAGTTTGACTGCATCTTCAGTTAATTCTCTCATTTTAATCATCATACATACTTCTTCAAATTCTGAGATAAAAATATATGCATCTTCAGTTTCATTCCCTAGAAATTTTGGAAGCATGTTGATATATTACGGTTGAAGCTCAAAGTTAGTTCCATTTGCCCCGGGGAGCCTAATGCAAGAGGGGTTGCATTCCTAGTGAGATAGCACATATCTTGAAGAACGGGTGAATTAGGATATGCCATTTCTAGAATTTGTTCAAAACGAATTAATTGATGTGTATTATCTCTAATCCACGTTTGCATACACCCAAAACAACTTTTTTATATATATATATTTTTTAAAAATTAGTTTTTATTTTATGAGAAGAAAAAGGAAAAATCCTAACTAAAACAAATCAAAAGCAATCACTTTTTAATCACTCTAACTCTAGGGTTTAGCCAAACTCAACTAGACTAGCTCCTAACCAAAAACTCCTAAAGTGAAAAGATTAAAGTTTTACCCTCGTAGTTAGCCAGGTAAAGATAGCATAGAGGGTGATCAGAGATGAATTAAGTACCTCGTTCCTTACGGAGCATTTTACGCAACCCCTAAATCTTGCCTTAGACACCAACTAATCCAAGCAAACTTAAACCGGTTCACTTAAGGATTCTTTATTCCTTATTGAGCACGAGTCCTTAGGGCCAACTTCTAATGAGTTTTATTAGGCTTGGATGGTGTAGTGAGGATTAGTGATTTTTGGGCTAAGGAAAGGGTGATGAAATCCCTCACCTTATCTTGATTATGGGGTTTTGCCCTTAAAAATATTTTCAAGTGTGTGCCAAATCAAGATGTTCAAATCACTTGGTGAAGTCCTACTAATATATGAAATGCAACCCTATGAATTAAAAGCAACTAAAAAGGATGGTAAAAAGAAAAATCTTTTTTTTTAATTAATTAGGGTTAACAATCAAACAAATGAGAAGGGGAAAATTGTTTGAATTTATTATCTTTTTAGTAAATATCAAAGTGGCGGGTGGATTTTATTATGGTTGACAAAAATAATTTCTTTTTATTTTTTTTATATCCTACTTGTCTCTAATTGTGAAGAACTAACAAAAGGGTAGAATTGAAAATGCTAGAAAGAAGAATTACCTTAAGCAAATCCTAAATGTGAATTAGACATCAAGCGAATCTTCAAATCATTGATGTTCAATCCGTAATCTTCATGTTCCAAGCGGTTCCTTCACAAGAAACACACAAGTTAAAGAACCAAATTAAATAAAATCCTACTTAAGCACCCTCCTCGGCAACGGCGCCAAAAACTTGATGTGGCATAAACATGTACCAAAAAATGTTACAAGTGCACAACCGTGTCAAGTTATAGTATAAAGATATCGATCCTATGAGGAAGGTGTTTCGTAGGAGAAAATATAAAATCGGTTCTTATGTTGTGTATGTGAAAAATAGGAGTGATGAGTGAATATGATTGTGAAGAGATTAAGAAGGTGATAGTGTGTAAATAGTCACAAAATGTAAGTGAGAGTGGATGTGACAATGAATGAATGATTTTCACAAGGAGAGATAAATAAAATCAAGAAGAATAAAAATAAAATTCAAGAAAGTAAAGATGGCGGATTTAATTAAAGATATGGGTAATCTAGAATTGAATCCACTTCTTAGAAAATAGTGATTCCCTAGAGGGTTCTAGCCTAAAGGCGAATCAAAGAAAATAAAAATAAATAAAAAGAAAAACTAAACCCAAGAGGGTTCTAGTCTCAAGGTAAATAGTACAGAAAATTAAAATCTAACTACAAAATAAATTATAAAATCTAAATTACAAAATAAATTATAAGAATTTAAATGCAAGAAAATAAATCTACTGTATAAGTATGAAATAAATCTAATCTATAAGCATGAAATAAATCTAAGGCAAGAGGGTTCTAGCCTCTTGGCTATTTAAACAAGAAAATAAAATCTAATTACAAGCATGAAAATAAATCTAAACTAATAAGCAAAAAAAGAGAAATAAGAAAAACAAACCTTCAAATTAATCTCCATCTTCATCATCCAACAAAGAGAAGAAAAGAAAAATTTAAAGTGGTAAAAATTTATTTTATTAATTGTAATAAAAGTTACAAATTTGGAAGACCTTCTTAATTAAGAGTGACCCTCCTCTACAAATAGAGTTACAAAAACTTTAACACCCCTAACTCCTCACTCTCTACCCCTATTTATAGTAAACATTAGTGGATGTGAGCCATTGGATTGAAATATTATCCAAAACCATCAAAAATCAGCCATTAATTCGTAACAGAATTGTCAGTATCGATGCCAGCATCAATGCTGGCATCGATGCTAGCATTGATACTGGTATCGATGCCAGCATTGATACTGGTATCGATGTCCAATCAAAAATCTACCTTCACAAATGGCTTCGTCTCGTCGAGATAGGTGATTTTCATATATTATATGTTAAATCCCGCCTTCCGGATTGAGAGATATCGTCATTTCTTTGCGGCCAACCATCTTGAATATATTTTGTTTTCATATTTGATTTTTTTTTATCTCCAGTTTCTATAAGCTACTCGGCTTGATTCTGGGCTTAGGATTTTTGGCTCTTGCTTGTGTTCTTCATTTAATTCATGAGCTTTTATTGAGAGATAGGATTTTTAGGCTTTATTCTTCATTAACCTGTAATTAAAGATAAAAACAATTATTAGTGATAAATTTATTCATATAAACTAGATAATGAGGGTATAAAATTGTAATAAAATGTGATTATCAGCGAGCTTATGATGGATCAGAGTTAGTGGTAGCAACCTCCAGAGGCAACCAGTTAGCAGAGTCATTTCTATCATATGTTGAGGAGGTGATGTTGCGGGATCGGGGCATAGACTTGAGCGCGACATGAGTGGTCTCTGATTATTAGGTCGTCTTCCAGGACATACCAGGCTTACCTCCAGTGAGAGAGGTCAAGTTTTGTATAGAGTTGCAGCCCGGCACCAAACCAATTTCCCAAGCTCCTTAACGTATGATGCCCGCTGAGATGAGGGAGCTCCAGATCCAGTTAAATGAGTTGTTGTCTCAGGGATTCATTCGCCAGAGTCATTCTTCATGGGTAGCACTGGTCCTTTTTGTGAAGAAGAAGGACGGTAATATGCGATTGTGCATCGATTATCACGAGTTGAACAAGGTCAATATCCGAAACAAGTATACACTACCGACGATTGATGACTTGTTCGACCAGTTAGAGGGAGCATAGTGTTTCTCTAAGATAGATCTCCATTCCGGTTAACATCAGTTGTGGGTTACGAAGATAGATATTCCCAAGACCGCCTTTCTGACTCGATATGGGCCTTTTGAGTTTCTTGTTATGCCATTTGGGCTGACCAACGTACCCGCGGTATTCGTAGATTTTGATGAATCGGGTTTTCCGTCCATACTTGGACCAAATTGTAGACGTATAAAATTGCTTATAGGTCCCTTAACACAGCTCGACATGGTGATTCGACAAACCAACGAACTATCGGGCGATGAATCCAAGAATGATCGTTAAACCACAACACCGAAGCCAAGTGAGACGCAACAAAACGGATTAACGAGGCAACGAGGTTAACGAATCGCACGCAAGCAACGGAATACTTCCAATCGCGTGCCTAATCAAGCTAACGGGTCGATGAATCAACGAATCATCCAACCGTAGAGTCCACCACATCAATCGATATCGGGAACGGACTTGAACGAATCAAGATCAAATCAAGATCGGATCCGAACTCAAACTCGAACACCGAAGCGGATTTACTGCCAAATTAGGATCCGGACTACCAAATCAGGATTCAGATCAAAAAATCAGAGTCCAGATCAACAATGAGGTTCGGATTAGCTGCAAAATCGGAAAACGGGCAAAGAGGCAAAACACCAAACACCTAGAAAGATTGTTCGTGGGAAAAATAGTAGCTTTTTTCATTGGTGATTCCATTGCACACTCAGTAATTGTTTATCGATTACCCAGATCTGGGTGCCTATAAATAGGCCAAGGGGTTCATTTGTTGAGAGAACTTTTTGGAGAGCCGAAACTCTACCGAATTGAGATCTCATTCTAGAGTTTTGAAGGTTTGAAGACTTGGACATTCAGATCTGGTACTCGGCGAGCATCCGCGTCACAAAAGGCAGGAGTTCGAGAGAGGAAATCAGATCTGAGATCTACACGAGGCAACACTCCGGATCAAAGCTTGGCCTTTGATCCCGAGAACTAAAGGCTACTATTTCCTTGGTGAAATAGTACCCCTCGGCTGTTATTTCCTTCGTGAAATAGCACCCGTCGAATCGTGTAGATCTGCCCGGATCTAGATCGTGCGGTGGTCAACGGATAAACCCCCGGCGCAGGCAAACAACCCACGCAAGCGAGCGACCGCAAAACAGGAGCTCGCGATTTGTTCGACAGATAAGGAAAGTTGTAATCTTTATTTTTTGTTGATTTCTTATAACCGGATCTTATAAAAAGACCGGATCTTTGTAATCGATAAACAATTACTGAGTGTGCAATGGAATCACCAATGAAAAAAGCTACTATTTTTCCTGCGAACACAAATCATTATAGTATTCATCGATGATATTCTTATTTACTCCTGATTGGAGGCTGAGCACGAGCAGCATTTATGGTTAGCACTATAGACTTTGTGGGAGCACCTGTTATATGCAAAATTTAGCAAGTGTGAGTTTTGGTTGTCAAAGGTTAGATTATTGGGCCATGTTACCAGCCAGGAGGGCATTGCAATAGATCTGGCTAAAGTAGAGGTTGTTCTTGATTAGGAGCCGTCAAAGACCGTTACAGTGATTCGTAGCTTTTTAGGTCTAGCGGGGCTATTACAGAAAGTTTATTCAAGATTTTTCAAAGATCATGATGCCGCTTACACGCCTTACTAAGAAGAGCATACCATTTGTTTGGGGCACAGAGTGATAGGAAGCCTTTGAGACTTTAAAGGCTAAATTTACCATAGCGCTAGTATTGATTATTCCCAGCAGTAATAAGACTTTTGTTGTCTACACTAATGCCTCATTATCGGGTCTTAGAGGTTTTTTGTTATGGACCTAGATAGTTGTGGCTTATATTTCATGGTAGTTGAGGACTTATGAGCAAAACTATCCCACACATAACTTGGAGCTAGCAGCAGTGGTCTTTGCATTAAAGGCGTGGAGGCATTATTTGTATGGAGTATACTTTGAATTATTCATAGATCATCAGAGCTTAAAATATCTTTTTTCATAGAAAGAAGTCAACCAGAGATAGTGACGATAGGTCGAGTTTATAAAAGATTATGAATTTGCACTTTAATATAATCCAAGAAAAGCTAATGTTGTAGCGGACGCGTTGAGTAGGAAGCGTCATCGTGGACTTGCGACATTGAGATGTTCATTATATCGAGACCTTTATACCCTCAGCCACTATGATTTCAGGCCGAAGATTAGTAGGAGCCACGCATTCTTAGGAGCCTTATCAGTACATCCATCATGGAGCGATAGAGTGGTCGTAGCTTAGCTAGGGGATTCTTTGACTCAAACCCGAAAGGGGGAGATCTCCGAAGAGCCCAAGGCTGATTGGACTATTAGAGTAGATGGAGGTCTTCGGATGAAGGGCCTGTTAGTCATGCTAAATAATCCACAGCTAAAGAGGGAACTTTTTGATAAGGCGCATCGTACCAGATATACAGTGCATCCAGGCACAAAAAATATACAAGGACCTAAAGAGGCATTTCTGGTAGAGTGGCATGCGTAGAGAGATAACAAAGTATGTGGCCAAGTGTCTTACCTGCCAGCAAGTTAAGATAGAACATAGAACATCAGAGACTTGTAGGAACCCTGCAGCCTTTACCCATTCCCAAGTGGAAGTGGGAAGATATTTCCATGGATTTCATCATAAGGTTACCTAAATCAAAGAAAGGAAATGATTCTATTTGGGTGATAGTAAACCGGCTGACAAAGTCGGCGCACTTCTTACCTGTGAAGACGACTTATACATCAAAGACATATGCGAGGATTTTCATCCGGGAGATAGTTTGATTGCATGGAATCCCAGAGATGAGTGTATCAGATCAAGGCTCGGTCTCCACATCCCATTTCTGGAGGAGATTCAGAATGCATTCTGCAGCCAATTGTCATTCAGTTGTGTCTTCCACCCCAAGACAGATGATCAGATAGAAAGGGTGAATCAGGTATTAGAAGATATGCTGCGAGCATGTGTGATAGATTTTTAGGGTAGCTAGGAGGACCACATCCCATTGATTGAATTTGCATATAACAATAGTTATCAAGCTACTATCGGGATGGCGCCATATGAGGTAATGCACGGGAGGCCTTACAGATTGCCTATTTGTGGGTAGAGCCAGATGATAGCCTATTGCTCGGACTGAAGCTTGTGAAACAAACCACAGAGAATGTGGTATTGATTAGAGAGCGTATTCTTACCACTCAGAGTCAGTAAAAGAACTATGCGGATCAGAGGCGACGACCTCTAGAATTTCAGGTTGGAGACCTTATCATGTTGAAAGTATCGTTGATGAAGGGCGTTCAGTGATTCGGTAGATAGGGAATGCTTACCCCGAGATATGTTGGTCTATTTAGGATTATCAAGCGTATTGGAGTTGTTTCTTATAGATTAGATCTTCCAGCAACGATGTCGAGTATACACGATGTCTTTCATGTTTCGATGCTCAAGAAGCATTTGCATGACGAGGAGCAGCAGAGGGTGATTGATGCACCAAAGGTCAAGATCCAGGATGATTTGACTACCATAGAGATTTTGGTATGCATTCTTGCTAAGAGAATAAAAAATTTAAAAATAAAGTCATTCCATTAGTGAAAGTTCAGTGGAACCGGCAAGGAGCAGAAGAAGCCTCTTGGGAGCGTGAGGAGGATGTACGTCGCGACTACCCACACCTGTTTGAACATGTAAGAATTGTTGTTATTTGAATATGCTTATATGCATTTGCATCTATGTCTACATATATTGTTTAACCATATTTATATTTAACACTAGAATGGGTCACTCAACACTTAGCTCCTAATCATTCAGAACATATGGTATATATATGGAGTGTTTCTTGTTTGGATTTTTCGCCCGACTTACTAGTTCCGTCTAATTAGGGGTTAAGTGAGAGTGCATACATTTTAGACCGTTAAGTTTAAATGTTTACTTATGTTTTGAATCTAGGAAATAATGGTACGAGATGTGTATGGGAGGGTTTCCTTGTCTGGATTATCCCCTCATAGTGCTTTTCTCATATTATTAACCTTTAAGATACGATCACTGAATTTCAAGGACGGAATTCTTTTAGGGGGTGAATGTAAAACCCCGAAAAATTTGAGTTAACGATTGACAAATTGAATTAATATGTGGTTAATTATTATAAGTGGATATTTATTGAGATAAATATCATTAAATAGTGTATGAGTACATTAACAAGTGTTTTAAGTATAAACAAGTTCATACATAAGAAAAGAACGAGTCAAAAATATGCACAAAGGTTAAATCCTAAAAATCTAGAAAATTGAAGTCCGGTCGACTGCCATAGTCTATAGCAGACTTGTCGATGCCGTAGTTGACCGTCGAACCTGAAAACTGTTTCCCTGTTTCAACTTGGTTTCGGGTATTTTGAGGCTCATGTTCGTTTTTCTACTATATATTCTATATTCACGAATTTTTTAGAGTTTTTATACCCTAGTAGCCACCAAACACTTCCACAAAACCCCTAATTAGATTTTTGAAAGAGTTTAAGGGCATTTGGAGCAGGATTTCGGTTTGTTTTGGGTTTTGGCTTAGAGATCTACCTTGAAATTTCATCTTTCACATTTTGCATCAAGTCTCAGACGAGTTTCATCTCTATTAACCCTACTCCTAAGTTTTTTTAAACATTTTTAATGAGTTTTAATATAATTTCATTGATCCTAATCGACTAGTTTGAGTATAAAAGCAAATCTTTTATATTATATGAATAAATACCAGATTTTTTGTGTTTAAAAGATTAAGAATGAATTTCTAGAGATTTTTTAAGATCTAAAAGTATTTAACAATGTTGTTTAACTGAGTTTTGATGATTTATTCTTCGTATCAATATTTTGTGCATGTTTAAGGGTTTAACTATGATTTATCATGTACTTAATCATGTTTCATGTGTTTAATGATCTTCAGAGGTGTTAATCTAGTGTTTAAGATGTTCTACACAAATTTTATGATAAATTAAACAAGTTAGATCACGAAAAACACGCACGAACACAAAAATCACAAACCTGCAGAGCAGGCTACTATTTGTGGTCCGGTCGACCGTCGCATATGTGTGTTGACTGCCTACCAGGTAGAAGCCTGAGCAGCTACTGAACGCGGTCCGGTCATTTGCCGCTTTAGTCACGGTCGACCGCCAGTAAGGCAAAAGCATGTGCATGTTTTTGACTCATGTTTCTGTTTTTGAGGGATTTTCTTAATCTTTTCAAGTTATACTATGATACTTATGAACTGTTTAACACCTGAAGTATAGGTGAACACTGTAGGTGTCAAAACTTGCCTATAGGTCCCTACACGTGGCTCGAGATAGAGAGAAAACAATGAACATCGCTATTCGAGTCACAAAAGCTCATTTGACGATGACAAACACATGAAGTGAGTCGACGGACCGTGTGAAGCAATGGAACTTTAGAATAACGAAACATGAACTAATCGAGAGCTATCGCTTACAAAAGAAGAAGTGCCCCTCAGGTATTGTTTACTCCACATGTGATTCAATCATGGAAGCTCATAGATCTCCTTGTTAGATTTCTAATGCACTTTGAATCACGTAATTTCGAGTTCGGATAACAAAAATACGGCAAAAACGGACAGAACGCGCAAAACTACGTTCCGGGCCTCACCGAGACACCCCATGGTGTCTCGGCCATGCCGAGACACCCACGAGTGTCTCGGCCATGGCCAAGACACCCATGAGTGTCTCGGCCAGGCTGAGACACTCACAAGTGTCTCGGCCACGTCGAGACACCCACGAGTGTCCGCAGATCCAAAAAACTAAATTTTGGCAGTTTAAAGCTAATTTTCAATCATTAACCACTTTATTTCAACTGATAGAATATCATCCAAGAACGTGGTTAAGTGGTTATAACTTAAGACAAGAGTGAATCGACTATTCTTATTCAAAAACAGTGGTCCCTAAGCCTATAAATACGGCCCTAGAGCCTTCATTTTTCCATATCTGGAAATCTCGAGTGTTGGTGAAGCCCTGCTGAACTGAAAAATGAAGGAACAAGAATTTTAGAAGGGAGAAGGAGATCAGATTGAGTTCGTCGGCATAAAGAAGAGGAGCTTGTCAGATTTACACGTCCCGATCTTTTGCCTTGAGATTGCCCCGTTGCGGTGATCTCGAGAAGAGTGATTATCTCGCCGTTGCCGAGATAATTGCTTCGGCTTCTTGATTCCTTCACGAATCGACGAACCTCCAGATTTGATCTAATCATTTGGTAGTCTATGGATACTAACGTCCCCATCACAGGCCAAGATCCTACGTAAGCGGCAGGCGATAAACACTCGTTGCGTTATTTGACAAGAGTTGTACTTTTTTTGTTTTTATTGTGTAAGGGTCTTACAAAAAGACTAATCTTTTTTTTATTATAACGATTAAAGTTGTAATGAACACTGCAATGAATATATCAACTTTCTCCCCAAATAAGATGGCGACCACAGTGGGAGCCAACAGCCAAACTGCCAAGGTTATCGTGCTAGATGCCGGTGAACAAGAGGTCGAATACGAATTCGACCAGCAGAAGTTCAAGGAGTACGTCTCCTCCTCCTCCTCCAGATCTGCCTCTCTTCTTAAGGACAGGAAGGCCTCCTCCTCCCGAAAGATCCGCTGGTCTTCAGATCTGAATACCCAAGAAGGCGATCTTCTCATTGCCGCTGCCATAGTTACACCTCGTAACAATCCGCAAGCGTCCGATGAAGCCAAAGCCGTAGATCCAGACACCTTATCAAAGAGGGCTCGTCAGAGGCACCGCCAACGTCTCGCCCACTAATTGGCTAAGGCTTTAGAAAAAGTGGATGGACTCTGCTACCAAGTAGATCTAAAGTTCAGAAAGCGCTAAGTAGCTAAGCCATCGCTACAACAAGCATCAGGGTCCTCCCCCAACCATTAATTAACAAATGGGTTCGTGTTAAACAAACCCGTTCTACTCTCAAGGAGCATATCCAGAAACATCGTGCACTACTTACGTACGCACGGATTCTCGCACAGGAAGCTCAAAAATTATAGCATGATGAGGTGGTCAAGAAACCACAAAGATCTAAGCAGGTTTGGGTGCTGAAGGCCAAAATAGCACCTCTACCCGACAAGAGACACCATTCATGTCTCTCGCTTGATTCCAGAACCGAGGCTGTTCTCCAGCCTACGACAAGAGACACCAGTCATGTCTCTCGCTCGATTCCGGAACCGAGGCTGTTCCCCAGCCTACGTCAACTTCAGATCCCGCTCCTATTGCTCCCACACCTCTGGTGAAGCCCTACGATAGCGTGGATCTCTCCAAATCTAGAATTCTATTGAAGGATCGCCTGGGTCCTCTACATAAAGATCGAAACAGATCTGTGATCAAAGAACGCTTGGGCATGGTGAATGAACCCCAAGAAACTCATCGAGCTGGGGGTCGTACTTGCCCTTGCAATAAGTCTGAGTCTTCTCGTAAGGAGAAAACTCCTATAACTGACTGTCTCGTAATACATGTCGAAGTCTAAGAGCGCGTTGAGGTCCCATGCTCACGAATGCGTAGCTCAAAACATGCGACTCTTGAGAGTGCCAATAAGGCGACGAATTCTCAGAAGGAAACGTGTTCGTCAGACAACGATGCTATAACTGAGAAGTCATACTAACACACGATAGATTGCTCCGGTCATCATGCCGATGAGTTGCACTATCAGGCTGAGGGTACGAACAAATCTCAAAAGAGAGATACCCAAGAAACGGACTTTCATTGTCCGTATGCCGAGCTTATCAGGATAGTATTATCAGCGTGTAACTACCCCAAGGCCGCTTTACAGAGGGTCTCGGTATTCCAAAGGCTTTCCTCTGAAGCGTTAAAAACTAAGCTAAGCCATTTCCTTAGAAAAATATCAGCTACGCAAGATGACAAATTCCCATAGGTTACTATCAATATGGTCAATAAAGGGAAGTCAATACAAAGATTCAGTCCCCATCGTTTTTCGGACGTAACCCAACATATAACTCTGTTATGCATGGGAACTACTAGACATAGAGACTATCAGAGAATGCAGAGGGGATTATCCTCGAATGATGAAGCATCAGATGCCAACTCTACAATCACTTCTGACAATACGACATCCAACCCAAGACAATCTCGCGAGGCACTTATGATTAACACCAAGGAAATAGCCAAAATGGTTGAGGATACTCTAGCTAAGCAGAAAGAAGCATTCAAAATCAAAATGAAAATGGCTATATAGGAGATGAGACAAATGCACGACTAATAGATCCGAGCCTTATCGAATCAGATAGGTAAATCCAGTCGTCGCAACAATGTCAGCCAAACAGCTAGCGATTCAGACGTGGATGAATACATCAATGATGATAACCCTCCTATTGACCAAAACGCTAGGGGTAGACCCACTGAGAATAACAACATCAGGAGAGGTCCTACTAATGATGACAACACTGGGGGTGGCCCCATGGTTCCTCCTTGAAATCGACCAAAGAAGGATACAGATGAGGACGAAAAGATGAAAGACCTCAAGAGCAAAATCAACGCTCTGATGTCTGATCGAGAGGTGAAGAAGACTGGAATTCCGTGTCCTTGACCAAGAGAGTGGGATTCGATACCGTATCTGGTGAAGTTCAACCTGGTCAACTTCATGCCATTCGATGGGAAAGGCTCGCTCACACGGCATCTGATCTACTGTAAGTCCCACTTGGGTATGATCTCTGGCAATGAAGCCCTGATGGTTTGGTCATTCGTTAGCACCCTTCACGGAACTGCCCTTGATTGGTACCATCGTCTCAAACCTAGAAGTATCAACAGCTATGAAGACCTGGAGAGCATATTCCTTGCTCACTTCTTTGATATATTATTGCCTTTTTTGAAATTCTTTTGTCGAAGATTTTGTTTTGATTTGTTGCTTTGAATTCATTATTTTTCATTTATATGATGATATTTATATGTTTGTGCTCATGGATCATCTATTCGTGCCTTATAATGTATTCTATGAGTGGTTTGATCAAGTTATACAAAGAAAATTTTCTTTTTTGATCAAACATTGTTTTTAGACTCAAATCTTGATTTATGATTTCATTTGAGTGATTTGTTTTCATTTGAAAACTTTTTTCATGGTTCTCATGTTTTCCTCATTCCTTTGTTTTCATAAATTTATTCATACATGGTTTTTATGTTTGAGTAATGAGACATTATTTCATAATGACATATTAATATGTGTTCTCATTGTCTTGTTTGTATATGAGTTATGTTTAGCATATCTTTCATTTATGCTTACTCACATGTTTTTGCCTTAGCATTCATTTCATATACCCATTAAGGCATTTCGATAGGGGAAGCAATCCCTATACTTGTTTTATACTCACCCTTGCTCATATGTAGGGGGAGCTTTCGCTCTCTTCATTCTTGGTGTTTTTCCCTTTTTGATATTGTCAAAGGGGGAGAAATATTATGAGTAACGCCATTCTTGTTTATATTCATGATAATTATAATTTATATATTCATTTCTTTTCATGCATATATATCACTTTGTATAAATTGTTTGTCATCATCAAAAAGGGGAAGATTATTGGCCTTCTTGTTTTGATGATGTTTAACAAACAATTTACAACAAATATTATTTGTCTAGTGTTTGTGTTTATCTATTTATTGTAGACAAACAACATGTTGGAGGATGGATAGAATCGAGCATTCGCGATCATATCCAATGGAGGTTGACGGAATAGTGGTTGAAGCCTATGCTATTCAAGTTCAAGATCCAAGTTCAAGGTTCATCCGTAAGTTTACCAAGAAGAGCTTATTGAAGATCAATATCATTGCTTGGGTAAATAGTTTAGGTTTTATATCATCTGTGTTGATACTTTAAGCTCAATTATATACACACATACATGTTTTGGTTTTATAGCTTTTAACTTTATGTAAATATGAAACATATATACTTGTTCATACACATTTCATATTTATCGATTTTGTTTAGCTATATATATATGTAACAAATGGATATAACTATATATATACGTGTATTTGTTTCATATCTATACATGCAAATAAACATGATTTCATTTATGGATTAAAGATGTTTATTTGAAAAATTTTGTGTTTATGGATTAAAGACTTGTTTATAATATTTTATATCTTTTCCTAAGTTTATTAATCCATTCAAAAGGATTTGCAAACTTGTTTGAAATTGTTTTTGTCAAAATCAAGTATTGATGATTTCGTATTCTTAAATAGTTTACAAAATAATTTATATTTAACAAATGGAAAAGTAATTTTAAAAATTCTTTTTGTAACATGTTCTATTACATGTTTATAATCATTTTCTAAAATTTTATCATTTTTGGAGTTGATTTACTATACTGAATTGATTTTACAAAATCAAGTGTTTTAGCAGTTTTTAGAATTTATAATATCTATTTTAAAACATTTATTTATCACAAATGGGAAGAGATATTTAGGAAAATATTTCTTTAAAATATTTATATACATGTCTAGAAATATCCTATAAAATTTTATGATTTTTTGAGTTGATTTACTATTTTAATTAATTTTACAAAGTTAAATATGCAAATTTCTAGAATGTTGGATTTTTGGGTATTTTGGTCTTTTCAGCCTATAACGACTAGTAATGGCTTGTTTTTTATATTTTTGGTTTTTAGGGGTTTGTGGCTGGTTTAAGAGACTATAAAAAGCCTTCAACTTTCATTGTTTCTTATGGATATTTAAGAGAGTTTTAAAACAAGTTTTACAAGTTTGTGAGAGTTTGTTTCAAGTTTTGAAGATTGTTTTAGTTTATGCAAAAAGAGGTTTACAAGAGGAGGAGATCATTTGTTTGGTGTTTGGGCTTCAATCTCATTTTCTCTCGCTCTTGATTCTTAGAGAAGTTTTTCTAAACTTATCTTCTAGATTATTTATATTTTGATTCATACATATTTGTGCTAGATTAATTTAAGTTTAGTTGTTGTTATCTCTCATTGATTACCCACACCCACTTGAGCCTAAGTATTTTCATACATAGTATATTTAGGGTTGTGAGATTGTATTCTTTGAGAGTAAGCTTACATAGAGTTCTCATCCATTATAGAGAACAAATCTTGTTATTGAGCCTAATTATGAGATACATTTTGTAATACACTTGTACACTGAGAGGAGTGTGTGGTGAGAGATGGTATCGTCCCAAGAGGAGTGGGGTAGGTGGTAATGCCTAGAGGTAGGTTATAATTCCTAACACTTGAGGGAGACACGTGTTAGAGACCAATACTTGAGAGAGTGTAAAGTATGATTGCAAGAGTGTTGATTGTAAAGTTTTCGGTGAACTAGAAAACCAAGTGTGAGGTGTAAACGTTATTCGGCTGAGCGTAGAAAACCCAGTTGTGATAGTGGAAATCTCCTCGAGGTGAGGAGCGGGGACGTAGGTCCTGGGGACCGAACCTCGTGAACATATCATTTGTTTGTGATTGCATTGGCGCACTTATTTTTTGTGTTTATCATTATATCGCCTTTGTCAATTGCTCATTGTTTATATTGCTCACTATCTTATTTATGATTATTTCACCCTTATGTTAGTTTATATATCCTTGCATATATTTCACCATATATCTCTTTGCTAGGATATATATATCTCTTTGTTCATATCACTTATCCTTGTATATATCTTATTATATATCATACTTGCAAGGATAATTTGTTAATAAGTTTTAATTAGCATTTAAATCAGATTAGATTAGCATAAACCCTATTCACATCCCCCTCTAGGGTTCTTTCCTTGTGGCATTAGAGTCTAACAATTGGTATCAGAGCTTGGTGCTCTTTGATTTAAGGTCTAATCGCCTTGAGTTAAAGGTCCAAGTTATCTTTTTGTGCTAATTAAATTTTTAATTTTATTTGTATCTGCTTGCACAAATATCTCTATATATATATATATATAATGGATATGCATGGTGCACCTTGCTTAGGCTATGCCATTAATATTACTCCTAGATTAGATAGTTTCCCCTATGCCCAATGGTGTGTTAGATTCAAACTTTTTGTTCGATCTAGACATTTTGATTTGTGGGAAATTATAGACGATGCTTACATTGTGCCCACTTCGGAGAAATCCAAGTGGAGCAAACATGATCATAAAATATTTATAATGAACAAGCTTTTGTTAGAATTTGTGCTTAATTCTTTTGACTCATCATTTTCTAACAAATTTGTTTATTTTGATAGTGGTTACAAACTTTAGAAATTTATTGAAGCACATCAAGGGGACTTGGAGGCAATCCGACAAACTTTGGAGGATTCTTCTTCAAGTTCATGTAAAGCATCATGCACACGGCCACAAGAGGATAACTCTTACGTAGTAAGCGATTCCGATTCCGATAATGATTTACCTATTGATGAACTCGCTTATGCATTAGAAAGAATAATGCATGCCTACACCAAGTTGCAAAATAATTTTACAGATCTAAAAAGCAAGCATGTAGATTTAAAATCCGATCCTGAGATACTAGTGTCCAAATTTGATGTCATTGCAAAAGAAAATACTATGCTTAAAGAAAACAATGACGTGTAAAATTTGGAAAATAAAAAATTAAACTTATCCATGTCTAGCTTATCTCATGCTAAAGATAATGTCATGTTAGAAGTAGAATGCATTAGAAATAAATTTGATTCTTTTAAGAATAACCACTCATGCTATATTTCTATTTCCAATACATGTATGCAAAATGATGAGTTGCGTCAAGTTAAACATCGCATATCGTGTTTAGATTCAATCTTGAAAACATGTATAGTAAATCATGATAAGCTTATGAACATGTGTGCTAAGTCTCATGCTACTACACCTAAAAATAACACGTATCATGCACACATGTATAGCAAAATTCACAAGTGTTCTATTTACGGCTGAAAAGGCCATTTAGCTAATTTTTGCTATGATGCACACAAGCCTAATAATGGTATTGCTCCTTGTGCATCTCATGTAGCTTCATCATCATGTACACATACACATTCACATGCTCATTCTTATAAAGTTTATCATAAGCAAGCTAATGTGTATCATTGTGATCTTTGTGGTCGTTTTGGTCATTTGGCCGAATATTGTTTTGATTTAAAAAGAAAATCTTATTTACCAAATGTTTCTAGTAGACTATATGTTTTTAAATGTGATGTTTGTGGTAGGTTTGGACATCTTGTAAAATTTTGTTATGATATGCAAAAAGCTTCTAAGTTACAACATGTTCCAAATAGACCTTTGTTTAATGATGTTTCTCATTTGTAAAATAATTTTAAAAGACAATCTTTATTTACAAATGATTCCCATGCACGCGCTAATGGTCCACAAAAATAAATGGATCTCTTTTATTGCACAAATTACAATCGGAATGGTCATTTAAGCGAATATTATTATGATCGTGTTAGTGCACCACATGTACCCATGAGGGTTTATAAACCTAGGGTTTTGAGATTTATTGATAGGGATCATGTCCCTAAACAATCCGGCACCAAGAATGCTTGGGTGCCAAAATAATTTTTTAACCAAGAACTTAGTGTTTTTACTTTTCTTTTTCTTGGTTTTTTAAAATATCCTTTGAAAATTTAAATATGAAAACAATTTTAAATAAGAGGTTTATATTTATGTACCCCTCAGGTTTATTGGGTGTTTATTCCCAAATCATGTTTACCGGATGCTAGAATGATTATATGGGTTGGAACAAGCTTAAGAGCTTGATATATTATTGCATTTCTTGAAATTCTTTTGTCGAAGATTTTGTTTTGATTTGTAGCTATGAATTCATAATCTTTCACTTATATGATGATATTTATATGTTTGTGCTCATGGATCATTTATCTGTGCCTCATAATGTATTCTATGAGTTGTTTGATCAAGTTATACAAACAAAATTTTCTTTTTTAATCAAACATTGTTTTTGGACTCAAATCTTGATTTATGATTTCATTTGAGTGATATGTTTTCATTTGAAAAAAAAATTCACGGTTCTCATGTTTTCCTTATTCCTTTGTTTTCATAAATTTATTCATACATGGTTTTTAAGTTTGAATAATGAGACATTATTTCATAATGACATATTAATATGGATTCTCACTGTCTTGTTTGTATGTGAGTTATATTTAGCATATCTTTCATTTATACTTACTCAGATGTTTTTACCTTAGCATTCATTTCATATATCCATTAAGGAATTTCGATAAGGGGAGCAATCCCTATACTTGTTTTATACTCACCCTTGCTCATTTGTAGGGGGAGCTTTCGCTCTCTTCATTCTTGGTGTTTTTCTCTTTTTGATATTGTCAAAGGGGGAGAAATATTGTGAGTAAAGCCATTCTTGTTTATATGCATGATAATTATAATTTATATATTCATTTCTTTTCATACATATATATCTCTTTGTGTAAATTGTTTGTCATCATCAAAAAGGGGGAGATTATTGGTCTTCTTGTTTTGATGATATTTAATAAATAATTTACAACTAATATTGTTTGTCTAGTATTTGTGTTTATCTATTTATTGCAGACAAACAACATGTTGGAGGATGGATGGAATCGAGCATTCGCGATCATATCCAATGGAGGTTGGCAGAGTAGTAGTTGAAGCCTATGCAATTCAAGTTTAAGATTCAAATTCAAGCTTCATCCGTAAGTTTACCAAGAAGAGCTTATTGAAGATCAATATCATTGCTTGGGTAAATAGTTTAGGTTTTATATCATGTGTGTTGATACTTTAAGCTCAATTATATACACACATACATGTTTTGGTTTTATTGCTTTCAACTTTATATAAATATGAAACATATATACTTGTTTATACACATTTCATATTTATCGATTTTGTTTAGCCATATATATATGAAACAAATGGATATAACTATATGTATACATGTATTTGTTTCATATCTATACATGCAAATAAACATGATTTCATTTAAGGATTAAAGACGTTTATTTGAAAAATTTTGGGTTTATGGATTAAATACTTGTTTACAATATTTTATATCTTTTCCTAAGTCTATTAATCCATTCAAAAGGATTTTCAAACTTGTTTGAAATTGTTTTTGTCAAAATCAAGTATTGATGATTTCGTATTCTTAAGTAGTTTACAAAATAATTTATATTTAACAAATGGGAAAAGTAATTTTAAAAATTCTTTTTGTAACATGTTCTATTACATGTTTATAATCATTTTCCAAAAGTTTATTATTTTTGGAGTTGATTTAGTATACTGAATTAATTTTACAAAATTAAGTATTTCAGTAGTTTTTAGAATCTGGAATATCTATTTTAAAATATTTATTTCTCACAAATGGGAAGTTGTATTTAAGAAATTATTTCTTTATCATGTTTATATACATGTCTAGAAATATTCCATAAAATTTCATAATTTTTGGAGTTGATTTACTATTTTTAATTGATTTTACAAACTCCTCAAATTTCCAGAATGCTAGATTTTCGGGTATTTTGTTATTTCAGCCTATAACGGCTAGTTTTTGATATTTTTGGTTTTTGGGGGTTTGTGGCTGGTTTAAGAGGCTATAAAAAGTCTTCAACTTTCATTGTTTCATATGGATGTTTAAGAGAGTTTTAAAACAAGTTTTACAAGTTTGTGAGAGTTTGTTTCAAGTTTTGAAGATTGTTTTAGTTTATGCAAAAAGTGGTTTACAAGAGGAGGAGATCATTTGTTTTGTGTTTGGGCTTCAATCTCATTTTCTCTCGCTCTTGATTCTTAGAGAAGTTTTTCTAAACTTATCTTCTAGATTATTTATATTTTGATTCATACATATTTGTGCTAGATTAATTTAAGTTTAGTTGTTGTTATCTCTCATTGATTACACACACCCACTTGAGCCTAAGTATTTTCATACATAGTATATTTAGGGTTGTGAGATTGTATTCTTTGAGAGTAAGCTTACATAGAGTTCTCATCCATTGTAGAGAACAAATCTTGTTGTTGAGCCTAATTGTGAGATATATTTTGTAATACACTTATACACCGAGAGGAGTGTGTGGTGAGAGATGGTGTCGTCCCAAGAGGAGTGGGGTAGGTGGTAATGCCTAGAGGTAGGTTATAATTCCTAACACTTGAGGGAGACATGTGTTAGAGACCAACACTTGAGAGAGTGTAAAGTATGATTGCAAGAGTGTTGATTGTAAAGTTTTCGGTGAACTAGAAAACCGAGTGTGAGGTGTAAACGTTATTCGGGTGAGCGTAGAAAACCCGGTTGTGATAGTGGAAATCTCCTCGAGGTGAGGAGCGGGGACGTAGGTCGTCGGGACCGAACCTCGTGAACATATCATTTGTTTGTGATTGCATTGGCACACTTATTTTTTGTGTTTATCATTATATCGCCTTTGTCAATTGCTCATTGTTTATATTGCCCACTATCTTATTTATGATTATTTCAACTTGTGTTAGTTTATATATCCTTGCATATATTTCACCATATATCTCTTTGCTAGGATATATATATCTCTTTGTTCATATCACTTATCATTGTATATATCTTATTATATATCATACTTGCTAGGATAATTTGTTAATAAGTTTTAATTATCATTAAATCAGATTAGATTAGCATGAACCATATTCACATCCCCCTCTAGGGTTCTTTCCTTTTGGCATTAGGGTCTAACAATTGGTATCAGAGCTTGGTGCTCTTTGATTTAAGGTCTAATCGCCTTGAGTTAAAGGTCCAAGTTATCTTTTTGTGCTAATTAAATTTTTAATTTTATTTGTATCTGCTTGCACAAATATCTCTATATATATATATATATAATGGATATGCATGGTGCACCTTGCTTAGGCTATGCCATTAATATTACTCCTAGATTAGATAGTTTCCCCTATGCCCAATGGTGTGTTAGATTCAAACTTTTTGTTCGATCTAGACATTTTGATTTGTAGGAAATTATAGACGATGCTTACATTGTGCCCACTTCAGAGAAATCCAAGTGGAGCAAACATGATCATAATATGTTTACAATGAACAAGCTTTTGTTAGAATTTGTGCTTAATGCTTTTGACTCATCATTTTCTAACAAATTTGTTTAGTTTGATAGTGGTTACAAACTTTAGAAATTTATTGAAGCACATCAACGGGACTTGGAGGCAATCCGACAAGCTTTGGAGGATTCTTCTTCAAGTTCATGTGAAACATCATGCATAAGGCCACAAGTGGAAAACTCTTACATAGTAAGCGATTCCGATTCCGATAATGATTTATCTATTGATGAACTCGCTTATGCATATGAAAGATTAATGCATGCCTACACCAAGTTGCAAAATAATTTTACAGATCTAAAAAGCAAGCATGTAGATTTAAAATCCGATCATGAGATACTAGTGTCCAAATTTGATGTCATTGCAAAAGAAAATACTATGCTTAAAGAAAACAATGACGTGTTAAATTTGGAAAATAAAAAATTAAACTTATCCATGTCTAGCTTATCTCATGCTAAAGATAATGCCATCTTAGAAGTAGAATGCATTAGAAATAAATTTGATTTTTTTTAAGAATAACCACTCATGCTATATTTCTATTTCCAATACATGTATGCAAAATGATGAGTTGAGTCAAGTTAAACATCGCATATCATGTTTAGATTCAATCTTGAAAACATGTATGGTAAATCATGATAATCTTATGAACATGTGTGCTAAGTCTCATGCTACTACACCTAAAAATAACACATATCATGCACACATGTATTGCAAAATTCACAAGTGTTCTATTTGCGGCCGAAAAGGCCATTTAGCTAATTTTTGCTATGATGCACACAAGCCTAATAATGGTACTGCTCCTTGTGCATCTCATGTAGCTTCATCATCATGTACACATACACATTCACATGCTCATTCTCATAAAGTTTATCATAGGCAAGCTAATGTGTATCATTGTGATCTTTGTGGTCGTTTTGGTCATTTGGCCGAATATTGTTTTGATTTAAAAAAAAAATCTTATTTACCAAATGTTTCTAGTAGACTACATGTTTTTAAATGTGATGTTTGTGGTAGGTTTGGACATCTTGTAAAATTTTGTTATGATATGCAAAAAGCTTCTAAGTTGCAACATGTTCCAAATAGACCTTTGTTTAATGATGTTTCTCATTTGTAAAATAATTTTAAAAAACAATCTTTATTTGCAAATGATTCCCGTGCACGAGCTAATGGTCCACAAAAATAAATGGATCTCTTTTATTGCACAAATTATAATCGGAAGGGTCATTTGAGCGAATATTGTTATGACCGTGTTAGTGCACCACATGTACCCATGAGGGTTCATAAACCTAGGGCTTTGAGCTTTATTAATAGGGATCATATCCCTAAACAATCCGGAACCAAGAATGCTTGGGTGCCAAAATAATTTTTTAACCAAGAACTTAGTGTTTTTACTTTTCTTTTTCTTGGTTTTTTAAAATATCCTTTGAAAATTTTAAATATGAAAACAATTTTAAATAAGATGTTTATATTTACGTAACCCCTCGGGTTTATTGGGTGTTTATTCCCAAATCATGTTTACCGGATGCTAGAATGATTATATGGGTTGGAACAAGCTTAAGAGCTTGATATATTATTGTCTTTCTTGAAATTCTTTTGTCGAAGATTTTGTTTTGATTTGTTGCTTTGAATTCATAATCTTTCTCTTATATGATGATATTTATATGTTTGTATTCATGGATCATCTATCCATGCCTTATAATGTATTTTATGAGTGGTTTGATCAAGTTATACAAAGAATTTTTTTTATCAAACATTGTTTTTGGACTCAAATCTTGATTTATGATTTCATTTGAGTGATTTGTTTTCATTTGAAAACTTTTTTCACGGTTCTCATGTTTTCCTCATTCCTTTGTTTTCATAAATTTATTCATACATGGTTTTTATGTTTGAATAATGAGACATTATTTCATAATGACATATTAATATATGTTCTCATTGTCTTGTTTGTATGTGAGTTATATTTAGCATATCTTTCATTTATACTTACTCACATGTTTTTGCCTTAGCATTCATTTCATATATCCATTAAGGCATTTCGATAAGGGGAGCAATCCCTATACTTGTTTTATACTCACCCTTGCTCATATGTAGGGGGAGCTTTCGCTCTCTTCATTCTTGGTGTTTTTCCCTTTTTGATGTTGTCAAAGGGGGGGAAATATTGTGTGTAAAGCCATTCTTGTTTATATGCATGATAATTATAATTTATATATTCATTTCTTTTCATGCATATATATCTCTTTGTATAAATTGTTTGTCATCATCAAAAAGGGGGAGATTATCGGTCTTCTTATTTTGATGATGTTTAACAAATAATTTACAACTAATGTTGTTTGTCTAGTGTTTATGTTTATCTGTTTATTGTAGATAAACAACATGTCGGAGGATGGATGGAATCGAACATTCGTGATCATATCCAATGGAGGTTGGCAGAATAGTGGTTGAAGCCTATGCAATTCAAGTTCAAGATCCAAGTTCAAGCTTCATCCGTAAGTTTACTAAGAAGAGCTTATTGAAGATCAATATCATTGCTTGGGCAAATAGTTTAGGTTTTATAACATGTGTGTTGATACTTTAAGCTCAATTATATACACACATACATGTTTTGGTTTTATAGCTTTCAACTTTATATAAATATGAAACATATATACTTGTTTAGACACATTTCATATTTATCGATTTTGTTTAGCCATATATATATGAAACAAATGGATATAACTATATGTGTACATGTATTTGTTTCATATCTATACATGCAAATAAACATGATTTCATTTATGGATTAAAGACGTTTATTTGAAAAATTTTGTGTTTATGGATTAAGGACTTGTTTACAATATTTTATATCTTTTCCTAAGTCTATTAATCCATTCAAAAGGATTTGCAAACTTGTTTGAAATTGTTCTTGTCAAAATCAAGTATTGATGATTTCGTATTCTTAAATAGTTTACAAAGTAATTTATATTTAACAAATGGGAAAAGTAATTTTAAAAATTCTATTTGTAACATGTTCTATTACATGTTTATAATCATTTCCCAAAAGTTTATTATTTTTGGAGTTGATTTAGTATACTTAATTAATTTTACAAAATTAAGTATGTCAGCAGTTTTTAGAATCTGGAATATCTATTTTAAAACATTTATTTCTCACAAATGGGAAGTTATATTTAAGAAATTTTTTATTTAACATGTTTAGATACATGTCTAGAAATATTCCACAAAATTTCAAGATTTTTGTAGTTGATTTACTATTTTTAATTGATTTTACAAACTCCACAAATTTCCAGAATGCTAGATTTTGGGGTATTTTGTTCTTTCAGCCTATAATGGCTAGTTTTTGATATTTTTAGTTTTTGGGGGTTTGTGGCTGGTTTAAGAGGCTATAAAAAGTCTTCAACTTTCATTGTTTCATATGGATGTTTAAGAGAGTTTTAAAACATGTTTTAAAACAAGTTTTACAAGTTTGTGAGAGTTTGTTTCAAGTTTTGAAGATTGTTTTAGTTTATGCAAAAAGAGGTTTACAAGTGGAGGAGATCATTTTTTGGTGTTTGGTCTTCAATCTCATTCTCTCTCGCTCTTGATTCTTAGAGAAGTTTTTCTAAACTTATCTTCTAGCTTGTTTATATTTTGATTCATACATATTTGTGCTTGATTGATTTAAGTTTAGTTGTTGTTATCTCTCATTGATTACACACACCCACTTGAGCCTAAGTATTTTTATACATAGTATATTTAGGGTTGTGAGATTGTATTCTTTGAGAGTGGGCTTATATGGAGTTCTCATCCATTATAGAGAACAAATCTTGTTGTTGAGCCTAATTGTGAGATATATTTTATAATACACTTGTACACCGAGAGGAGTGTGTGGTGAGAGACGGGGTCGTCCCAAGAGGAGTGGGGTAGGTAGTAACACCTAGAGGTAGGTTGTAATTCCTAACACTTGAGGGAGACACGGGCAAGAGACCAACACTTGAGAGGGTGTAAAGTATGATTGCAAGAGTGTTGATTGTAAAGTTTTCGGTGAACTAAAAAACCAAGTGTAAGGTGTAAACGTTATTCGGGTGAGCGTAAAAAACCCGGTTGTGATAGTGGAGATCTCCTCGAGGTAAGGAGCGGTGACGTAGGTCGTGGGGACCGAATCTCATGAACATATCGTTTGTTTGTGATTGCATTGACGCACTTATTTTTTGTGTTTATCATTATATCGCCTTTGTCAATTACTCATTTTTTATATTACCCACTATCTTATTTATGATTATTTCACCCTTGTGTTAGTTTATATATCCTTGCATATATTTCACCATATACCTCTTTGCTAGGATATATATCTCTTTGTTCATATCACTTATCCATGCATATATCTTGTTGTATATCATACTTGCTAGGATAATTTGTTAATAAGTTTTAATTAGCATTTAAATCGGATTAGATTAGCATAAATCCTATTCACCCCCTCTAGGGTTCTTTCCTATTGGCATTAGGGTCAAACAACTTGGAGTTTCCTTTGCAATTAGAAATAGAATATAAAATTTTTCCTTTCCAGTATCGGGTTTGTCTTTGTCCCAAGAGAAGACACCACCTTTTTAAGTCTCATAATCCATGCCTCACACGTACGGAGAATTTTATCCCGAATCCTAAGTAGGGATAAGTCAGCGTCTAACACGCGTTTCTAGTTTAGTCTTTTACCGATTGAAGAAGACAACAGAATCCAAGTCTGAGGAATTTTATCCCGAAGCCTAAGTAGGGATAAGTCAGCGCTTAGCACGCGTTGCCGGTTAGTCTTTAACCGTAAAAAGGATAAGAGCCCACATATTCGACATTATGGCAAGTTGTTATAATAACATCATATTTCGTGCCTCACACGTCCGGGGAATTTTATCCCAAATTCTAAGTAGGGATAAGTCAGTGCCTAACACGTGTTACCGGTTTAGTCTTTCGCCGATTAAAGTAGACATCAAAATATAAATCTGGGGACTTTTATTCCGAATCCTAAGTAGGGATAAGTCAGCGCCTAACACGCGTTGCTGGTTTAGTCTTTCACCAATTGAAAAAGACACCAGAATCCAAGTCTGGGGAATTTTATCCTAAAGCCTAAGTAGGGATAAGTCAGCGTCTAACACGCGTTGCCGGTTAGTCTTTAACCGTAAAAAGGATAACACCATAATTCGTGCCTCACACATACAGGGAATTTTATCCTGAATCCTAAGTAGGAATAAGTCTGCGCCTAACACGCGTTGCCGGTTTAGTCTTTCACTAATTGAAGAAGACACCAGAATCCAAGTCTGGGGAACTTTATCCCGACGCCTAAGTAGGGATAAATCAGCGCCTAACACGCGTTACCAGTTAGTCTTTAACTGTAAAAAGGATAAGAGCCCACATATTCAACATTGTGGCAGGTTGTTTTTAATAACACTATAATTCTTGCCTCACACGTACGGAGAGTTTTATTCCGAATCCTAAGTAGGGATAAGTCAGCGCCTAACACACGTTACCGGTTAGTTTTTTACTGTAAAAAACGACAAAAGCCCACATATTCGATATTATAGCAGGTTGTTATTAATAACATCATAATCCGTGCCTAACACATACGAGTAATTTTATCCTGAATCCTAAGTAGGGATAAGTCAGCGTCTAAGTTGCCAGTTTAGTCTTTCACCGATTGAAGAAGATACCAGAATCCTGGTCTGGGGAAGTTTATCACAAAGTCTAAGTAAGGATAAGTCAGCATTTAACACGCGTTGCCGGTTAGTCTTTGACAGTAAAAAAAGGACAAAAGCCTACATATTCAATATTGTGGCAGGTTGTTATTAATAACACCATAATGCGTGCCTAACACGTACGGGGAATTTTATTCCGAATTCTAAGTAGGGATAAGTCAGCGTCTAACACACGTTGCCGGTTTAGTCTTTCACCGATTGAAGACACCAGAATCCAAGTCTGGAGAAGTTTATCCCGAAGCCTATGTAAGGATAAGTCAGTACCTAACACGCATTGCCGGTTAGTCTTTGACCATAAAAAAAGGACAAAAGCCCACATATTCGTTATTATGGCAGGTTGTTATTAATAACACCACCATCCGTGCCTAACATGTACGGGAAATTTTATCCCGAATCCTAAGTAGGGATAAGTCAGCGTCTAACACGCGTTGTCGGTTTAGTCTTTCATCGATTGAAAAAAACACCAGAATCCGAGTCTGGAGACTTTTATCCTGAATCCTAAGTAGGGATAAGTCAGTACCTAACACGCGTTACCGAGTAGTCTATTCCCGTGAAAAAGATGAAGTCTACGTGTTCGATATCGTAGCACTAAAAGAGTTAACTCTTTGAGCACAATGTTACATGCAGAACGGATTTAAACAATCTGCATGCTAGCCCAACTCAAACGGTAGTCGGTAAAGGCACGTCAAATCCGTTGATGGCTAAGGATTGGCCAAAAATCCTAAGTCTACGTCTAACACACATTGCCGGATAGTCTATTCCCATAAGAAAGACGAAGTCTACGTATTCAATATCGTAGCACTAAAAGAGTTAACTCTTTTAGCACAACGTTTTGTGCAGAACGGATTTAAACAATTTATGCGCTAGCCCAACTCAAATGGTAGTTGATAAAGGCTTATCAAACCCGTTGATGGCTGAGGGTTTGCTAAAAATCCTATATATATAAGAGTCATTGACGCATCAGCTTCACTAGTTAGTCTCGTGACTTGTGCATCTGACAACTTCAGGATAAGATCCATACCTACAGAGGAAACAACTTTAATAGTTGGACCTGTAACTCGACGTTTAGAACCGCTACACTCCAATGTCGAGCAATCTGAAACCCTAAGGTCAACGCCAGTCAACACGTTACGATGAAAGTCAACACTGGTCAACGCGTAACCCTAGGTCAACGCCAGTCAATATGTTGTGATGAAAAGTTAATGCGTAGCTCTGAATCAACATCGGTCAACATGTTATGACGGAGATAATTAGTTCAAAGTCAACTCAATGACACAAGACAAAACCAACTTACCAGTTTTGATTCAAGACTTCGACGACGGCCAGACGATAAACACAGCCTCAGGAGAACTTTAGCTATTCGTCAAAATATCGAATAAACTAAAAATCAAAGGAGTTAAGAATCAAGCTAACTACAGGTCCTTTTACACCAACTGAAGATTGGACCGATCATATCCAAAGTATTTTAGGCTCATCTGTAAAAGAAATAAGACTGAAACACTTTGAAGGGGGTATCTGTAGACATCAAAAATTACCTATAGGTCCCCACACGTGGCTCGAGACAGAGAGAAGATGAAGAATATCACTATTCGAGTCACAGAAGCTCATTTGACAATGACAAACACATAAAGAGAGTCGATGGACTGTGTGAAGCAACGAAACTTCAGAATAACCAAACACGAACTGATCGGGAACTACACGTAGCTTACAAAAGACGAAGCACCCCTCAGGTCCTGCTTACTCCACATATGATTCAATCATGGAAGCTCGTAGATATTTTTATCAGATTTCTAACACACTTATAATCATGCAATTCTGAGTTTGGACAACAAAAATAAGGCAAAAACGGACAGAGTGCGTGATACTACGTTCCGGGCCTCGCCGAGACACCCCTTGGTGTCTCGGCCAAGCCGAGACACCCCAAGGTGTCTCAACCATGTCCGAGACACCTATGAGTGTCTCGGCCATGGCCGAGACACTCACAAGTGTCTCGGCGATGCTAAGACACCCATGGGTGTCCGTAGACCCGAAAAACTAAATTTTGGCAGTTTAAAGCTGTTTTTTGATCGTTAACCACCTGGATTTGTTTCAACTAATAGAATATCATCCAAGAATATGGTTAAGTGGTTATAACTAAAGATAAGAGTGAATTGACTATTCATATCCAAAAACAGGGATTCCTAAGCCTATAAATGCAGCCCTAGGGCCTTTATTTTTCCAGATCTGGAATTCTCGAGTGTTGGCGAAGCCCTGTTAAACTGAAGACTAAAGGAGCATGAATTTTAGAAGGGAGAAGGAGATCGGATCAAGTTCGTCGGCATAAAGCAGAAGAGCTCGTCAGATCTACACGTCCCGATCCTTTGCCTTAAGATTGCCTTGTTACGGTGATCTCGAGAAAAGTGATTATCTCGTTATTGCCTAGATAATTGCTTCGGCTTCTTGATTCCTTCACAAATCGACAAAGCTCTAGATCTGATCTGATCGTTTGGTGGTCCACGGATACTAACGTCCTCGTTACAGACCAAGATCCCATGCAAGCAGCAGGCGATAAACACCCGTTGTGCTGTTTGATGAGAGTTGTACTTTTTTTTGTTTTCATTGTGTAAGGGTCTTATAAAAAGACTAATCTTTTTATTTTTATTGTAACGATTGAAGTTGTAATGAATACTACAATGAATATATCAACTTTCTCCCCAAACAAACATCAGATTTTGATACGCATACCGAGATATGTACACATACGCTTAGTTTATATTGAATTGACATGCATTGTCGAGGTATTTGACACACGTGGAGTTGATGAAAATGAAAGAACATATGATGAATTATTGTTCATCAGTTATGGATGCTCAGTACAGTTCTTTATCCCATAATGAGACCTCAGTTGTACCACACTAGGAGTATTTGGTTATTTTTCCCGTAATGAGACCTCGGTTGTACCAAATACTCGAAGATGATCGGTGTGTTTTTTCCAGTTTAAGCTGATATGCTTATTCACCATTGTATGATCATCTGGAAGCATATCCGGAATAGAAAGATAAAACCTATTGCCACAAAACGATTGAGTAAGGATGTTGAATCTACATGTGAATGTGAGAACCTTACAAATGTATTGTTATGTGATAAAGACATATTCACACAGTCATAGTTTGCTCCCATGTTAGATTAGCCAAGTGTGGGGTATATTTTGGATACATGATATACATGATATGGCTTATGGTGATATTGAGCTGGATGATATTGGTATTTCCTTATGAGTGCGCCAACTACCCGAGGGTAGTTCGAGATGTGACATTAGTTCATATTGGTAAAGGTTTGGAGTATTGCTCTTCTTGTACTGTTTTCATTCATATGATCAGAATTGGTATTTAGCGATTCACAATTGAAGACATGGTATATACATGAGGGTTTCCTTGTTTGGATTATTTCGCTTGACATACTAATTCTCGTGTTGTGGGTTTCTAAAAAACAATCTCCATTTAGAGTTATATGAATTATTTTTAAAGCTATATGTACTTACAGTATTTTCCTATATACTCCAACCCCTTCCCTTGGAGGCGGTGGAGATGATCTCGCCAGCACTTTGATGCTTATTGTTTCCCCCCTTTCAGGAAGCGAGTCCGACACACGGAGAGTCGTAGGTTGATGAGATTGCATCTTAGATTCCATCTAGTTATTTATGTTTGTAGTTATTCCAGAGCTCCGCAGTAGCTGAATATTTTTAGACTCTAGACATGTACTTTTATTTTGTAGAGGCTGAATTCCTTAGTGAGATTCATTTAACTCTTTATTCTGAGACATGATACATTGTTACAGTTTAGAGATATTCTTAGTCTATTTTAGTTGGGCTCATTTGTTGATTACTTCTTACATACTTCTTTTGTACATATTCTGTTCTTGTACTATTTTTATTATTTGTCTATTTTGTACCTTTACTTTTTTATTGATTCTAGTAGAGAGATAGTAACTAAGATGGTGAAATATGTCATAGTATGGTGTTGGTGCTTGGTAGGTTTGATAATCTGGGTTTCACCTTGAAAAGCATCCTTATGAGAACCCTGGGGCGTCACAGTTTGCCAAAAATCCTATGAGTATTATGCTTATCTATTCTAAACAGAATGGGTAATCATAATAAAGTATAAAATTCACTGACGCATTAGCCTCACCAGTTAGTCTTGTGACTCAAGCAGGGTAGCTTCAAAGATAATAGTTGTATCAGCACCAACGACTGGTCCTATAATCATATCCTGCACAAAGAGCTCAACCTGGCGAGCATCCAATGCATTCTCAGCTCACTCTTCCCAAGACTCCAATAAGTATAAAAGTATAAACTGGTTCTTCCCTTATACTCTGATGAGTATACGAGTATAAACTACATATCCTTGAACCTCCAACGGGTACACGAGGTTAAATTAATTCCCGAAACTCTAAGGAGTATACGAGTATAAACTGATTCTCTGCGGTCTAACGCCTTCAGAGCTTAAACTATATAGACTCTAGTTAACATATGAGTATAATTTGCATTCACAATGGTCAACGCGTTGCAATAAAAGTTAACGCTGGTCAACGCGTTGCAAATGAGAGTTAACGCTAGTCAACGCATTGCAAATGAGAGTCAACACTTGTCAACGCGTTATAATGAAAGTCAATGCCGATCAACACATTATAAATAAGAGTCAATGCCGGTCAACACATTGCAAATGAGAGAGAGTGCTGGTCCACGTGTTGCAACGAAGGTCTATGCCGTTCAACGCGTTGATGATTTTCGTCGAAATAAGGCTCAGGATGAGATTCCAGGTCAAAAGGATAATCACGGGGAGTTCAATTATGATTCAGATATGAATTCCTAACAAAAATAATCAGTTCAACACCAATCTATTAATATGATCTAAATTCAAAAATCCACACACCAGTTTCAGTTCAAGATTTCGACAACGGTGAGACGATAAACGCAGCACCGGAATAATTTTAGCTATTCAATAAAATACTGAATAGACTAAAAACTGAAAGTCAAAGAATTGAAGGTTCATATCCAAAATATTCTAGGCTCCTTTATAAAAGAATGAGACTAAAACACTCTGGAGGGAGTCTCTGTAGGCGTTAAAATTTGCCTATAGGTTCCCGTACGTAGCTCGAGACAAAGAGAAGATGATGAATGCCACTATCCAAGTCAAAAAAGATTATCTGATGCTGTAAAGAAGCAAAAAAGCATAGGAAACGAGTCGACAAAGTTTACGAGTCAACAAAAGGCGTAAAACGGAAAAATGATGACGAAACACCTTGTGTGTTTCGCCTACATGGGCAAAACACACAACCGATTTCACCCATTCAGCCTCCAGACGATGCATATTTCTATAGAATTCTAGGATTCATTCATTCTAGAGCCTCCCCAACTAACTTGAAGCTATCATTGAACATGAAAAAGTGGTTATCAACTGAAGATAAGATCAAATCGTGAATTCTCATACGAAAATGGGGCACCCAAAGTCTATAAATACAGCCCTATGGTCCCTATGCACGAAATTTGGAATTTTAGAGCTTTAAGGTGAGATGCTAACCCTGAGAGAGCTAAGCCATGAATTTTAGAGAGGAGGAAGAGAGATTTTGGCGAACTTCATCATAAAGAAGAAGATTTTGAGAAATCAACAACTCCTGCATCAATTCCTTAAGATCAAACTTCGTTTTGATCTTGAGAAGAGTGTTTATCTCAATCCTTGAGATATTTACTTAAATTCTTGTCTCTTTCAAGAAACAAAATCAACCGGATTTGATCCTTGGTAGTCCATGGATAAAAGCATCCCTGGCACAGGTAAAGATCCTACGCAAGCAACGAGCGATAAACGATCCTGTGTGTGTTTCTAGGAGATCCCCCTATTTGTTTTCATTGTGTGAGAAAGTCTTATAAAAACACTAACTTTTTTTTGAATCTGTAAGATGATAAATGTGTAATGGATTTAGCAATGAAAAAGATTTCTGATGCAAATAAATGGTATCCAAAATGTGCTAAATTTCATCTATCTCATCTCATCTTTGCCGATGTCCTCCTTCTGTTTAGTAGAGGTGATTCTTAATCTATGAGAAAAATTTATAGGTGTTTTTAAGAATTCAGTTTAGTGTCAGAGCTTGAAGGAAATACTTCAAAAAGCTCAATTTTCTTTGGGGATATTAATAAAAACTCTAAATATCCAATGCTAACTTCTATGGATCTTGATGAGGCACTCTACCTATAAGGTAATTGGGCATGCCCCTCATATCCAAAGGACTTTATTTGTTGACTGCAACCCTCTTCTATCCAAAACCTCAAATCAGTTTTAAGGGTAGATTAAGAAAAGAAAACTATCTTATGCTGAAAAGCTTCAAATGATTAAGAGTGTTATAATTAGACTACAAATATTTTGGACTAGTACTATATTCTTCTAAAGAGAGTCTTACACAAAATAGAAGAGTTATGTAGAGGATTTCTATGGGGAAAATTGCTGAAGGAAGAAAGGTCGATTTTGTTTCTTGAGATAATGTATATCAATTGAAAACTAATGGTGGTTTGGGCTGATTCTCCACTGGAATCTGGAATGTTGCTGCTGCCATTAAACTGTTAGCGATTTTATAGAGATTAATTTGCAGAATTCAACACTAAATGAATAATAGCATCAATAAAAATGCCATAAGCAATCAAATACCAAGATTTAACGTGGTTCGATAAATCATGCCTACGTCCAAGAGGTAATCCAGAAAGAAATATTTCATTATGAATCAAGAGTACAATCCCTCCAGGTTACACCTGAACTTGAGGATTAAAACAAAAGAGAAAGATACAGTGTTACCTCTAGGATACTAAAACCCTAAACATGTCTCACCAAAAATCTCCAATACTCACGGAGAAACCAACACCGTAGCCTTAACGGCGTCATCGTTTTGAAGACAACAGCTTTTGATTCACTACAATCAGACAACCGAGGTATCCAGAATCTAAACTTTTCTCTCTCTCTTTCTCTCTCTCTCTCTCCCCTCTTTTTTCTCTCGGAGTTACCATTCATAGTTTATTGTAGCACCAAAAAAATTATAGGTTTCTTATGAAAAGAATTTCTTTATAAAAGAATTTTATTTTCAGGTCGTCCAAACTTATTTCTATTACAACTAGATCTTCTAAATCCTCTTCTAAATAAATTTTTAATTCATGTGGACCTCATGTGGGCCTTACCTTAGGCTGGACACAAGTCAATCTCCCTCTCCAGCCTAACGAGGGGGTATGTCAATCTGTAACTCCTTAAAGGGAGTTCATGCTGGCCTATCACCGACACAACTCGATCTTCTCTCAAGAAACGATCTTCGTTAAAAAATATGCTGAAGTTTTATCTGTGTGAATCTTCTATAACTTTAGCTCCTCTTTCTCAATGGCTTCTATAAGTCAATGATATCTCACATCAATGTGTTTCATTCTAAAGTGGAATGTAGAATTCTTGCTCAAATCAAGAGTACTTTGACTATCAATAAAGATTTCATAATTATCCTGCTGCAAGCCTAACTCCTGTAGAAATCTTCTCAACCAAATAATCTCCTTACCGGTTTCTGCAGCTATAATATATTCCACCTCTGTTGTAGATAAAACAACACACTTCCGTAACCTGGACTGCTAAGATACTGCTCCCACTACAAAAGTGAACAACCAACCTAAGGTAAACTTCCTGTGATCGAGATCACCTGCCATATCCGCATCTATAAAACCTGATTTACGTATTATTGTATAATTTGTTGTATTATTCCTACTATTGCATATTATCTATCGTATTAGCACAATTGGTACGTTTTATCGCGTAGATAATTATTCCATAATTATTTGATTTTTAAAATAAGTAATTATATGTTTTATTAATTATTCTTGTTTAATTGTATAATTTATAGTATTATTTCTTCAGTTGTGTATCAGCGGTTGTATTAATACAACTGGTATATTTTTTTTTAGATAATTATTCTGTTATTAATTTAATTTTTAAGAAACTGTAATTGTTTATTTTAATTATTTTCGTTTAAATACCAAACCCTAACTAATATTATATATATATATAGGGATGGGAAAGCCTTGTTCATGTGGTCGGATGTGACTGTTGATGTATCTTCCAGGCTCACGCCAGTGAATTCGTGTAGTCACTTTAGTCAGTGAATTTGTATAGTCACCCGAGTTCTGCTTGAGTTCGGACCAGGCCGAAATCGGATTACGTTTAGTCCTCTAACTAATTCATGTATCGGTATTAGATGCACGTAGGGTGTTTGGGAACAGTCAGCTATTCGATGATATGAGTGATGGCTCTGTGTGAGATGTGGACCAGTGAGTTTTAGGATGGTTAGTATTCGACTCAGATACTGTATTCATATAGTTGTATGTTATCATGTTAGGGTGAGGATTGCCTCTTGATTTATTAGATTTCCAGTTGCATGTACCATTGTCTTTCCTATTGGTATTATTACTGTCATAGCATGAGTCAAACGACCATTTTATTTTTCTATGTGGGATCTTGCCGTGTGCCATGCACGCTGACGTACACCTATTTTCTCTAGTGTGTGTTAGACTTATGTTTTGATGAACAGGTCTAGTTTGATGATACAGCAGAGCCGGTGTATGCCCAGACGGAGTGTCCTTCCAATGGAGTGGAAGAACAAACTGAAGCCTAGACGTGTTTTCTTCTTTAGAAGCTGATGAACACTAGAACTCTTTTACAGTATTTTCTTTAGTTTGATGATGGATTTAGTTATTTTATTAGTATTTCTTTTTATTATGGACTATGTATTTTTATTCCTAGTTGCACCGTTTTTATAATAAGGGTATGTTTGACCCATATTTTTTTATGTCTGGGATGATTTACTATTGATAATATGTCTATTTCTTATTCTGGGTTGTTATTATATTCTTGCTATTGTGATCAGGGACCTATGACCGATATTCTTTTGCTTAACGCTTAGCGTATTAGATTGAGAAGAAAAAAGGAAGAAAAAAACTAGTGTATATTTCTCCTCAATCTAATGCGTTGCGGGCTTGTTCATGTTCTGATTCCCAGGTATTTTGGGAATCAGGAAGTGACAGCAAACCACGGCATACATCAAATTCCCTACAGCTGAAGAGTAAGGAATATTCTCTATCTTACTCTTTTCCTCATCTGTAGTCGGACAAAACTTTTTTCTAAGCATCAAATGACTTGCAAGAGGAGTAATGACTGACTTGGCATCTTTTATGTTAAATCTGTCAAGTAGCCATTCAAATTTCTCCTGTGATAATCACAACTTCCTAGCATTTCTTGTAGGCATCAAAAATTACCTATAGCTTCCCGCATGCAGTTCAATATGGAGAGAAGATGATGAACATCATTATCCGAGTTAAGGAGGATTACCTGATACCGACAAGTGCATGAAGCGAATTGGCCAACCGTCGATGACGTAGCAACAAACCACTGGAACGGCAAAGCAAGGGAAAGCGCACTCACTGGCCACCTCCAAGTGGCCCGCATGCGTTCATCGGCTACCTTCAAGTGGCCCACACGCTCATCAGCCATAACTAAGTGGCCCATGCATTCACCGGCCACCTCCAAGTAGCCCGCTCGTTCATCGGCCACCTCCAAGTGGCCAATGTATTCACCGACCACCTCTAAGTAGCCCGCGTATTTACCGGCCACCTCCAAGTGTCCCACGTGCTCATCGGCTACCATCAAGTGGCCCACACGTTCACCAGCCACCTCCAAGTGGCCCGTGTGTTCACCGGCCATCTCCAATTGGCCCACACATTTACCGGCCACCTCCAAGTGGCTCATGCATTCACTGGTTAGCTCCAAGTGGGCCACAAGCTCATCAGCCACCACCAAGTGGGCCGTGCGTTCACCGGCTACCTCCAAGTGACACACACACTCATTAGTCACCACTAAGTGGCCCGTGCACTCACCGGTCACCTCCAAGTGGCCCGCACGCTCATCAGTCACCTCCAAGTGGCCCGCGCGCTCATTAGCCATATCCAAGTGACCCGCACACTCACCGACAACCTCCAAGTGGTCCGTACGCTCACCGACCAACTCCAAGTGGCCCACGCGCTCATCAACTACCTCCAAGTGGCCCGTGTGCTCACCAGCCACCTCCAAGTGGCCTGTGCATTTATCAGCCACCACCAAGTGGCTCATCTGCTCACCGACCTCCTCCAATTAGCCTGCGCACTCGTCATCCACCTCCAAGTGGCTTACGCACTCACCGGCTAGCTCCGAGTGGCCTACGCACTCATCAGCCACCTCCAAGTGGCCCACGGGCTCACCGACCACCTCCAAGTGGCCCGTACACTCATCAACCACCTCCAAGTTGCCTACACGCACACTAGCTACTTCCAAGTGGCCCATACGCTCATCAACCACCTCCAAGTGGCATGCGCGTTCACCGGCCATCTCCAAGTAGCCTACGCGCTCATCAGTCACCTCCAAGTGCCCCCACGTTTACCGACCAACTCCAAGTGGCCCGTGTACTCATCAGCCACCACCAAGTAGCCCGTGTGCTCATCAGCCACCTCCAAGTGGCACGCACGCTCACCGGCCACCTCCAGGTGGCCCACACGCTCACCGACCACCTCTAAGTGGCCCGCGTGTTCACCAACCACCTCTAAGTGACTCGTGTGCTCATCAGCCACCTCTAAGTGGTCTGCACACTCGTCAACCGCCTTCAAGTTAACAAAACATATGAAGCGAATCGATGAAGCGTACAAGTTAGAAAAACGACAAAATACACATAAAGGTAAAAAAAGAACAAACTAAAAAAGCCCTTGATGGCTGAGTCACGTCAAAAACGACTCGACCAAGGCTAGTGGCTCGGCCAAGGCCGAGCCACAATTTGGTGGCTCGCGTTCAGAAGTGCCCAAAACGTATTTTTTGACGGGTTTTATCGGGATTTGATCATTTCAGAGCCTCCCAATTGCTTTGATACTATCTCTAAACATGGTTAAGCGGTTGTTATCTGAGGATAAGGTCAAATCATCAATTCCTATCCTAAAATGCTACAACCGAAGCCTATAAATACAAGTTCAGGGCCCCTTACGCAGGGAATCTAAAATCGAAGGTGAGGTGTTGTCAAATTGAAGAGTGGAGAACGAATTTCAGAGAGGCTAGTAGAACTTGGCGACATTCTTCAGCATAAAGAAGGAGAGTTTGAGAGATCTGAGGTCTATCCACCTTTCCTCCAGATCAAACTTGATTTTGATCTCGAAAAGAGTCGTAATCTTGCTTGGTCGAGATTATCACTTCTGCGATTGTTTTCTTTGTGAAGCAAGAGCATTAATTTTTTATTTTGTCAACCGGATCTAATCCGTGATGGTTCACGGACAAACACGTCCCCGGTACAGGCAAAGATCTCATGTAAGCAGCGGGTGATAAACATCCTCTGTGTGTATTTCTAGGAAGTTGTAATATATTTTTGTTGTAACAATAGATCTTATAAAAAGTTTAACTCTTTTGAATTTGTAATCGATAAACAAGTAATGGATTTAGCAATTGTTTGTGGAAATTTTGCAGTAAAAGAAATGAAAGAAAAATTGATTTGTATTCCTTCGATCTCGATTATAATTCAATTACAAAAGAGAGGAGAATGAATTTGAGTCTCCCCTTTGTTTAAAACTAGGTACTTCTTGGTAGCGATGGAGTGTCTCCTTCGAATGATCGTGTCGAATTCGCTCTCTGTTGACGGTCCGACCGTCCTATCTCACGAGAACAATTGAGTTGTATGGCAAGTTTGATTGAGAACTCTTAACGAGTTTAAGAACTCAGAACAAGTTGAATCTCTGTAACAGAGTTGTTAGAACCGAATAATCGATTAGTGTAATTAACTCGGTTTGCAAGTTTAATTAAGAACTCTTAACGAGTTTAAGAACTCAGAGCGAGTTGAAACTCTGTAACAGAGTTATTAGAACCAAAAATTCGGTTAATAGCAAAGTAGATTTGTTGTTGCTGCAGGATTCTTCAAGATTTGATCTTCGAGATCTGACTGAAATCTTCGATCTCCTAAGGATTCGACCTTGATCTCCAGAAAATCCAACCTTATGCGGTTTTGATCCCAATATCTTCAACCCCCTACTCAGTTGAGTAGTGCGGTTATTTATAGGGGATAAGGGGTGTAACTAACCCCTAGATCCGCTCTTAAGTGGACAAAAATCCCTCAAAACGTGGGATAAACGGTTTTGAGGCCTTTAAGCTTGAGTTTGACCAAGTCAAACGCCTAAATTAGCGTTCTGGGCCTTAACTCTATGTCTTAGACTTGAGACGCAGAGTTGGGTGTTTGCTGGGAACTGAAAATGCAAGGGCCGCTTACGTTTTGGGTCTTAACTCTGCGCCTCAGACTTAGGATGCAGAGTTGGGTATCTACGGAAGAATGCACAGGCTGTTTGTATGATGAATCTTAACTCTGCGTCTTGAATTTAAGACGCGGAGTTGGATGTCTGCTGAAAAATGCACAGGCCGCATACGTTTTGAATTCGAGAAGCGCAGAGGTGGACTCTGTGTTTGGAAGAGGTTGTTGACTTGTAACCTCTTCTATTACAGCTTTACGAAGACTACTGCGGGGCATGAAAGTCGTCAGATTGTAACTTTCACTGTTGATTTGTGAAGACCGCTGAATAGAGTTTTCATCAGTTATTAGAAGTGTAGTTGAATTGTAACTCTTCTCGATCTATATGAAAAGTCCTCCATTTGCAGCTTTCATTTGTTGGCATGAAAGTTATCTGATTATAACTTTTGTTGTTGAATCTTGATGGGGATCAACTATCTATTGTGATTTTTAGACAGCCTACAGAACCCCCTCCAAAGTTTTCGAAAGTTCACGGTTGACTGGGACGAATTTTCAGAATACTTTGGATCCCAAAATTTAGTTGGTTGGTTGTTCACTCCATCTGATTGGAAGACATTTCGAATCTGGTTGTTGTAATGTTGAAATTCTGTTTCCTCGAACTCAACAAGGTGACCTTTTTAAGTCTTGATGATAATGAACTTAGTTAAACAAGCTAAAGCCTAAGTTATTACGGATGAACCAGACAAGAGCGATGATGACGATAATTTTGTCTAGGTCCTTGAGATACTCCACTCAATCTGCGATGAGGTGTATTCTTTGGATTTTGTCTGGGTCCTTGAGATACTCCACTCAATCTGCGATAAGGTGTATTCTTTCATCCAGAGAATTCTTGTAGGCATTAATGAACACTCAAAATGCAGTTTTCAGCTTCATTGATCTTGTGGGCATGTTAAGCCATTTTGGAGAATGAGGTGTGCACCGAATCGTGTCTTCATTAATCTTTGTGGGAATATTAAACCACTTAGAAGAATGAGTTGTGCACTAAATCGTGTCTTTATCACTCTTGGTTGGGATGTTAAGCCACTTAAAAGAATGAGTTGTGCGTAGCTCCTGGCTTCATTAATCTTAGTGGGAATGTTAAGCCACTTAGAAGAATGAGTTGTGCACAGCTCCTGGCTTCATTAATCTTAGTGGGAATGTTAAGCCACTTAGAAGAATGAGTTGTGCGCCGGATCGAGTTTGACAGTTTTAACGTTGCTGATTGTAATCTGTCTGTACTCATCCAGTAGACTCCCCAGCGGAGTCGTCTGTTTCTTATCGGCTTTGGTCACCTTGATAGCTGAGACCAGCTTTCCTCTTTTTATTTAAAGCTAGGTCTTGGTTTTAAGTGTCGAGAAATTCATTTGGTAGTATTAAAACGCACAGGTGGATTCCTATGCTTGAGGATTGAAACGCAGAGTTGAACTCTGCGTTCAGAAGTTCAACCAACGTAGGCGCACAGGTCGCGTTTGGCGGGATTCTGGGCCTAGAATTTCGCCCCGATTCGACAGCTCACAGCTTTCTATAAATAGACCGCTGGGGTCAAATCAAAAGTCATTCGACTTTTCATCTGCTCTTTTTCACAAAACTTTAACAAAAACTTTTTGTTTTGAACTCCGGCGAACCCTGTTCATCTTCTCCGACCATCATCCTTAATGGGTCCCAGAAAGAAGACCGTCTCCCGCTCTAAGCCCGCCGATGCTACTGTTCCGAGCTCACAACAAACCTCGGCCGTCGGCGGTGATGTCACTCGAGCTGATGCGATGCCGATACAAGCTCCTCCCGTCGGTGGTAAGTATCGACTCCCATGGCCACAAAACTTGCTTCGGGAAGATCTGAACAATAAGGAAACTCATTTTGATGTTAGAACGTAGAGTTAGGACTCTGCGTTTCAAATTCGAAACGTTGGGGTCCGACTTCTGCGCTCGAATTTTGTAACGTAGGACTTAGACTCTGTATTTGAATGACTAACGCAAAGCCTGACCTATGCGTTGATTAGATTTGACACAGGGTTTAGTCTGTGTGTTTGAGTCCTTAACGCATGGTCCGACCTCTACGTTGATAAGATTTAACATAGGGTTTGAACCGTGCGTTCGAATGTTTAACGTAAGGTTCGACCTCTGCGTTGATAAGATTTAACGCAGGGTCTGAACCGTGCGTTTGAATGTTTAACGCAAGGTCCAACCTCTGCGTTGATAATATTTAATGTAGGGTCTGAACCGTGCATTTGAATGTTTAATGCAAGGTCCGACCTCTGCGTTGATAATATTTAACGCAGGGTCTGAACCGTGCGTTTGAATGTTTAACGCAAGGTCCGACCTCTGCGTTGATAATATTTAACGCAGGGTCTGAATCGTACGTTTGAATGTTTAACGCAAGGTCCGACCTCTACGTTGATAATATTTAATGCAATGTCTGAACCGTGCGTTTGAATGTCTAACGCAAGGTCTGACCTCTGCGTTGATAATATTTAACGTAGGGTCTGAACCGTGCGTTTGAATGTTTTAACGTAATGTTTGACCTCTGTGTTGATAAGATTTAACGTAGGGTCTGAACCGTGCGTTTGAATGTTTGACGCAAGGTTTGACCTGTGTGTTTAAATGGCTTTATTCCTCTAAGGATTTGACTAATGTTACCTTCGTTTTATTTTTATGCTGACTGACTGAATGTTTTTTTCCTTTTGCAGTACCTTACACCCGCGAACCTCTCACACTTCGTCATCACTTTGGGCGTGAGGGTGGCGTGGATTTGAATATGCAGTTCAATCTGCGTCAGGAACTCCTAATTTTTTAGGATACCGACAAGGATCGTGTTACCCTGATTTCCCATCCAAGCCCGGCTGTACGCAGGATTTTGGTGATAGATGCCAAATTTGAAACTGACTCCCGTAAGAAGCTCATCAAGCCGACATTTCTGTTTGGGGATCATGTCACTGTCCAAAAAGAGATCGTGACTGGTGGCTATTATAAGTGGTTGAGACAAGTAGGAGATCGCCACTTCTTCCTCCCTGACATGCATGGGATGTTTCCTATCGCTTATTATCAGTGTGCCTCCGTCCCTCGACATATGAATTAGGACCTTGTCAGGGAGCAGGATGGGGTAGCTGTCGGGGCATTGACTTACACAGGCGTACACACCGTAGGTTACAACCGACAGGTGTCAGCTTTGGAACCCTGCCTATTCTCAAGGGGATATCTCGTTGGAGAAACAGCTAGTATAGCTAACACTTTCATACGGAGATTTTTGGCTGTAAAAGGGGAGTTACCCTCTTCAGTATTTAGAACTCCCGGATGGGTTCATTCTTCAAGAACAGGGTGGTAGGCAAGAATGACAGAGTTCGTGCTGATAGAGCTAGAGGGATCATTGGCTCGATCTGGGCTCAGTTGCCCTGTAATGGCTACCAGATGTGGTATTGACGACAACCATTACAATTTTTTTGCTATTCTGGAGAGATACAATCCGGAGACGTGTACATTCTTCACACCTATGGGGGAATTAGGATTTGCCCTCCACGAAATGTATGACATTTTGGGTCTTCCTTTTGGAGACTTGCTCTACGAATAGTTCATCACAGGGTCAAGTGAACTCAGGATTTTGAAGGAGATGAACCCCGATGTCTATGACACTCTATGGGAAGTAATGTGTCATTTTCAAATCTGCACCCAACTAATGGAGACACGGGGACGTGGTATAAAGCAGCTATCCTGGGCCGAATATCTATTCTAGAATTTATCTCACAAGACCGCCGCTGTGTCTCGTCGGAGCGTGAGCACCCCTGAGGCGATCCAAGCTTTAATCAACGATGCCACAGCCCATCATGTCAACGAGGGATTAGAAGATGATTTCCCTGCATAGACTGAATTTGAAAGCTTCCACCATCAGGCTGCTATACCCATCTCTAATATGGCCTTGTTGGCGGGCTTTCTCATGCTGTGGCTGAAGCGGTGTGTAGTCCCTACCAGGCCAATAGATGCTGTGGTGATAAAAGTAGTCTACCCAACTGTCCTCTTAGCTCACGGGAGGCCTGTGAACTTACTTTCAGCTATGATATGCTATTTGCAGCATGGTTTGAGGGAGTTGTGACTCAAATTCATTCAGGTGAAGGAGACAGACTCTGAAGGAAAGAAAAGTTTTGTGACTCCAAATCCTCGAGTACCTCTGCCGTATACTTACTTGATGGCTTGGTACGTATCCTATTGTCCTCATTTGATGAGTGCCCCATTTGCTTCAGATGAAGGCTTCGTCCCCTTTGTGCAGAGACTGGAAGAATCTACTTAGGAAGGCACATATCTGGTGAGGGTTCGTCAAATCTTGTCGAGAGACCTCAATTATCACATATTCCGCTGCTTCCCAGACTTCGATGGTGGTGGCTATGGGCAGGTATTTTAAGATACCGCTGGCTCGAATGGTTTTACCCATTTAGACGGAGGTGTTTTCCACTGGCTGCTGAACATTAGACCGGGTTATCTTCTACTTAGGCAAGGTGACAAATGTATACCATACCAACCGTACCGATTCGCTCGACAATTTGGGTACGATCAATTATACATTGGAAATCCACGGGGCCATCTTGTAATTGTTGGTAATATATATGAAGGGGCTCGGGCCTGGTACTACTCCACAGCAGGCTGTACTGGAGCTACCTTTAGGTTACCTCACAAGACGCCCAATTCACTTCTCTCCATGGCTTTCTGCAACTAGTATCATACAGCTTCTAAGATACCTGATTACAAGCTGAATCTGTCCGGCCTTCGAGAGATTAGAAGAATGTATTCATCCAGGAAAGGAGCTCGAGTAGTATCTCGTCTGAAAGGGATCAATGAATTCCTATCTTATGAAGACGAAGCTGAAGAAGAAGAAGAAGAAGATAGAGGACTAGAGAATGCTCCAATAATGAGTCCTAAGGCTGTTGAAACTCTAAAAACGAGGGCAGTCGGAAAAAGAGCTCTTACTGAGGAAGAAGCAATTCAACACGAGAAGCGTACTCGCATGAAATTAGTAGTAGACCCTCCCTCTCAGAAACTAATGGCGGATGCTTTTAAGTCCACTGGAGGAGACGAAAGACAAGAATCTGTTGCTGCCAGTTGCCCTCTTTGCACTGGACTTCGCTCCGGAGGTCTCGTGTTTCCTAGTGAATTTTCTTCTTATCATCCTGAGGACCAAGAAGAGGGTGGGGATGAGTCATTGATTGGGGATGCAGAATCTTCCCCTACACTAGACCCTGATATTTCATCATTCCCAGATCAAGCCCCAAATGCTACTCCTTCGACTACAGAGACGTTGCCTACAGCGTCTCCATCTGAAGAGGTTAGGCCCCCTACAGACGAACCTGTGGCGGATGAGTTAGAGAAATTTAACGAGAGTCAGTCTCCTGTCGCTTCCGTGCTATTTCCGCATACAGGGGCGCTATCCCTAGCCCAACGATAGGCATTATGACTAAAGCGGATGCGACTGCAAGTTCTCCCGGAATCTCGGCTGCAGATGATGAGGAACCGTTAGATTATGGGACCTCTTCTCGTAGTGACAATGCTGATGGAGAAGGAAGTGATGGTAGTGATGATCTCGTTGACTGGACCATTCCACCCCCGATCTCTTCCGACAAGGCGTCGTCTTATATTCCCTCTTCCCCTATTAGTAAAGATTACACACTTTGGTTTTTCTGGAATTTTCTTTCTTTTATACTAATTGCTCTCATGTGTAGGTTCTCCAACTCATAAGGCTGCCGATACGTCATCACCTCGCAACCAGCAAGCAACAGCTGTCTCTCTCTCTGAGCCAACACCGTTAACGACTACTTCTTTACTAGAAGAGTCCCCTCCGTTGATGATTTCTCTCAAATCTACGGGGACGGAGACTGCTCTGAGTTTAACCCAGGCAGGGAAGCTCGTGATTCTTCCTTAAAGTCCTTTGCAATTGGACATCACTATGGCTTCCCCGGCTTCTTCACGATCGTCGCCAACAGTTCTTGTACAGGGTCTACTATTTTAGGTTCCCCAATTACATCTCCTACGACATCTCTAAGTCCAGTGGTCATTCCCTCTATGCTCAAAATCCTTATACGACCTTTGGAGGATACGATGAGGATGGCGATTGAGGAGGTCGGTGCTGGACGAGCTTCATTTGATTCTTTTAAGCCAATACTCATGCACTTTTTGAACGGCATTCGATATGTGGATGACGCTCGCTGGTTTTAGCACTATTCAGAGAATGTCTCTCAATTGGAAAAGGATCTAAGTGCTTTGGAGGAGTTGCGCAGTGCTGATCTTGCCGCCTAAATCACATTAACCTTCGATAATCTTAAGGCTGAAGCGATTCGTCAATATGAATCTCTTCAAGAAAATATCACTGAAAGGGAGCTTGAGATTGCGTCCTTACAGGGGCAATGTATTCAAAAGCAACAGGCTGTAGTTGCTTCTAATACTGCCATACAAGCATCTCGTGTAGAAATCGATCGACTCGAGGTGGAGTTAGCTCGACACAAGGCTGAGCTTGTGCGAGAAGAAGAGATCTTAAAAAGGCTCACACTAGAAAGTGTGAAGACCTACGCCAGCTATCGTTCATCGATCCAGGATCTTGAACTTATCCAAAAGGAAGCTATTGTGATGACGCCGGATGAGAACGATCTTAAGAAGAGAGCTGAGGTACTAGTACAAGCCATTCTTGAAGAGAAACTATCTGCTGTTAAGTCTCGGCTCGCATCTTTCAATTTTACTGGCCCGAGGGCTTAATGATGTCTCGCCCTTTTTGTTCGATAAGAACAAGGTTTTTTTTTTGTATCACTTTTTAATATTTCTGAATAAAATAAGAAAAGAGTTTTTTTTGCTTTTCTCCATTTATCGCATCTGTTGTGTTATGACTTACAACCATGAAATTATATGAAAAGTGCCACTTTTAGAAAAAATTTCTTTTATTATCACTTAGAATAATTTCCGAAAATTTTGATTTGTTGGGGGTTTCATAGGAACTCTTATTATTCCTATGTGGAGAATTAAAGATGTTCCCGTGTGGATTTACACTGTTAGGGGTATAATATTAACGTAACAGGGAAAATATTGTGATCGAGGCAATTTTGAGGACTTATCGCTCTATTAAGGAGAGTCGATAAGTGGATTTTGTCAGATGTGTGGTATTAACGTGACAGGGAAGGTATTGTGATCGGAGCAATTTTGAGGACTTATCGCTCTATTTGAAGAGAGTCGATAAGTAGATTTTTGTCAAAGGTGTGATATTAACTGACAGGAAAGATATTGCGATCGGAGCAATTTTGAGAACTAATCGCTCTATTTGAAGAGAGTCGATAAGTGGATTTTGTCAGAGGTGTGATATTAACTTGATAGGGAAGATATTGCGATCGGAGCAATTTTGACGACTTATCGCTCTATTGAGGAGAGTCGATAAGTGGATTTTTGTCAGAGGTGTGATTTTAACGTGACAGGGAAACTATTTTGAATAAGATCTCGGGGGACTTAGCATCTCGCTGAGGAGAATTGCCAAGTGGTTTATCATCAGAGCGATGACTTGTGATACTTGTGATTTGAACAAGATTTTGAGAATTAGCGTCTCGCTATGGAGAATTGCTAAGTGTGTTTAACACCAAAGGCGACAAATTTTGGTATTCGTGATTTAAGTAAGGTTTGAAAATGTTATCGCTCTGTTGAAGAGAGCTGATAAATTGGTTATTTACTACTCTGTTGGAGAGAGTTAGTAAATTGATCACGATTTGAGTGATTTTGGGAGAGGAATTATAGCCGTATTGGTATTGATGTCAGCTAAATTCAAATTCTGTGGGGATGATGATCGTCTGGGGTGTAATATTAACCTGACGAGGATTTAGATTCTACAGAGGAGATATAGAAGTTTAACAACGCACTGTGTAAAGAGTTCATGAACTTAGAGAATAAGTATCATGTTTTAAAATACAAGGATGGATCCTTTGTTTAGAATAATTGTAACGCAAAGGTGACCTTTGTGTTTGAGGTTCGAAAAGCAGAGTTAAGAACTCTCATAACGCAGGTTTAGGCCTCGCGTTTGGGGATTGAACGCAGAGGTGAACTCTGCGTTAAAGTCCAACCGACTTTATCTATTAACACGGAAGATCACGTTTCAGAGATGATTGGGATTCTTTCCTAGAATCCCGCACCGATTTAACAGTTTGGCGGCTTTATAAATAGACCTGTGTGGTCACATCAAAAGTCATTTGATTATTTCTACTTTTAGCTTGATTCCAAGAACGAGAATTCTCGTTTGAATTTCAATCGATTTTCCGGCGAAGTCCGTCTTCTCCGATCAACTGCATCCATGGTGCCTAGGAGGATGAGCTCGGGTTCTAAGAAGATCATCAAGGTGGCTTCAGAGACATCACCAACCGAGAACGCCGGTGATGTTGTTGCTCTTATGAGTGCCTCGACATTGCCATCGTTGTCGTATGGGCCTCGTTGCTATAGTAAGTGGTGGCCGTAGTAACTTGTTTTGACAAGTTTTCTGAAAACCCTAGACGGGTTCTTGTCAACAAGAAAGACGACTCGTTTTGTGGGTTTTGGATTCTGCGTTCAAAACGTAGATCTTGAAGTCTACGTTCAAGATTAGAAACGTAGATTTTGAAGTCTGCGTTCAAGATTAGAAACGTAGATTTTGAAGTCTGCGTTCAAGATTAGAAACACAGATCTTGAAGTTTGCGTTCAAGATTAGAAACGTAGATCTTAAAGTCTGCGTTCAAGATTAGAAACGCAGATCTTGAAGTCTGCGTTCAAGATTAGAAACGCATATTTTGAAGTCTGCGTTCAATCTAGTTCCTTTCATTGGCAACTCCCTTTAGTTATTAACTTCTGTGTCTTGTTTTGCAGTGCTTTTTCCCAATGTGCCACTTCTGCTGGAGCAGCATTTCAGCTATACTGACGATCCAGAAGTGGGGAGAACTTTTGGTCTTCATAGAGAGATTCCTCTATGTACTTTTTCTAGCTTGGAGCGGGCACATTTAATTAGGTTTTCCAAGTGTTCCACTCTTAGGGCTCTGATCACTTATCTGGATCTAGAAACACCCGCGGGTCAAGATCAATTTGTCAAACCAGTGTTGTTGTTCGGAGATCATATATTGGCTGATGACCAAGTTGGGTATGTAGAAGATTTCCGGATGCTGCAAAGAGTCAACGATCGTTTCTTCTTCCTCCCAAGCATGAAGAGAATGTACCCACTTTCATACTTTCTGAGTGTCGGTGGTCGTAGAGGTTTGGCCTTCGATCTTGTCAAGGAGAAAGAGAACATATCATTTGGATCCGGTCGATCGTCTCGTGTACAAATTGGCGGGCAACTCAAAGGTCTAAGACCTGGCAGATTTGAGAAAAAAGACCTGTCTCAGGAAGCGCCTCTTCCAGCGAACATCTTCATGCGCCAGTTTATTGCTGCTCGAGGCGAATTTCCTGCGCAAGCCTTTCGTTCTCCTGGCTGGTTGTTCTCTGGAGAAGATGGTTGGTGGACCTGTATGGTGGATTTCATTCTTGAGGAACTCATGGAGCCCCTTGCTCAGTCCGGCCTTACAATACCGGTACAGGCTACAAGGCGTGGGATCACCCAGAACTATCCCTCTTTCTTTGCTATGCTGGAGCGGTACAATCCAGACAGCTGCACCTTTTTCACACCAGTCGGGGAGTTGGGATTTGCTCTCCATGAGATGCATGCAGTATCAGGGCTATCCTTTAGGCAATGCCCTATGAAGAATTTGTTCCAACAACTGAGGAACTTTCCATTCTGAAGACTGCTCATCCAGAGATATACATCACTTTCTGGGAGTTGATGTGTCATTTCCACATCTACGCTCAGGTCGATGGGATGCGTGGAGGTGGTCTCATGCATACTGCCAGGGCAGGTTATCTATTTCAGAATTTGGGTCAGAAAAATTTGATGGTGACCCGTCTTGCTGTAAGCTCTTCTAAGAGTATTAAAGCCCGCATCAAGGCTCCTAATGCTATTTATAAGAACAAGTATTTAGAAGATGGATTTGAAGCTGACAGTGAATTTAAAAGTTTTCATCATCAAGCTGCAATTCCCATCTCTGACACGGCCCTCCTTGCTGGCTTCCTGATGCTATGGTTGAAGCGGTACGTCGTGCCGTCGAAACCGGCTGAATCGATCTTGGCTGAGGTAGTCTACCCAGCCGTTCTTCTGGCTCACGGAAGACCTTTAAGTCTTCTCTCTGCAATGACAGGTTGTCTGCAGAGAGGCCTACGGGAGCTGATTTCTAAATTCCTCAATATTAAGGAGATCAGCGTAGCTGGGAGGAAAGTTTGGAAGACTCCTCAGCCCCGTGCACCAATGCCCTATACTTATTTAGTGGCTTGGTTTGTGCTGCATTTTCCTTCTTTGATGACAGGGATTATGCACGATAGCAACACTTCTATGCCTTTTGTGCAGAGGCTTGAGTCAGCCACATAGACGATCGTGTATATAGTCTGGGCTAGACAACTCTTGTCCCTAGAGAACAATTACGATCTTTTTTGCTGCCGCCCTTGTTTTGATGGGGCCGAAGAAGAAGGCCCGAAGTTTAGCGACGTAGTCTTCGAAGGGTCCTCACTTTTAAATACAGAGACCTTCCAATGGCTTCTCGCTATCAGAGTAGGCTATCTGGTTTTCCGACTGGGCGAGAGATGTATCATTGAACCATATGTCCCTTCGCGTTTTGCTCGACAATTCGGGTATGACCAACTTTATGTTGGTAACCCTAATTCGCGACTAGCTCATATCGGGAACCTATATGAAGGGGCTCATGCTTGGTTTTTCTCTTTTGCCAGAGGGACTCATGCACAGTTCACTCTGCCCAGTTTGCCGCCTAGCTGCTCCACCGTAGCGGACTTCCACGATTGGTTTGACAAAGCTTCTCAAATCCCAGAATATGATGTATACTTCATGTATAAATAAGATCCAGGAACTTTATAAATCGAGAAGTGGTTCTACCAGGACTTGATTACCAGGGATAGAGGATTATCTGTCCTACGAACGAGAGGCGGTCGGAATCGAGGAGATCCCAAAGGAGTTACCTACTACTGAGCCTTCTGAAGAAGAGGCTACTAAAGAAGTTCTCGAGGGAGAACCCTCTCTTGAGCCTCACTCCTTAAGATCATCAGGGAAGAGGGCTCTTACTACTGAAGAGGAAGGCGAATATGATAGGAGAATTCGTAAGCGGAAGCCTGTTGCAGCTAAGAACTCCAAGAGGACTAAGTTGATGGGGGACGCTATAAAGTCTGCACCTGTTGCACCTCCTGAGCACGAAGAGGATGCTATGCTTCAAGCTGCTCCTTCCGGTCCTAAAATGACAATGATCGGGCAGGGGTCGACCATCAAAGATTCGACATCAAATATGCCTGAAAGATTACCATCTGAAGTCGTCCATCGTCCTATCCGCACTGATTATGCGAATTGTTTTATTTATCCGATTGCTCTACCCTTAAGCTCAGGAACTTTGAGGAAACTCATCGAGCAATTAGAGTATTGGATGCAAATGACCATCGATGTCGTTAGTCTTGGGGAAGTGAGCTTTAAAGTTTTTGAACCCCATCTGCTAGAGTGCCTAGCTAAGATCGGGCACCAGGGGAATGCATTGTGGACCGATAATTGTCGTGAAAGCATTGTTATTCTAGAATATGAATTGGAGTTCCTTTCAATGCTGCAACGCGATGATATAGGACCAGAAATGGATCAGGCTCTTTCTCAGGCCAAAGCTCTGAGAGTGCAACATCAAGAGGCTCTTCAGAAGAGTCTGTCTGAGAAAGAGTCTCGTATTGCCAGCCTACGCGAGGAGCATCTCCAAATACAAATAGACATGGGAAGCCTGGCTATGGGTATCCGTGATACTGCAGCAGAACTTACCCGTGCGGGTGTTGAGCTATCTCAGATAAATGCCCAATTAGCTGACGATATGGAAGTTATAAAAGGGCTAGCTGCTCACTATGACGGGCTTTTCAAAGGTTATTGCGATGAGATTGTTGTTGCTGATAAGATTCGGTGAGAGATTGCAGAAGCAACACCTAATGAAGAGGAGCTCAAGAGCAAGATAACAGAAGAAGTCAAAAAGTCTCGTGAGGAGAACATATCAGCTTTGAAATCTAAACTCAAGTCCTTTAGGCTGATGGGCCCCGACGCTTAAAATTTTGAATTGCTTTTTAGCAGGGGAATAATTTTGTATCGTTTTCATTTCGATTGTCTTCACTTTGTATTCAAATGAACAATATTGAATGAAAATGATATCATTTTGCCTTTCATCATCTCTTTTATTGAAATCAAGTTTAGGACAATGAAAAGTAATGCCAATGATGTAAGTGTAGTGTTAATTTAGCATGAAATCAAAATTCTCTTTATTGCTACTTAGAATAACTTTAGAAAATTTCAATCGTCAGAGGTGTAATGTTAACATGAAAACATACAAGACAGGAAAATTAAAATTTATTCCCGAAATACACTATGAATTGGCAACCCCCAGCCTGATTTGGCTGGGATTTAGGGAGCTACATGATTTATGGAAAATATCTTTTAAGAAATTTTCCGTTAATTGGCATCATGAGCCTGTCTCCTTTTCGATTGATAAGACGATAAGATCCATTCGAATACACTGATTCTATTACGAAGGGCCCTTCCCATTTAGGATTGAACTTCCCTTTGGTTTTGTGTGTCATCACCATGGGTCGTCTGTTAGCCAAAACTAAATCACCTTTCTTTAAAATCCGTTCTTTAACCTTTTTGTTGTAGGCTTTGGATATCCGGGCTTGATATAACTCGATCTGTTGCTGAGCTTGAAGTCGTTTGTCGTCTAAAGCTTCAAGTTCTTGCAGACGTCGTTGATGTTTCTCTTCTTCTATTAGTCCAGTTGTAATCGCGACTCTCATGGAAGGGATTTGAATCTCTAGTGGTAGTACAGCTTCGCAGTCGTATACTAAAGAAAATAACGTAGCTCTTGTAGGGGTCCTCACCGTTGTACGATAGGCCCACAAACATTCACCGAGTCTTTCGTCCCAATCGTGTCGGCTCTTGAAAACAAACTTTTTGAGAAGATTCATGATGGTCTTGTTAAAAGCTTCTGCAAGGCTATTCGCGGGTGGATAATATACCGTAGAGGCAACGCTTTGGATTCTAAATTTATCACAAAATCTCTGGAACCAAAACTGACGAATTGTGTCCCATTGACATGAACTATCCGTCTCGGGACTCTAAAATGATAGATGACATGATGTTTGATGAACTTAATTACATTCAAAGTCTTGACTTCTTTCAGTGGGATTGCCTCCGCCCATTTGAAGAAATAATCGGTCACGGCCAGAATGAACCGATGCCCTTTAGAAGTCGGAGGCGAGATTGGTCCTATGACATCCATACCCCACATTTCGAATGGCCAAGATGCGGCTGTGGGATGTAAGTTACCTGGCGCTTGGTGGATAAAGTCCTCATGAACCTGACATGCGTGACAATGTTTAGCATAATCGACTGCGTCTGAGAATATTTTTGGCCAATAATAGCCAATTCGTCGGAGGCATTTCCCTAACTTAGCTCCCGGTTGATGAGCTCCGTATATTCCGTCGTGAGCCTCTTTGAGGGCCTCTTTTGCATCCTTTCAAGAAAGGCATCGAAGCAAAATTCCCTCCTGTAATTTATGATACAGAGTTTGAGAAATTGCATCATAATAGAATCGGAGTGCTTTCCGTTTGATAGCAGCCGCTTCCTTAGGATCGTCAGGTAAAATTCCGTACAGGACATAGTCGATGTACGGGAATCGTCAATCTCTAGATTCGAGCTCCATGGAGGTTGTACAGACTTCTCTTGTTATTGTCTATCTGAACTTTCCTCTATAGGAATCTTGGAACAGTATAGCTTGCGTCCCGTGATTGGAATCATTGTTTCAGCCCCTGGTGGCAATGCTAGCAAAGTTTCTAACGAGGCTAAAGCATCTGCATAAGCGTTCTGAGCTCGTGGAATGTATTCAATAAAGAAACCTTCGAACTTCTTAGCTTGCTTTAGCACTGCGAAGTAGTACAGGAACAGATCCTCATGACGCACTTCGTATTCCTCTCGAACTTGATTTACAATGAGCTGGGAGTCACCGTAAGCCTCGAGATGCCGAATATTAAGTTCTTCAGCAAATTGCATTCCTAATAGCAGAGCATTATACTCGGCTACATTATTAGTGCAGGGCTCGACTAGGGAAAATCCCCTTGGGATCACGTGACCGTTTGGAGAGATGAATACTACTCCTACTCCTGCTGTAATTACCCCATGAGGATTTGCTCTGGATGCATCGTCGAAGAACAATTTCCACACTTGTGTAGCTTCTTGAGAAACGCAAGCTTCAGCAACTTCGTCGGGCAATTCTTCATACAACTTAGATGTCCCTGGTACCGAGTGATCGGCTAAGAAGTCTGCCGATGCATGACCCTTGATTGCTTTTTGGGGAATAAATTGCATGTCATATTATGACAAGAGGATGGCCCACTTGGCGAGCCGATAATTTAGAGATGATGGTTTCGTCATCAGAACTCTTAAGGGATTTACCTTAGAAATGGCATGAATTGTTTGTCCGACTAGGTAATGTCATATCTTTTGAACTGCGAATACCAAGGCGAGGCATTCTTTTTTGACAGGGTTATACCAATGCTCGGCTCCCATTATAGTCCTACTTAAGTAGTAGATGGCTTGCTCTTGCCCTTGATTGTCGTTCTGGGCCAACAAAGCTCCAAGAGAATGGTCCATGGCTCTCACATACAACAGGAATGGTTTTCCTGATATTAGGGCCACGAGAACTGGCAGTTGAGTGAGATATCCCTTAATCTCTTTGAATGCTTTTTGGCATTCTTCATCCCAAACAAAGGACACGCCTTCCTTCATAAGCTTAGAGAAAGGTTGGCAGCGCCCCGAGAGATTAGATATGAATCTCCGAATGTAGGCTAATCTGCCTTACAAACCTCTGAGTTCTTTGAGATTCTTCGGCGGTGGCATGTCTTGGATGGCACATACTTTCTCTGGATCAAGAGAAATTCCCTTGGATGTGACGATAAATCCTAGGAATTTTCTGCTTGATACTCCAAGGAACGATTTTGTCGGATTCATCTTCAACTGATGTGCTCGCATGATATCGAACATTGTCTTCAAGTCTGTAAGATGATCACCTTTATGTTGGCTTTTTACTGCTATATCGTCAACGTAGCATTCTATCTTTTTACGCAGATGTTCGTGGAAGATGGCGTTCATTGCACGTTGATAAGTTACGCCTGCGTTTTTCAGGCCGAAGGGCATCACTGTGTAGCAATATACCCCTAGTGGAGTTCTGAACGTAGTATGCTTTTCGTCTTCAGGATACATCTTGATCTGATTGTACCCAAAGAATTCGTCCATGAAAGACATCCTTACATAACCGCATGTATTGTCGATCATGACATCAGTGATGGGGAGTGGAAATTCGTCTTTTAGACAGGCTGCGTTAAGGTCATGAAAATCGATGCATATCCGAACCTTACCATTCTTTTTAGAAACTAGAACAATGTTGGCTACCCAGACCGGGTGTTGTTCCTCCCTAACAAAACCTGAGTCTATTAGCTTTTTAACCTCTGACTCAATCGCTTCCATGATCTCTGGACGAAATCTACGTTGCTGTTGTTTGATGGGTTTTGCATCCGGATCGATGTTGAGACAATGTGTGGCTACTTTTGGGTCAAGGCCAGGCATGTCTTCATAATTCCAAGCGAAGACATCTATATATTCTCGAATGAGAGATATAAGGTCCTCTTTCTCGGACGATGATAGGCTTTCACTTATGAAGATTGGTTTAGGGTCGGATTCATCTCCCATGTTGACCTGGATCACTTTATTTTCAGTGGGTGGTTCACGTTGTTCGAAGCGCATATCCTATAATATGTTGAGGCGTTTGATCCAAGGATCATTGGTCGATTTGATTAACTCTTCGTCACCCCCTGCATCTTTATCTGGATGACTAGTTGAAACCATGTTCACAGTCAGACTTTTAAAGAAAGGTCCGATACTGATGTCGGATTCCTAGGAAGATGTTTCGGATGAATGATCCTGACGTAGATAATTACTGATTACATTTTCTGAGACAGAGGGAGTTGTGACGTAACCCACACCCCTTCCGGTTTTTTGATAATAATCCGGAGGTTTTCCTTCGGGGGTTAGAGATATTCGGATCGGTGTTCGCCTGCCTTCCCGAAGTTTAAACCCTGTTTTTCATTAAAGTTATATCCCATTCGTTTCATTAAGTGTATAGAATTGGGTTCGTGGTAATGGAATTGGGGAACTCCGTCATTTGAGTTGTTCGGGTTTGACTTTACCAAAATAGATTGGCTTCTGCCCTTTCCTTTTGGACGAGACTTTGAAGAAAGCTTTCTGTGCATTTTCTACTTCTTCATCTGAAGCGAAGGGTAATTTAATTGGCAATGTGAGGGATGCCTCTGCACATAATGTGTGCAATGGGTTGGTACCTGTATTAAGATCATTCTCTATTCGTTTATTTTTAGAGGACACGTCAGACAAGTACGCCAAAATAAAATCTTCATTAATGCACCATTCACCCTCACTCGGTACATTATTATGACTCTCATCCTAATCCATTATATTTAAATTCAATTCTTATGGACAATCTTCTTCAGGATCCGGTTCAATGTCAGCTTCGTTACCGCTGTCCACATCTTCTTTCTCCTGGGATTCCAGATAGAAGACGGAGTCGGTGTGAAAATTTTCCACCCCTCGGAAAGGGTATTTTTCTGCAATCAGGGTTTGAACCTCTCCCTCATCATTAGCATACTTCATGACCTGATGTAGCGTGGACGGGACAATGCGGTTTGCATGAATCCAAGGTCGTCCCAACAAAAGATTGTAGGACGTGTCCGCATCTATGATGTAACAAGTCACTTCGGACTTGAGATCTCTGATCTGGCATCTGAGTTTGATCTTTCCAAGGGGCCGAGTGCTGTTAGCGTTGAACCCGAAGATGGTAGTCTGAGTAGTGTTCAACTGGTGCATAGGAATCCCTAAGACCTGTATGACCCTGTAGGGCATGATGCTGAGCGCTGAACCCGGGTCAACTTGGACACGACTGATTTTAGAAGATCCGATATACCCTGTGTAGTATAGTGGTCTGTCGTGCTTGTGTTTAACCTGCATATCTTCCTGAGTAAATGATATGTAGGGTAAACTCCTCGCTGCTTGCAGACATTGCCGGCAAGATTGGCCTTCAGAAGCTTCAAAAATCGGAGTGGCTTGTGTGATAAAGCTTTCTGTGTTCTTTAAGGCTTCGATTAGAGCTTCCTTAGTAGTTTTGGACAACCTCAGGAGCTCATATAGAGTAATCCTGGCAGGTATGTTGTCCAGCTGTGCCATGACATTGAATTGGAAAGGAGCGCTCGACTCCCCAAGTTCTTGGTGAAGATTTTTGTTGAACCGGAGCTCATTTTGTTTCCCTTTATCGATCAGCTTCTTTGGTACAGAACTCCCAGCGTCTTGGGGCTGTTCTTCAGCTTCTTAAGCATTCTGGTTGTAGTCTCTCAAGTAAGCCTTTCCTGACCAAGTGCCAGGGTTGTCTCCTGGGTATGCTGCCAGGGCAAACCTCTCTTCTTCTGAATAGGTAAGAGGTTTGAGGTGGTCATCGTTCTCAGTAACGGAGGGACTAATCATGTTGGAAGACTTAGCCTTGCCTCCTTTCTTCTTGGACGAGGTGTTCGTCTACTGTTGGTCTCTCACCAGATCAGGGTGGACCCACATGATTTCCCCTTTTGGGGTAGTGAGGGGTACTAACCCCCTGTCCTCCTAACTGTATAAGTTAGTGTTTTTCAGGCGCATCTCTCCTTTACGAATGGGGACAACGCCATCTGCAACCGTTACCGGATGGAAGTCACCGAATTGGACCGCTATCATATTGGTGGATACGGTCTTTTGCTCGGGCTTTAAGGTGAGTGTTTTCGTCGAAAGTTGGTTTTATTGTGGAATTCATTATATTTTTAGTCGATTACAACAAATTCAAAAAGAAATGGCCTTTTTATAAGACCTCTCTTACACAACAAACAGAAAATTACAATTCTCTAGAAAATAGCACAGAAATTGTTTATCAACTCCTGCTTTTGTGGGATCTTTGCCTGTGTCGAAGGTGCGTTAGCCCGTGGACCACCAAATCACAGATTCTGGTTGAATCGTGAAGGTTTTGGGGATTCTTCCTTCGTTTATCGAAGTAAGAATTTGAAGCGAATATCTTATCGATGTAAGATGTTCACTCTTCTAAAGATCAAGTCAGAGCTTAGATCTCTAGGAATCGCCAAAATCTTACTGAGGATGTTTGTGAAGAAAGAATGCTCTCTCTCTTGCTCCAATTCACCAAAAGCTCAAGTCTCTCTGTCTTAATTGCTCTCCCTGCCTGGATCTCCCTCAATGATGGCCCTAGGGGGGTATTTATAGCCTCCTTGGATGATAACTGAAGAAAATAACCGATCAGCAACTACCCCTTTGGGCGCGGCAGCCAGGGGTGACGCGGCTGAAGAAGTGACTTTGGCGCGGCAACCATAGGTGACGCGGCTAAAGAAATTCCTTTGGCGCGGCAGTCGCCGCTGGCGCGGTCAAAGGAGTGGTTACCCTCTAGTTTCTAACCGTCATCCCACTCCTTAAATGCCACGATTTTCGTGGGTAGTGGGCATGATTTTCGCTTGTAACTGCTTCCCCTACGTTCATAAGTGATCCCCAGCAGTTAATAAGTTATGTGGGTCATACAAAACTTGAGAAAACTGTTAAAAATAACGTTTCCAACTTCTCAGTGTGCGCGGCAGTGTACGGTGGCGCGCATTGTCGTGGCAGTTACCACTGCCGCGTACCTCTCAGGCATTTTAGCTTTAACTTCTTCATCCGATATCAGAATAAGGTGATCTAAGATGCGTTGGAAATCTGACGAAGAGATCTACAACTTTTATCTTTTAAGATTCTTCATATTTGGATCATATCATGGTTTAAATGTGCGAGATATTGCCACAGTAGTCGCCGCTGACGCGCACTACCGGGACTGTTTGCATAGTCTCGGGTATTTTGCCTCTAACTCCCTCGTCTGATGTCAGAATGAGGTGATCTAAGATGTGTTGGAAAGCTAACGAAGATATCTATAACCTCCCATTGGTATGTCACTCTGTTTGTGTGTGTGTCACTTTCCACTGCCTCACCTATGCGCTTCAGTATACATTACCGCGCACCTCTGAGGCAGTTTGTATTATCTCGGGTATTTTGGCTCTAACTCCCTCGTCCTATCTCGGAATGAGGTGATCTAAGATGTGTTGGAAAGCTAATGAAGAGATCTATAAATTCTCATAGGAACATTTCTCACTTTACTTGCGTGTCACCTTGTACTGCTGTGCTATTGCCGCGGCAGTCGCCGCTGACGCGCACCTCCGAGGCAGTTTGTGCTGTCTCGGGTATTTTGGCTCTAACTTCCTCGTCCGATGTCGGAATGAGGTGATCCAAAATACGTTGGAAAGCTAAAAAAGAGATATACAACTTTCCTTTGGCGTGTCACTCTGTTTGTTTGCACATCACTTTTCACTGCCGCGCCTATGCTCGTCAGTGTACCTTGTTGCGCACCTCCGAGGCCGTTTGCGTTGTATCGAGTATTTTGGCTCTAACTCCCTCGTCCGATCTTCGAATGAGGTAATCCAAAATACATTGGAAAGCTAACGAAGAGCTCTAGAACTTCCCATAGGCAAGACACTCTCTTTTCTTCTTTTGGCTTTGGATGATCTCCTCTGACTTAGATAGTGACATTCATACCTATAGGCATTTTTAGACGCCTACAGATACCCCCTCCAAAGTATCTCAGACTCGTTCTTTTATAGAGGAGTCTGGGACACTTTGGATAAGATGGGTTTAATTTCTAACCCCTTCAATACTTAGTTGAGGAGATCGTGTAAAAGAACCTGTAGACAGCTTCAACTCTTGATTTCTTCATTTTTTTAGTCTACTCAGTGCTTTGTAGAATAGCTAAAATTTTTCTGGTACTGCGTTTGTTGCTTGACCATTGTCAAAATCTTGAACTAAAGATGGTGTTGGAGAATGGAGGAATAGTTTATACTCATATACCTTATCGGAGTGTTCAGGAATCAGTTTAACCTCGTGTACCCGTTAGGAGGTTCAAGGAGATACGGTTTATACTCATATACTAATCGGAGTTTTTGGGAAATAGTTTAACCTTGTATACCCGTTGGGAGGTAATCAGGTTATCCCTAAGAATATTCTGAGTAATATTCTCCAGAAACTTCCTATTGAGGGTAGGGAAATAATTTAGACTCGTGTACCTATTAGAGTATCTTGGTCTCTTTTTGTTGATAGAGATGACCCAATGATTGAGAGGAAGAATTTTATATTCTATCTCCTAGTCTCTTATTTGTTGGTAGAGATAAACCCAAAATCGGAGAGGAAGAATTTTATATTCTATCTCCTGATCTCTTTTTTGTTGGTAGAGATAAACCCAAAGATGGAGAGGAAGAATTTTATATTCTATCTCCTGGTCTCTATTAATATTGGTAGAGATGAACCCGAAAATAAAGAGGAAGAACTTTATATTCTATGTCCTGATCTCTTTTTTATTGGTAGAGATGAACCCGAAACCGGAGAGAAAGAATTTATTATTCTATCTCCCGTTGCAAAAGAAACTCAAAGTGGGATCTCCACATTAAGAATCGAAAATGGCGAAACTATATGGGATCTCCACTCCGACAATCAAGAAGATTTAGATAACTCTAACTGTTTAAAGGTTTGATTATCCAATCTAAGAGAAGATTTCTCGTTTATCGAGATGGAATTTTAAATTTGGTCTTAACTGTTTAAAGGTTTAACCAAATGGGGATTTGAGACGATCCTAACTGTTTAAATGTTTGATCGTTCAATTTGTGGACCTCTCGTTCATGGAAGGAATCAAGAGGGGACTCTGGCTTTGGTCCTAACTGTTTAAAGGTTTGACCATGTGGAAGTTTGATACGATCCTAACTGTTTAAAGGTTTGAACGTTCAATTTGTGGACCTCTCGTTCATGGAAGGAATCGAGAGGGGATTTTGGCTTTGGTCCTAACTATTTAAAGGTTTGACCACGTGGGAGTTTGAGATGAACCTAACTATTTAAAGGTTTGATCGTTCAATTTATGGACCTCTCGTTCATGGAAGGAATCGAGAGGGGATTTTGGTTTTGGTCCTACTGTTTAAAGGTTTGACCAAATGAGTGTTTGAGATGATCCTAACTATTTAAAGGTTTGATCATTCAATTTGTGGACCTCTCGTTCATGGAAGGAATCGAGAGGGGATTTTGGTTTTGGTCCTACTGTTTAAAGGTTTGACCAAATGAGTGTTTGAGATGATCCTAACTGTTTAAAGGTTTGATCGTTCAATTTGTGGACCTCTCGTTCATGAAAAGAATCGAGAGATGATTTTGGCTTTGATCCTAACTGTTTAAAGGTTTGACCAAATGGGAGTTTGAGACGATCCTAATTTTTAAAGGTTTGATCGTTCAATTTGTGGACCTCTCGTTCATGGAAGGAATCGAGAGATGATTTTGGCTTTGGTCCTAATTGTTTAAAGGTTTGACCAAATGGGAGTTTGAGACGATCCTAATTATTTAAATGTTTGATCGTTTAATTTGTGGACCTCTCGTTCATGGAAGGAATCGAGAGATGATTTTGGCTTTGGTCCTAACTGTTTAAAGGTTTGACCAAATGGGAGTTTGAATAAGATACAAATAACAATGAGAATGTTACCTTGTACAAATCATTCGGTGATGGTTTTCAGTGTCAAGTGGCTAGGATTTGACTCGAAGGGGTTTGATGATCGCTATGGATCAGCAAATTAAAATTTTGGATGTCGTGTCAAGACTTCAACAGTAGGAGTGTTAAAGGCTTAGGCACAGTGGGAGTTTTTAATCATCTTGAAAATGATTAAAAAAGACATAGTGGGAGGTTCTTAATCATGATTAAGAATAAATTATTTTGATGATTGGTTTTCATTTTGAATAACCAATCTGTTTTGGGTTATCCTTAAAAATACCATGTGTAATATTCTCTAGGAACTTCCCATTGGAATGATTTAAGGTATTCCACCCCCAGCTCTTTGGCGAATCTAAATCCAATTATATTCAGCCACATTGTTGGGTTATCCTTAAGAATATTAAGAGTAATATTCTCTAGGAACTTCCCGTTATTGAAAATAAAGGAAGTAGTTTAACCTCGTATACCCGTCGGAGGAAAAAAGAGAAATAGTTTATACTGTTATACTCGTTGGAGTTACATGAAGAAGCAATTTATACTCGTATGCTCATTGGAGTCAGGGAAAACAGTTTATACTCGTGTACCCAATGGAGTACATAGAGAAGCAGTTTATACTCGTATACTCTTCGGAGTTTTCTGTCGTCTTTATTTGGGTTGTTTCGCCATTATGACGCCAGAATCAATTAAGGCTTGGATTTTATTTTTGAGTCCAAAGCAAACCTTGGTAGGATGAAGAACCCTTCTGTGGTATGCACAGTAGTTTGGATCATATGTCCTTTTAGCTCCCTCCTGATCTTTAATAGGTGGCAACTCGATTTTATCATTGGCGAGGAGGTATTTTAAGATGGCTGGAGCTTCATCAACTTCAAAAGAATACTCCTTTTGGAACTTCGGATCGAGAGTCGCATTCACAGCGATTGCAGATATCGTCGGTTGGTTTCTCTCAACTTTCTTTCTTTTAAGAAAGTGTTCAGCTTGTTCACCGCTCATTTTTAAATCTTTCCAAGTTTTGGATGGTACGACCCCTAGGGCTTCTAGGACATCAATGGAGAGATTATTGTGGCATGTTTGCAAGATGAACTCCTCTGTAACAGGATCTCTGCAATTCATTGCCTTGTTGCGGAAGCGCTTGATAAAATTATCAACTGACTCTCCGTCTTTTTGCTTCTCATCCAGAAGGGTTCCGATTGACACTTCGGTGTCATCATCAAAAAAATTGCTGAGGAATAAACTTTCCATGTCATCCTAGCAATTGATGCTCCCTAGTTTGAGACGTTGGTACCAATCGAAGGCGGGCCCACGAAGGGTGCCAACGAATGACCGGACCATCAAAGCCTCATTTCTAGAGATCACTCCCAAATAAGACTTGAAATAAATCAAGTGCTGAGTAGGCGAACCCTTCCCGTCAAATGGTGTGAAGTTAATCAGATTGAATTTTGCCGGGTACGGTATTGAATCCTATTCTCTTGGATAGGAACACGGAATATCCGTCTTCTTTACTTCCTAAGCGGACATCAAAGCATTGACTTTGTTTTCAATGTCTTGCATTTTCTTGTCCTCGTCTTCATCTCTCTTTGAGTGATGTTGAGCAGAAATAATTGGGCCACTCCCAGTGTTATGAAAAGGTGCAATTGAACCACCCTTAATATTGTTGTTAGGAGGATTCGTCGAACCACCCCTAGTATTATTGTCATTGGGAGGTGTATCAGCCATAATAACTTCATCCACTTCTGGATCGCTGTCACCTATAATATTCTGAGTGTGACGGTTGGATTCAGCTCGTTGACTGGACTCAGGAGGTTGAGGCCGTTGAGCTAGCAATTCTCTCATTTGTTGGATAGCCAACTCCATCTCCATCTTCATTTCAGCTCTAATTTCTTCACGTTGCTTGGCTAGAGCTTCTTGAAGCATATGAGCAAATTGATTAGGAGTGATTGTGAACACTTCTCTGGCTTGCCCCGTGCTCGATATTGTATTATCCGAAGCGATCACAGAACAAGTGTCCAAGAGCTCATCCTCTGAAGATATTCCTTCATGCATTCTCTTGTAGTCCCTGCATCTGATGGCTCCTAACTGGAGTCGAGACATCCGTTGAGTAATTCTTGAATTGGCTTTTCCTTCCAGGGAAAAGTTAGGATTTGAGTCACTTAAATGCTGCTTAGACTTTCCTTTATTAACCATGTTGATGATGACTTCAGGGAATTGGTCATCTTGGACAGCTGAACATCTATTGTGGAAATTTCTCGGCTTAGGCTTCGACATTTCGGTGAAAAGCCTCTGGAACACTGAGACTCCTTGCGGGATGGCTTCTCGTTTGGAGTAGTCACATTCCGATAGTACTGCTCTAATGAGTTGCGCACAGGAACAATGAGAGCTCATTTCTCAGACAATTCTCTTTTGAAATTTATTCACACCTCCAGCTTGATAGTACGATTCATCGGTATGATTGCCGAAAAATCCTATCGTCTGTTGGTATGACCCCCAGGTATAACGATGTCTTTTCATGAACACGTTGTCTTCTTAGGGTGTAAAGCCTTGTTGGTATTCTTAGGGCAATTTATTGTTGCCTTCAAGTGATCCAAGGTTATGTCAGGAGTCGCACGTTTAAAACCACCCCCATGTAGGTACGAAGTCTTAACGGGCTCCTGAGTTTCGCTACGAACTCCCAAACGGGTAAAAATTGGGGTTTTCCCATCCTGGAGTAGTTTTGACTTGATAGGAGGATATTTATGACCCCCAGTGTTAGAATCTATTTGGGGTTCACTCACCGGACCCAAGCGTTCTTTGACAGGAATTCTACCTCGATCATCAGGTAAAGGATCGAGGCGATCCGCCATTGACAAGTCGGGATTGACCCATGGCTTCACTAGTAATATATCAGAAGTGATTGTAGTAGATAAACCAGGAACGGATGTCAATGGAGTCAAAAGAGAAGCATTAGAAATTTTCTTTTGGCTGCGATAGTGGAGATTGTCGCGGTTGAAGAAGGTGCCGCGACAGTGGGGACTGTCGCGGTTGAAAGTGGTGCCGCGGCAGTAGGGACTACCGCTGTTGAAAGATGTGTCGCGATAGTGGGAACTGTCGCGGTTGAAGAATATGCCGCGACAGTGAAGACTGCCGCGGTTGAAGGATTGATCTTACTAATCCAATTTTTGTGTAAGTTTGGATTTTGGGATCTACACTTGGCTAATTTTTGCTGATTTTTTAGACACCATTTCCTCCTCCTCTTTTTTGTCTTTGTTGCAAAAGAGCACGGGCATGAGCGACGTTTGCACAACGCTTTTGTATACGTTCTTTGAGAGTTGAACGAGCCCTTTTGACGAGAGTCCATTCCTCCGTCATGAGTTGTGCAGAGATATGAGTGGTTTGACGTTGAGGCGACTGAACCACTTGATGTTTCCTCGATTCTAAGTCCGCATAGTAACGAACTTCATCGGTTTGTTCCAAGGCCTTAGCCAATTGATGAGCGTGACGTTGGCGTTGCCTCTGACGAGCCCTCTTCGTCAGTGTTGGCGAACTTCGATCGAACGATTCCTTATTTATGGGGAATCATTATGAGCAGAGCTTCTGGCTTTGGGGGTCACCAGGATAATATTATGAGGAGAGGCCTCAGCAACAATTAGGTAAGAGTCTTCACCTTTAGCCTTCTTTGGCGTGTAAGCCTTCTTCAATCGTGAGATCCTCTTGTACTTGTGAGACAAAGAAGATATTGAAGAAGATGATCAAAGATATTCCTCAAATTTAGCCTGGTCGAACTCATACTCGACCGTAGATTAAACTGGGATCTTGATCGGCTGCGACACGACGGTCTCGGCAGCGAGACTGTTGGCTCCCACTGTGGTCGCCAGTTTATTTTCGTCGAAAGTTGGTTTCATTGTGAAATTCATTATATCTTTAGTCGATTATAACAAATTCAAAAGAAACTAGTCTTTTTATAAGACCTCTTTTACACAACAAACAGAAAATTACAACTCTCTAGAAAATAACACAGAAATTGTTTATCAACTCCTGCTTTTGTGGGATCTTTGCCTATGCCGAGGGTGCGTTAGCCCGTGGACCACCAAATCACAGATTCTGGTTGAATCGTGAAAGTTTTGGAGATTCTTCCTTCATTTATCGAAGTAAGAATTTAAAGCGAATATCTTATCGATGTAAGATGTTCACTCTTCTAAAGATCAAGTCAGAGTTTAGATCTCTAGGAATCGCCAAAAGCTTCTTGAGGATGTTTGTGAAGAATGAAGACTCTATCTCTTGCTCCAATTCACCAAAAGCTCAAGTCTCTCTGTCTTAATTGCTCTCTCTACCCGGATCTCCCTCAATGATGGCCCTAGGGGGGTATTTATAGCCTCCTTGGATGATAACTGAAGAAAATAACCAATCAGCAACTGCCCCTTTGGGTGCGGCAGCCAAGGGTGACATGGCTGAAGAAGGGACTTTGGTGCGACAGCCATAGGTGACGCGGCTGAAGAAATTCCTTTGGCGCAGCAGTCGCCGCTGGCGCGGTCAAAGGAGTGGTTACCCTCTAGTTTGTAACCGCCATCCCACTCCTTAAATGCCACGATTTTCGTGGGTAGTGGGCATGATTTTCACTTGTAACTATTTCCCCCATGTTCATAAGTGATCCCTAGCAGTTAATAAGACATGTGGGTCACACAAAACTCAAGAAAACTGTCAAAAATGACGTTTCCAGCTTCTCAGTGTGCGCGACAGTGTACGGTGGCGCGCATTACCGTGGCAGTTACCACTGCCGCGCACCTCTCGGGTATTTTAGCTTTAACTTTTTCATCCGATATCAGAATAAGGTGATCTAAGATGCATTGGAAAGCTGATGAAGAGATATACAAGTTTTGTCTTTTAAGATTCTTCAGATTTGGATCATATCATGGCTTAAATGTGTGAGATATTACCGTGGCAGTCACCGCTGACGCGCACTACCAAGACCGTTTGCGTAGTCTCGGGTATTTTGGCTCTAACTCCCTCATCCGATGTCGGAATAAGGTGATCCAAGATGCGTTAGAAAGCTAACGAAGAGATCTACAACCTCCCATTTGCGTGTCACTCTGTTTGTGTGTGCATAACTTTTCATTGTCGCGCCTATGCGCGTCAGTGTACACTATCGCGCACCTCTGAGGCAGTTTGTGTTATCTCGGGTATTTTGGCTCTAACTCCCTCGTTCGATCTCGGAATAAGGTGATCCAAGATGCGTTGGAAAGATAACAAAGAGATCTAAAACTTCCTATAGGCATGTCACTCACTTTATTTGCATGTTACCGTGTACTGCCGCGCTATTTCCGTGGCAGTTGCGCTGACGCGCACCTCCGAGGCAGTTGCGCTGAAGCGCACCTCCGAGGCAGTTTGCGCTGTCTCGGGTATTTTGGCTCTAACTTCCTCGTCCGATGTCGGAATAAGGTGATCTAAGATGCGTTGGAAAGCTAACGAAGAGATCTAAAACTTTCCATTGGTGTGCTACTCACTTTACTTGTGCATCACCTTGTACTGCCGTGCTATTTCCGTGGCAGTCGCTGCTGACGCGCACCTCCGAGGCAGTTTGTGTTGTCTCGGGTATATTGGCTCTAACTTCCTCATCCGATGTCAGGTGATCCAAGATACGTTGAAAAGCTAATGAAGAGATCTACAACTTCTCATTGGCGTGTCACTCTATTTGTTTGTGCGTCACTTTACACCGCTGCGCCTATGCGCGTCAGTGTACCTTGTTGCGCACCTCCGAGGCCGTTTGCGTTGTCTCGAGTATTTTGGCTCTAATTCCCTCGTCCGATCTCCGAATGAAGTGATCCAAGATGCATTGGAAAGTTAGAGAAGATCTCTAGAACTTCCCATAGGCAAGACACTCTCTTTGCTTCTTTTGGCTTTGAATAATCTCCTCTGACTTAGATAGTGACATTCATACCTACAGGCATTTTTAGACGCCTACAGTGAGCACGTTAGCATTCACCAAATTTTGCAAGATGTCTTTAAAGACGTAACACTTTCTGGTAGGATGTCCTAGGAACCTGTGATAATGGTAGTAATTAGGGTCATCGACTTTTCCTGCCTCATCCGGTTTCCTGATTTCGGGTAGCTGCAGCTTGTTGTTCTTCTGAAGTAATTGGAACAAAGTGTCCACATGCTCTTCCTTGAACGAATACTGCTTGGGTGCTCTTTGCTGATTTGGTGCCTTGCCTTGCTTAGCAGGTGGTGGTGCTCGCGTGTTGATGTCAACCGCCAAAGTCTCTTTTCCCTTGGATCGAGGAGCATTGTTCTGGTCGCGTTGCTGTTGTGGCTTGGATTGTGTAGCTTCTTCAGCTTTAACTCGAGTGACAATCTCTTCGGCTTGTTCTCCTTGCGATACCAGTTGTCTTCAGGATTGACATTCCGCTACCCCCATCTGAGCAAGGAGCTGAGTCTGCAAGTTGTGCCTGCAAGTTTTAACCAAAGTTGATTGGGTCATACCTAAAGGGCATCGCAATGCCATGCTACGGAATCTCTCCACATATATCTTGATAGATTCTCCCTTCCTCTGCTTAGCGGCGAGAAGAGTCGGGATCGAAACTTCCGTATCGTCCTCGAAGAACCTGGCTAAAAAAAGCCTTTCCAAATCTACCCATTTCTGAATAGATCCGGCAGGCAGTTTCATAAACCATTCGAAGGCAACTCCTTTAAGAGTGCCGATGAACAAGCGTGTCAGGATAGCGTCATTCGCTACCATATCTCCAGTCTGAGACTTGAAGTAGTAGATGTGCTGATTTGACGAACCTGTACCATTGAACGGTTACAAAGTTGAAGCCTTAAACTTTGGTGGGTATGGAGTTGTGTCCCACTCAGCAGGATAAGGTCGTATCACTCCTTCTTCACGGAGCTCGCTTCTGTTGGCGATTGCGTTGAGGCGCGTTTCTAATTCATCCATCTTAGAGGACTGAGGTTGCAGCTCTCTTTCCATCTCCTTCTCAATTTCAGAAGAAGATTCTATGTTCTGAGCTTCGCGGTCCGAATGCTTAGGCGCTTTTTGCTTTCCCTTAGAGATTGTTTTCCGAGAAGACTCCGGCCTTTGGCCTTTTTTAGCAAGAAGCTGGGCCAATATGTCTTTCATCTAGAGAAGTGTCTCCTGTTGTGTCTGGAGCATAACATGATGTTCGTCCACTCTTTTGGCTAGGTCTTCAGGGTTTCCAGTCATATAAACGGAAACCTCTCATGCCACAACGGAGCTTGAAGATTGAGATTCGGCAATTGCCGAATGTTCATCATCAAAAATAATCCCCTTGGCCAATCTTTGATAGTCGACCAAGCGGATAGCTCCTGTCCGAGTCCGAGTATGCTGGTATACTCCTTTGAACTCGTCACAAATTTCCCAAACAGTCAGGGAATGACTTCTTTGTGACTCATCAGAATTAGGATGCGAGGTTTTTCCTCTGCCGATCACGTTGATAGTGACCTCAGGATATTCGATCTCAGAGGCCTTCTTTTTGTGGCGACGTTGTCGTTTGGCAGGTCTAACGACATTCGTCAATCTGTCGAACACGGATTACCGAGGTTCAGATGTATAGCAGTGACATTCCAAAAGAACTGCAGAAATAAACTGCTCACATTGGCATTAATGAGCCACTTGCTGTGTTGGTCTTCCTCTTGATAGTAGCTCACGCAAGTTAGAGACCTAGGAAAAATTTCGTGAGGGTGGAGATGGAACCCCCTGCCCCTGGGTGGGTTGGACATGAACCTTAAATCCATACCGACTCTCTTGAACCCGACGGACCACGTCATGTTCTTGAGAAGAAATGCGAGGGTCACGTTTAGGTTTATAAACACTAGGCCGAGGTCTGTGTTTAACTAATGAAACAGACCCCTGTGGGTCTTGTTCTGATTGAACGCACACTTGTGGTGTGCATTTGGATGATGAAACAGACCCTTGAGGGTCATATTTTGGTTGAACGTACACTTGTGGTGTGCGTTTGGTTGATTGAACAAACCCCTGAGGGTCGTGTTTTGATTGAACGCACACTTGTGGTGTGCGTTTGGTTGATTGAACAGACCCCTGAGGGTCGTGTTCTGAGTGAACGCACACTTGTGGTGTGCATTTGGTTGATTGAACAGACCTCTGAGGGTCGTGTTCTGATTGAACGCACACTTGTGGTGTGTGTTTGGATGATTAAACGTGCCTTTGAAGGTCATGTTTTGATTTTAAGACGCACCCCTGAGGTGTGCGTCTAGATTGAATAACGCGTCACTGAGGGTCGCGCTTAAGTTGGATTACCCGAGGCTCATAATCGGGTTCATTGCCGCAAAGTGTGCGTTCTGGAGCAGAAGCACACGGTTCGGGCAAAGGTTCAGAAACGCAATCTTCACGTTGGACGATAGTTCGAATTTCTCAAAATGTGCTCGCCCTATGGATCTTCTCCTTCGTCGAGTGGCATTTTTCTTAGCTTGTTTCAATGCTTTGGCTGCAATATTGTCGGCGTTGATTGAATTTTCCTCCGTCATAGGCCTCTTACGACCGATGACACACCGTTTTGTTGCGGGTGTGGAGTCTTCAACTCGTTGAACGAGTTTGGAATCTTGGCCAAAGGAGAGGACTTTTTTTGGCTTTTCAGCAGTAGTTAAGACCTCTTTGGAGATCTTGCGGGTATCGCGCCTAGCCTTAGAGCTAAGCGATCCAGAGGAGAGGGCCTCCTCGTACTTAGCTTGGTCGAACTCTACAACGATAGTTTCGATGATGGTTCCTGTGAGGTGAACATCAGATTGCACCACCACTTCTTCATCCGAGAAGCTAGTCCCCAGCGGAGTCGCTATCTTTTCTTTGTAGAAAATTTGTAGTAAAAGAAATAAAAGAAAAATTGATTTGTATTCCTTCGATCTCGATTACAATTCAATTACAAAAGAGAGGAGAATGAATTTGATTCTCCCCTTTATTTAAAACTAGGTTCTTCTTGGTAGCGATGGAGTGCCTCCTTCGAATGCTCGCATTGAATTCGATCTCCGTTAATGATCCGACCGTCCTATCTCACGAGAATAATTGACTTGTATGGCAAGTTTGATTAAGAACTCTTAACGAGTTTAAGAACTCAGAACGAGTTGAAACTCTATAACAGAGTTGTTAGAACCGAATAATCGATTGGTGTAATTAACTCACGTTGCAAGTTTAATTAAGAACTCTTAACGAGTTTAAGAACTCAGAGCGAGTTGAAACTCTGTAACAGAGTTATTAGAACCGAAAATTCGGTTAATAGCCAAGTAAATTTGCTATTGCTGTAGGATTCTTCGAGATTTGATCTTCTAGATCTGACTAAAATCTTCGATCTCCCAAGGATTCGACCTTGATCTCCAGAAAATCCAACCTTATGCGGTTTTGATCCCAAAATCTTCAACCCCCTACTCAGTTGAGTAGTGCGGTTATTTATAGGAGGATAAGGGGTGTAACTGACCCCTAGATCCGCTCCTAAGTGGGCAAAAATCCCTCAAAACATGGGATAAATGGTTTTGAGGCCGTTCAGCTTGAGTTTGAACAAGTCAAACACCTAAATTGGCATTCTGGGCCTTAACTCTGCGTCTTAGACTTGAGACGCAGAGTTGGGTGTTTGCTGGGAACTGAAAACACAAGGGCCGCTTACGTTTTAGGTCTTAACTCTGCGCCTCAGACTTGGAACGCAGAGTTAGGTATCTGCAGAAGAACGCACAGGCCATTTGTATGATGAATCTTAACTCTGTGTCTTGAATTTAAGACGCGGAGTTGGATGTTTGCTGAAAAACGCACAGGCCGCGTGCGTTTTGAATTCGAGAAACGCAGAGGTGGACTCTGTGTTTGGAAGATGTTGTTGACTTGTAACCTCTTCTATTACAGCTTTGCGAAGACTACTACGGGGCGTGAAAGTCATCAGATTGTAACTTTCACTGTTGATTTGTGAAGACCGCTGAATAGAGTTTTCATCAGTTGTCGGAAGTATCGTTGAATTGTAACTCTTCTCGATCTATATGAAAAGTTCTCCATTTGCAGCTTTCATTTGTTGGTATGAAAGTTATCTGATTGTAACTTTCATTGTTGAGGCTTGATGGGGATCAGCTATCTATTGTGATTTTTAGACAGCCTACAGCAATGAATAAACCAACTTTTGACACGAACATTCCAGTCACGAATAATATCCATACCAAGAATCCGTTGTGCTGAGCCCAAATCCTTCATGTCAAAAGATTTAAATAACTCCTTCTTCAGCCCCCGATTATCCGACTATTCTGACCAACAATCAACATATCATCCACATAAAGGAAAATGATAATGAAGCTAGAATCTAAAATTCTCCTGAAATATACACACGAATCTGTAACTGTTCTCTGATAGCTATGAATCTACATGAAAGAATCAAATTTTTTATACCACTGCCTGAGTGCCTGCTTCAAACCATAGAGGCTCTTCTTCAAGCTACAACTCATGTGTTCTTTTCCCTTCACTTCAAAATCCTTTGGCTACTCCATGTAGATCTCCTCCTCTAAATCACCATGAAGGAATGCAGTCTTCACATTAGGCTACTCATTCTTGAGATATAAACTAGCTGCTTACCCCAAGATAATTCTAATGGACGTTATCTTCACAACCAGTGAAAAATTCTCATCAAAATTAATGCATTTTTTCTGACCAAAGTCTTTCACCACTAATCTGGCTTTATATTTCTGAATATCTTTATAGTCATCCTTCTTTAACTTGAACACCCACTTGTTCTTCAAAGCTTTTCTACCCTTCGGCAAATCCGCCAACTCATAAGTATCATTCTTCTCAAGAGATTCTATCTCTTTCTTCATAGCCTGGAACCTTCTGTCCTTGTCTTTATGAGTACGTGTCTTCTGAAAGCTTTATGGCTACCTCTCTTCTATTAGCAAAGAATACTTCGAAAGAGGATATCTCATGGATGGTCGATGCTCTCTAGCTGATCTACTAAGTTATGGCTCTACAAACTCCTACTACTGGACTGGTGATGCTCCCCCTGCTAAGGAGCCTCCTACTCGTGATCTTGATCATCATCTCCCTGCTCTGGTATCTGACCATCATCATCAACATCATCATCATACAAGTGCTCTATATCTGTAGGATGTAACTATACTGGAGACGAAATGGGTATCATATATAGAATCTCACTAGCAACACTCTCTGACTACTCTGCTCTCCCGAGATTTGCAATAGTTTGATCCTCTTCAAAAATCATATATGCTCGTATGATAATCGTCTCTTTTCTGGATCCTATAGTTTGTAGCCAAACTCATCTTCTCCATAACCAAGAAAAATGCAAGGAACCGCTCTATCATCAAGCTTCTGTCTCTTCTCCTTCGGAATGCGTGCAAACGCCTTGCAACTAAACACCTTCATATAAGAATAGGAAATATCTTTTCTAAAACAAACTCTCTCTGGAATATCAAAACCTAAAGAAACTGAAAGAGACCTGTTAATTATGTAGCATGCAGTGCGAATAGCTTCAGCCCAGAAGCTCTTAGGTAACTTCGCCATCTTCAACATCCATCTGACTTTGTCCATAATAATCATGTTGTACCTCTCTTCAACTCTATTATGTTACGGTGTGACGGGCTCTATCCTCTGATGCCGAATATCATGCTTGGAGCAATAATCTCTAAACTCAATGGAAGTGTACTGTCCTCCATTATCGGTGTGCAAACACTTCAACTTCTTTCATGTCTGCCTCTCCACCATGGCATGAAATTATTGGAAGACTGAAAACACCTGATCCTTTATCCTCAATAAGAAGACACACATCCTCCGTGATGCATCATTAATAAATGTGAAAAAATACTTATTACCACCCAATGACACACTTCAATAGGACCACAAATATCAGAATAAATCAAATCCAAAATATTATATTTTCTTTTAGAAGGCTTACTAAAAGAAACTCTATTTTGATTGCCAAACTAAGAATAATCACAAGGAGTGAGTGATGAACCTTTGACAAAGGGAATGAGAGACTTCTTTCCTAATATCTATAACCCCTTCTCGCTCATGTGCCCGAGCCACCTATGCCACAAACTGAGAGTGTCACCATCTTGAACCACGCTCAAAGAATTATACGAAGCTTTTTCTTGAGTCTTATATAAATTGCAACATATACTTCCTCTAACCACCACAAGAGAGCCTTTGGTGATTTTACATTTTCCTCCACCAAATTGAATTTCATATCTCATTCGGTCCAAAGTAAGACCCAAAATCAAGTTAAGCCACAAATTGAGAACATGCCGCATATTATTTAAGATCAATATGCATTCTGTATCTGTCTACAAGTGTATATCACCAAGTCTCATAATTTTCAAGTAGCTGGTATTGACCATCTTCACATTGTCAAAGTCACTTACTTTATACAATGTGAAAAGGTCTTTGATTGAAGGTAGCATGACATGTAGCTCCTGTATCCACTATCCACTCAGAATTTTCACTTGTAACACGCATACAGTCGTCTTCCCTATAAATAAGAATAACATCGGTCTTAGATGAAATAGTTGTAGTGTCAATGTCAAATTTCTTCTTCTCATCTTTCTTTCATCTTTGTTCACAGCTTGCTCTTTCTTTAATGCCCAACAATTCTTCTTGATATGACCTGGCTTTCCACAATAAAAACAACCTCTTCCTTTAGACTTTGATCTGCCCTTGGATGTGCCACGACCTCTGGACTGGTCCATATACCTGCTCCTACCTCTATTCTCCATGACAAGTACATGTGAGTTATTTGTATTGGTAGACTTCCTCTGAGTCTCCTCATTGAATAAATTACTAGTAACCATACTCATCGATAACACGTCATCTGGAGCTGCGTTGCTAACTATCACAACTAGTGTCTCCTAACTATCTGGCAAAGAACCCAATAGCAATAAAATATGTAGCTCATCATCGATAGTTATCTTCATGGCAGCTAACTGATTAATCAAACCCTTGAACTCATTCAAGTGCCCTGATATGTTGTTTCCTTCTTAGAATTTTAAGTTTACCAATAGCCTCATAATAAATGTCTTGTTTCCCGCAATCTTCTGCTCATAGAGATCCCCAAACTTCTTCTAAAGAGACTTCGCATTAGTCTCACCCGCTACATGATGAAACACACTAACGTCGATCCACATTCGAATATAACCGATCGCCTTCCTGTGTTGTTTCTCTCATTTTTTTACCAGTCATCTTTTCTAGCTTGGCTTCATCTCCCTTAATAGGGTCATGTAAATCATTATAATACAGAATATCTTCCATCTTGGACTTCCATATTTGCCAATTGAAACCATCCAATTTCATCATTGAGCTAAAACTCTCTATCTTTTTCATCCTAAAGTACTCCTCAAATCAGGGCTATGATACCACTTGTTAGGGATTTTATGAAGATTAATCTGCGGAATTAAACACTAAACGAATAACGGCACCAATAAAAATACCACAAGCAAGCAAACACCAAGATTTAACGTGATTCGGCAAATCGTGTCTACGTTTACTGGGAAATCCAGAGAGAAATATTTTACTATATTAAAGTAAGAGTACAATCCCTCCAAGTTATACCTGAACTTAAGGATTAAATCTGAAGAGAAAGATACAGTGTTATCTCTAGAGCACTAAAACACTAAAACCCATCTCACCAAAAATCTCCAATACTCACGAAGAAACCAACACCGTATCCTCGACGGTGTTGTCATTTTGAAGACAAAGGCTTTTGAATCACTGCAATCGGACAACCGAGCTATCTGGAATCTAAACTTTTCTCTCTCTCTCTCTCTCTCTCTCTCTCTCTCTCTCTTTTCTCTCTCTCCCCTCTTTTCTTCTCTCGGGTTACTATTCATGGTTTACTGTAGCACCAAAAAAGTTATAGTTATCTCATGAATAGAATTCCTTTATAAAGCAATTCTATTTTTAGGTCCTCCAAACTTATTCCTATTACAACTAGATCCTCCAAATCCTCTTCTAAATAGAATTTTAATTCATGTGGACCTCATGTAGGCATATTATCTTGGGTTGGACCCACAACATAAACTGCTCTTATTTATTCACACAAAAAAGAATCTTCTATGGATTAGGTGGACATGAACACTATCTAAAAAGATACACAATCTGGACTGTACAGTACAAAATAGAGGACTCTTAGATGTGGGAAGCAACAGATTAAATTAAGAGATTTAGCAATGAACCACTATGGGGGATTGGATATCTTATTCACCAATATATAAGAGTGTATTGTGCAAGATAAATTCTGTCACTCTGCTCTTTATTCAAAACTGTCAACCTCAAGGATAAATAGAACTTGGTATCCCACTATTTGGGGAGGTCTACACTACCCTGAACACTCTTTTACACTTTGACTTGCAATTCAATCAAAGCTTCTTACATAGGACAGATTATGCTAATTTGGGGTAATTTCTTCAAACCAATGTGTTTTATGTTCTCATGCTAGTGAAAAAAACCATTCTCACCTATTCTTTGATTTCTCATATTCTATGGTTATTTGGAATGCAATTATGGATCGATGCAATTTGGTTGGAGAAGTTGTGAGTGGAACTTGTTCTTCTGCTAGTACTCTAATAGACTAAAGGGTGATAGATTTAAAAGAAGCTCAAAAGAATAGAATTATCTGCTATTGTCTACTATCTTTTGCAGGAAAGACACAAAAGGTTGTTATGCACACTGCTAGGGATAGTGAAGCTATGATCAAAATGATAAAATTCTCAAGGGATGGGTGAATAGTTTGTAATTTTTCATTTTCTTTTGTTCTTGTTGTACTCAAGTATGTTTTAAAGTCATAAGCATGTGATGTATATAACTTTTCATACTTTGATAAATGAAATAAAAAATTTCATTGACAAAAAAAATGATCAAAATATCCCCAGTAGATTTTGTTAGAAGAACACTCCCTAATTGAATCCTATCCCTTTTGAGCCCTAATTTATTTATAAAAAAAGACTAGTTCATTTATAATTAGCTCCTAAATCTAAACCTAATTATCTGCCACGTTGGAAGCCACGTAAGACTCACGTAAGTGGCCATGTGACTGAACTCACTGGAATTTTGGCTGACCAAAACGTAAGAATGTTTGTCACCATTTTCCACAAAATATACCATATCATCACTGGAATAAGAAAAAATGCCTAGTTAGTACATAAGGTAAAAAAATATACAAAATCTGATAATTTGTGTCCAAATATTAATGATAATAATCAAAAAAGGGATAAATTTTCAAAACCGACCTGTTTTTAAACTTATTCTAAAAAAAAGACTCGTTTTAGATTTAATTTCAAAAACCGATCCAGTTTCAGCCTTAGCTGAAACTAGGTCGGTTTTTAAAAAAACGTTCTCAAACATCACGGAGTTAAAGTCCTGTGAAGTTTTTTATATAACAAAACTTCATGGGACTTCAACTCCAGTGAAGTTTTGTTATGTAAAAAACTTCACGGAACTTCAACTCCCGTGAAGTTTGAGAACTTTTTTTTTAAATCGACCTAATTTCAGCCCTAGGACTGAAACTGGGTCGGTTTTTAAAATTAAATCTGAAATGGGTCTTTTTTGAAATTTTTTGACAAACAAGTGGTTTTAAAAATTTGTCAAAAAAAATGATAAACTAAGTATATTTGCACAACAAAAACGATTATGAAGAAGGTTGCTAAAGTCCCGTCCTTTTCCGCTCAAACTTTTTTCCTACTCGTAAACCATCTTTTTGTTATCAACTAGCCTAGCGTCAGTGTGGTCACAATGAGCTGCATCTCCTCTTTTACTAGAGGAGGAAAAACAAAAGTGGATCTCCTTGAGTGAGTTTTGTCAGCGTAAAATTTGAGGGATATTAGCCTTCAGGGTGAGAGGGTAAGCTCTACGGTCGGTGGGCCCCCTCTCCTCTCGCCACATAACGACACACTTGTCTTCGTGAGCTCCCATCGACCTCTTTCTCTCTCCTCGCTCTCTCTCTCCCCCACCTCTTTCTCTCTCTCCTCTCCAATTTATATACATTTTTGGCTACAATTTTTTATTTGTGGTGCAAAGGGAGGAGAAGGAAGAGAGAGGAAAGAAGGAAAAGTATGACAAGGAATTGAAAGCCATCATCCAACAACCACCTCTTCTTACTCTCTCAATTCCCTCCCTATTCATCTCCCAATCCAAAAATAAATAAAAAAATATTGAAGAAAGAAGAAGAGGAGGAGGAGGAAGAAGAAGAAACTTGGGCTTGGTCTGTATTCTTTAATTGTTTAATTATTTTATTTTTCTTCTGTTGTTTTTTCCCTTTCATTCTCTTCACTTTACTTACTCGGCTGTGAGTGTAACTGTTCGTTTGGGATTCCCCCCTGCCTTTGTTCTTTTCTTAGATGTAAGAATTGGGAGCTGTACTGATTAAAGCTACCCCTTTCTTCTTCTCTCCACACTTTTCCTTGGTGTTTTTCCTTAATATTTTTTGGACTTTGAGAGAGACGACAGACAAATACATAGATAGAAAACAGGTAGACAGAAGATAGCTAGAACCCAAGAGAGTTCATTATTTTCATGTTTTCGAGCGAGGGGGAACTTTCCCTTTACTTGCTTGATTAGGACTAGTCACTGATATTATTACTTTCCATGAATTAACAAAAAGAAACAACAGGGAGAAAAGCTCATCAAGGACAAGATCAAAATGGCCTCAGCATCTTCATCAGCCTCTTTCTTCAGTATCGCTGAATCCAATCATCATCAAATCCAACCGCAGCCCCAGTCGTCGACGACGCTGAGCTCTTCAGCAACGACAGCCAGCGGCTCCCAGCAACCCTCCACCGCCGCGGGCCCCCCTCAGAAAAAGAAGAGGAACCAACCAGGTAACCCAAGTAAGTAAATCATAAACCCTAATTGCCGCACCCAAATCATACAAGGTTAATTTCAACGTGCGCTCATCAAAAAACTCCTTCCGATCCGATCCAGATCCGGACGCAGAAGTGATCGCTCTATCGCCAAAAACCCTTATGGCCACAAACCGGTTCGTCTGCGAGGTCTGCAACAAAGGATTCCAAAGGGAGCAAAACCTGCAGCTCCACAGGCGAGGACACAACCTACCGTGGAAATTGAAACAGAAGAGCACAAAAGAAGTTCGCAGAAAAGTATACTTGTGCCCGGAGCCTACTTGCGTCCACCACGAGCCTTCGAGGGCCCTCGGCGACCTCACCGGGATCAAGAAGCACTTCTGCAGGAAGCACGGCGAGAAGAAGTGGAAGTGCGAAAAGTGCTCTAAGCGCTACGCCGTTCAGTCGGACTGGAAGGCTCACTCCAAGACTTGCGGCACTAGAGAGTACCGCTGTGACTGTGGAACTCTCTTCTCAAGGTAAAATCTATCGTTGGTAAATTATCAGAGTTAGGGTTAGAGTCATTAGTGAAAAACAAAAGGAGTAGGGACTTTTTAGTCATTGGAATCCACGCTAGGGTTTTGAGTTCACAGGTTTTTGTTGTCTTGTGGGTTGGCCAGTTGTGGGCAGAGGTACACAGATTTTCATTGAAAGTATCCC